>QXTE01000024.1:1334138-1699074 GCA_003942145.1 Platysternon megacephalum | reverse complement strand
ACCCAGTTTCAAGTTATCATGCAGCCAGAATTCGATCCATTTTCTCAGAGCTTAAAAAGGAAGACTATCATTTTAGTTTAAACTAATATTTCCTGAAGAAAACATTCAGAGAGGTTTTGTAAAAACTGAGGTAACATGAAGAGAAATATTTTGGCATAGTCTAATTTAAACCTTCCCCCACAGTGCTGTGAACCTAAACATGACAGCATTGAGCTCAAAACAGGAACATCAGAAAATAAGACGGTCTCTAGATATTATTGCTATAAAAGTGAAACCAACCAGTCCAGTTTCATTTTTCAAACTGAGCAAAATGAAACAGTACACATACAGTGAATATTTAATACATATATAATTAAATTGAAGTATTTGAAGGTATTAAATATGTAGTTTATGTAAATATGTAATTATAATTTAACAATTATTTCAAGTGTTTTTTTAAAAGATCAGATTTTTTAATATAATTGGACCAATGATAAAAATAAGAGTCCAAATATGAAATTCAGTTACTGTTGCAACGTAATTTATTGGTTTGACACCAGCTAATTAGAAAAGAATGTCAGCACAATGAAACTAAGCGGTTCCAAGATAATTCTGGATCCATTGTCACAAACACTGAGCAGAAATTCAGCTAGTTGGAATTAGGCACATTCTCCACCCTGTTTAGTGGCCTGAGCATCTGTTTGGTGATCTGATTTAACCTTGCTCCAGTAGTGAAGGGCCAGACTGCCACATCACAAAAAGCATCTCATGATCATTTACACCTTTGTTGGCAGCCTCAGCATAAAGCAGAGCAACAAGAAGTCAGGCTGGACACATCCAAAAAACTGAACAAAAAGAGAACTCTCCAAAGAGCAATATAGCAGTAAGATAATACATTTGTTACCCAAATGAAAAGCAGACATCTGTGCACACACACGTTTCAGCCAAAAGTCATTTCTCCAACTGAGCCTAAGCAATCAAGGAAATTCCTTACTCTTCTCAGTTACCAGTTCAAATCCAGACTAGGACAGTGACTGAAATTAATTATTATCTGACTATTGCTCATTTGCCTGTGATGCTCTTAGTGCAGTTGTTAGTGGACTGTGTCCACACATCACAAAGACTACCAGCCCAGTTGACCAGGCATGCTGCTGACCCAAACTTTTTTGAAAGGGATTTAAACTATTCCCAATCTTTCTCTACGTGGGCTTCATCCCCTGCCCTTCTACCTTGTCTTTTTGCATGGCCCAATAGACATTTTAACAGGGTTTTAGGAAGGGGATCCCCTTCTTCCGTCCACTTAGGCAGATGTTGGAACAGTAGTTCCATCTCCCATCTGCACTGTCATTACTTTCCTCCCCAGCCCCAGCCATTCTCTATGCTTCCCTTTGTAGTGCCAGAGCCTCAGGCACAGCGTGGGGAAGCAGCCAAGAGATTCAGCCGTAAAAAGGGAGAAGCAGCAGCAAAGACTAACAGCTGCTGTTGAGAAGCCAGGAAAGCAGCCCTTAGAGGCTGGAGGGGAGAACTGCAGAGAGGAGATTGTTTTACACTTTTCTCCAGATTAGGGTGGAGAAGTCTCATTTGTACATTTGGCCTATTTGTACAGTTCATCCCCTCTCTTGCAGACGGTACAGGGAACTCAGTTGGAGGGCAGCACCAGACACAGAGACTGGGGGAGATTTAGGACAGAACTACAATACTTATTATAATAGTATGCTTTAAAAAAAGGCAGGAAGTGGGGTGCCTGACCAGGCAACACATCCCACAACAATGGACAAGGACAGCAATTATGTATCTACTACAATGAAAAGCAGTGAAATCAGGTAACAATGTTGGAAATTAACACCCCTTAGATGGATGGGGTAATTCACATACGACAGGATGTCTGCAAATTCTGGAAAATCACACCTATATCAGTTGGCTTTCAGAAGATTATTTCTGCAAACACATGGGCTAAAATTGTAATTTGTTTTAAAATACTGCAGCAACCAAGGGAAGTAGGAAAAAACTTGGGAAGGGCTTTAAGTTGAACTCTTTTCAAAGACCCATAGTAGTGTTGGCCATGCAATTGGTAGTAACTGGTACTCTTGCTGGCAAAATAAAGTGGACAGAAAATGAATAGATATGGCTACTGAATTATCCTCATCTCTGGAGGTAGCCTTCCTGGTCAAGACTGAGCATACTAGCAGGGTAATATACCTATAAGGCCACTGCTTGTGTTGTACATATTCTGTGGCATAAAAGGATAACTTTGCCTTTCACAAGCATTAAATTCACTTGTAAGAAAAATAACCTAAATGGAAAAATAAATCACTTGCAGTACATGACTGGAGTACATCAGTGTCTTTTATATTGAATTTATAGCATAAATGAAGTAAAGAAGACTGTAAAGCAATACTTACAGAATGTTGTCTGCTCATTATAACAAAAAGCCTAAAATCTACTTCTAGATTTTGTACAGTTTCCTAGATTGCAAAAAAGGCTTTTCTAGCTCAATCTAGAATCTAACACTACTGGTTAAACCATTTTTGCAATATGTTTTTCTTTACCTTTCAGTGAAAAATAGGTTCTCAGTTCCAGACTTTTCTTTACCCTCTCAAGTTCTTAAAATCATGAGATCTGGCAACAATGGAAAACTCTTTCTATCTAACCAAATATAAAATTCAATCTTATAACGTTGTTGTGATATGTGGAGTTTCTGTTAAAACCCCAGCTCCTGGAGTCAAGTGATTTTGTGACAATCTTATCTTTCTTTTTCTAAAAGAAAAGTTTCTAGCCCTCGTGATTAAGATAAAACTTTAAAAATGTGACTTCAGTGTGCTCTAAGGTCTCAGAAACCAGAAAATAAAAAGAACCCCAAAACTATATTTTAAAAAGTCTCATGATTTTGGGGGCCAGGCTCATTATTTTTCAAATACTTTCATTTGTCAATACCGGTTTTCACCAGTGAGAGAAAAACAAAAGCTCTATCATCTTCATTACATTTCTACCCATTTGTGAATCCAGTTCTAAATTAATCTGATTAAAAAAATATCCTTCTCCATGGACTTTGATCTTCCTTAACATCCACCTACTGCCTCTTCCCACTGACTCCACTATTGGAGTCATGGCCTCCTCATTACTATCCAGCAGCTGGGTCACTGTTTTGCTGCTGCTGTAGTCCTGTGGTAGTCTCTGCTTTCCTCATTTGAAATAAAAGGATATGCTTGAAGGTGAGATTTTGGGTTTGATTTACAAAGTCCATTGAAGTAATGAGAAGACTTCAGTGGGCCTCAGACCCTAAACTAAATCACACCTTCTAACTTTAACTTTATCTTCCATTAACTTAGAGCTCTTTCCTTTCTCTCTATAGTGCTTTGTGTTCTGTGAAGGGAAACTTTCCCTGGCACCGTTTTTTTTTAAGCTTAATAAATCAGTTTCTAGCTGTGCGACACACAAAATTCTACATAAAGATTTGCAAATCTTTAACTTGGATAGCTGATAAACAAGGAAATTCAGTAACATCTTATTACCCAAATGTCTACATTTTAAAAAAAAAATCACATTTCTGGACACAAATGTTCTAAACTCTCTAAAAAAAAGTCAGTTCTGATAATAATTGAACACAGTGTTTCTTCTACTAAATATTAATGGAAATGCATGTTCAACAGCTTCTAAGATTCCATTTGATAGACATGGTACTATTGTTTCAAAAAGAAGAACTATTTGAACTGGAAAAATGATAACGTGAAACATCAAGGTCAAATTGGCTTTATTGCATTTGGGGGACAACAAACTATCATGTAAGACACAAAACAGGCTAGTTCTGGGGCAAACTATTTCGTAAAGTTCCTTATTAACAAGAACAGGCAAGAGCAAAGCATGACCAGGTAATTACAAGGTCAACAAAACTGGGTTTGAATCTGTACTTTTGTGGAGAGGAAGGATTAATGGCTACATGGTGTTCCAGTTATGCAGCAGAGTTCCAGCACATTCTACTCTGCATTCATTATTAAAGGAACATGTCACTTAGGGTCAGTTCCTGTGACATGCTGGGTGCTATCTGCAAGGCACTGAACACTGTCAATTCCTCAAGTCAGTGGTTCAGGTTGTCTCCTAGTATAAGTGGATGCAATTCCAGAGTACAATGGAATAGACACCAACTTAACACAAGGGCTGGGCTTGCTCCAAAGGAGCTGGAAGTGCTCAGCAAGATCAGCCTCTTAAGCACTTTTGTCAACAGGAGAGGTTTAACAATTGGGATTGTGCAGATCTTCATGTGAGGTACCATCCCAGTAGTCAATCCGCAGCTGGTTTTTCACTGCAGGAATGTTGCCAGGATCCAGTCAATGTGTGTACAAATCAAACGGTGCTGAGGCACACACAGCACAGGAAGCAGCAGCACCAAATAACCACTGCATAAAACACCACAAACCCATGGATCTTGGCAACCTGTCAGCAATGCCTGCCAGCAATGCCTCAACTATTCCACTTCTTGCATGTTACTTACATGCAAAAAGTGATGTAAAATGGTATCAGTGGGGTCTAGGACTCTGCTTCTCTCCATCCACCTCCCCCCTTGGGTTCTCTGGTGCTGTTGTCAGCACTACCCTCTCCTGATTCAACTCCCATTGACTTAGATGATTGTTGGATCAGGCACAGGGTTCACAGGGACAGAAACTGTGGCTAGTCCACGCATGGGAACTCTTTGGAGCCTCCCTTCTCCTTGCTCACCTATGCAGGACTAGCCACAATCTCATCTTGTGTATGCTGTACATACAAATCAGTTAATCCACCCTGAAGTGCAACAGAACAAATCAGCTCTTTAAGAGCACATAGCAATACATACTATTTTAGGATACAATATTTATACGAAATAGACTTCAGAGAGAATTTTACTAGGTAGAACAGAATTACACAAATTAGAATTTGACCAGGACAACAGGGTTAATGTTCTTATTCTTGCAACAATCATTATGAAATCTTTAATGATCATAAATAGTGCCTCACTTTTAAATCTCATCATGTCATTCATATTGAATTCCTCTAAATTATCAGAAAAATCTTGAATAATATCAAAGACCAATGTCACATTTTATTTTATTTAAAAATAATTTCACATGATTTCTGATCTATACTTTTGTTTACAGTTATAAAACACAAATGAAGAAAATACATTTGGAAAAAGCTTGCTTGGAGATGAGAAGTAGTTAGAAAGACAAAACAAAAATAAAGGGTAAAAACCCTATAAAATCTAAAATACAATTGGCATTAGCTTCGTTATTTAGTATGTTTAGTTGCATCCATAAAGAGAGACGATTGCATGTAAGTTATGAACAGTAAACATACACACAGGGCTAAATGGTGCCACTTAGGTGCTGCCATGAATTGAGGGCAGGGCAGAGCCATCTCATTCCAGAGGAAGCTCAAAAAGATGCAATCCTTTCCCAGCTCCCTGCTGCACAGGGTGAGTGTTATAGTGAGGCAGGAACTGTTTTTTCCTCATCCCACGAAAATCTGAAATTTTGCCCATTCTGCATTGGGGTGAAACGGAGACCTTTCAAAAGCTTTCACGGAAAGTGAGAGATGCGCCCACCCTACAATACCCAAAAGCTCAGTGGTTATAGCACTCACCTGGGGGTGTGGGAGAACCAGGTTCCACTCCAAATCCCTGCTCTGAATCAGGCAGAGCAGACACTGAAATCCAATCTCCTATATCGCCAGGCTATTGGTGATTCGGGGCAGGGAGGGGGGTTGCTCTCAGTCTCTTCTGTTGGAGTTGTTCCACTTTGTATAAATAATTAAATATATTTAGGCCAGACACATTGATTCTATAGCCTGGTGGTTAAGACACTCACCAGGGATGTGGGAGAGACTGGGCTTTCAACCCAGATTTCCGACATCCCAGGTGAGTGTCCTAGCACCAGGCTGTAGAGTCAGTTTTTCTCTCTCTCAATATTTAATTATTTATACAAAGTGGAACCCCTCCAGCAGAGAGATTGGTAGAAAGAGAAGCCAACTACAGCACAGTGGTTAGGACACGAATGTGGAATATGGGGAAAGAGGCAGAGCAGAGACGTGAACCTGGAACTGAGAAATCTTCCCAACAAAAAGTTTAGTTGAAACCGATATGGTCCCACAAATAGATTCAGTTTTGACATATGGACATTTAATAAAAAATGGTCAGAAAATCCCTGACCAGCTCTAGTGAGTGCATCCTTGATGCACCATGTCCAATCCACTGGATGATATGCACAGAAGGAGAAAGCCCTACCTCCTTCCTAGTCCCTTGAGATGGTAGCACCTCCACACACTCTTAGGGGTACACAAATAGGGAGCAGTCCCTGCTCTCAGGGAAGTTCCATCCACCAGCCTCAACTAGTGGGGGAACTTGATGGGGCCAGTAGTGAAAGGGGACAGCCCCAGCAGTGCTCACTGAGGGATACCAAGTAGTTACTCCTGCCTCTGGAATCTGACCTCACTGACTAGTTAGGGGAGGGGTGACTGGCCAGCCCTGGCCCAGTTCCCATGATTCAACCGGGAGTGGGGGCTATGTGGAGCCACCTTCAGCTCCATTTCAGCAGCCCCACCCCACCCCACCCACCCTGAACTAGGAATGGGAATCTGGCCTGATAGATGTGGGTCTAGCCGATCACGTGTTTAGGTGGGAGGGTGTCAGGAAGGAATTTTTTCTACCATGGGCCAATTGGCAGAGGACTGAGGAGTTTAATCACCTTCCTTGTAGCACCTTCCAACCACAGTAAGTTTGGTACTAACCACATTCCTACCTAACTGAGGTATTTGGTTGAGTTGTTAATTAGTTGCAGTTTGCAACCAGTTTCCAATGCAGTTAAAAAGGATAAAGTCAATGGTTCCCAGAGGTAAGAGACCTGGGATTTTGGTGATGGGCCTTGGGCTCATGACACCTTGTGTGCCCTTGTAAACCAAGGTCCCCACCATTCTGCACTCCTTCGGCAGTAAGCCATGGAGAGCCTACCCCAAGTTACAAGTTATATGGTAGGTGCACGGGAACCAAGTAGCACCCCTTCCCATGTTTAAGTTGAATAAAAGTTGCAGTCTGCTGCTAAGAATCCATCCACGTATCTGTCCTCATTTTGCTGCTGTGTCCACATCAAGGCACTTCAATCACTGTTAACTTTTGTACATGGCCATTCAAGGCTGTAGGTGGGGAGAAGAGAATCTCCTTTATTCTCTCACCTCCTTGCATGTCCCCATACAAAGGCAGGGGCAATTTGGCCCACAGTTTCTATGTTGTTCACAATCAGAATATGTAGGTTAATCGTGCAGAACAGGCATAAGATTTGTTTGGCTAGATTTAAGCTTTTCATTTTACTATATCATAAAAAAGAAACAAATTGTGTGTGTCTCTATGAATGCAAACAAATATACATAAAGTAATGACATTTATGCCAATTGTATTTAAATTGAGGTTTCCCTTCTCTCTCTCCTCTCCCTTTCTGTCTTGCTATTTCCTCTCTGCAAACAAAGCTTTTTTCAAAGACCAAATTCAAACTAGATAATTGCAGAATGAGCTATAAAACTGCTTTAGAGGCAGCTTTTAATAATCATAGAATCATAGAACTGGAAGGGACCTTGAGAGGTTATCTAGTCCAGTCCCCTGCACTCAAGGCAGGACTAAGTATTATCTAGAACATCCCTGACAGGTGTTTGTCCAACCTGTTCTTAAAAATCCCCAATGATGAAGATTCCACAACCTCCCTAGGCAATTTATTCCAGTGCTTAACCACCCTGACAGGAAGTTTTCCCTAATGTCCAACCTAAACCGCCCTTGCTGCAATTTAAGCCCATTGCTTCTTGTCCTATCCTCAGAGGTTAAGAAGAACAATTTTTCTCCCTCCTCCTTGTAACAACCTTTTATGAACTTGAAAACTGTTATAATGTTCCCTCTCAGTCTTCTCTTCTCCAGACTAAACAAACCAAACCTTTTCAATCTTCCCTCATAGGTCATGTTTTCTAGACCTTTTTGTTGCTCTTCTCTGGACTTTCTTCAATTTGTCCACATCTTTCCTGAAATGTGGTGCCCAGAACTGGACACAATACTCCAGTTGAGGCCTAATCAGCGCGGAGTAGAGCGGAAGAATTACTTCTCGTGTCTAAACATCTAATAATATACAAATTATGTCTGATTGAACAGTTTTATAACCACAATTCCAGGGTATCCATCCTAGGCTTAATTGAAATCTCTTACTTAAATACTTTTAAAGCATTTTTAAAAACTGCAAATGAATTCCTTTTGATGTTTACTTCATGTTTCTGCCATGCATGTGTTAGTATATTTAGTGAAACACAGGCTTTCAAATTCAAGTAACAGTAGTAGAACTTGTAAATCCTAATGTACATGTAGTAAATATGAACGTTCCACAGTCATATGCAGCATTCCCAGGGCTTGAGTCCATTCTTCAGAAATCCAACAGGAGGAACTATTTTCTAAGGGAAAATCTATGGCCAGTAGTGAAAGGTGTTCTGGAAGATAGCAGAGGCACCAGACATAGCTGAAGTCCCTTTGTGTGTCTATGGAGGCCCTGCATTAGCCTGTCAATCTGGGCAAGAAGCACACCATTTCATCCTGTGGGATGTGCTCTCCCAAGCACACATGAAAACTGCAAGAAGGATTGTGTTTCCTGAGTTGAGCTAGGCAAAAATTTTTTTTGCCAAAAAATGCATATTCAGGTTAACTGAAACATTTAGTGAATTTGTGTAGAATTCACCAAATGGTTTAGGTAAAAAAAAAAAGTCCAAAAAATTTTAAACTAAATGTTTCAAATTTTACTTCAATTGTGGTTTTTTTTTTACATTAAAAAGGTAAAAAAAAACGCAAACGAAATGAAACATTGTTTCGCATGAACAAAAATATTTCAGCTTTTTCAGTTCACTGAAAAATTGAAAAAACATGTTTTTGGTTGACCCAAAACATTTTTGTAACTATTGGACAGTCACCAAACCAAAAAAAAAAAAGCCAATTATTCACACAGCTCCATTCTTGGGGCACAATTCTAGCTCCCGTTGAAGTGATACACCTCTACAGGCCATCCCTACTTACAGCTGTAGCTAAATGCCACAATCTATACCCAGAGGGTGTACTGATGGCAGCCTATGCGACAAATGGAGATTTGATTAGGAGGTTTAAGGCAATACTAAACTTCAGGCAAACAGCTTGGTACAGCTGTGCCAACTAGAGATTAGTTCTTTTAATATGGCACGAAAGCTGCTAACATGATCTGCAGCCTTATAATATCAGCCACACTCATATCATAGGTGAAAAATTCCATGTTATAGTAGAAGAGTTACATTTATATGCTTGCAACAATTTCCTACCCAGAGAACAGCTAGTAAAGATCAGAGGTAGGACAAGAACAATTTAGCCTTCGCATCACTAGTAATTGTAAGATGGAAAATGGTTTTCCTCCCTTAGAGGATTGTTCCTGATATTTTTAAGAACCTGCCATTTCCTGTAAATGGATGTTTTTGGCAGCTGGCTTTCAACTTTTTGGTGTTTCTCTCAGAGTTATTATTCATTGCAGTTGCTCTTTGTTCACTTTTCCTTCTGAAGAGCTGACTTCAAGCAGAGTTGCTCCATGCCTCTTATTGACATATTAACTCCTATTGGGTTGTGTCAGAATCATTTCAACCTATTTGCATGCCGACATCAAGGTCAAGTTTTTTGGGACCTATCCTATGGCAGATGTAATCTGAATGCCAAAAGAAAGGAGAGACTCCATTAAAATGCTTCCCTGCACACACATACACCTCACCTTCTTCCTCTACTCTCTCCCACAAGCACCATACACTGAAACAGCTCTGAAGATTTTTATTTTTAAATGAGCCCAGTCTGTGCAGTTGTGTTAACTGTCTTTTAGTTTTGCAATATACTGCTGATTAGAGCTTCTTTAGCCTGAGCACATCCTTATTATCCTCCTGCCAACACAGCAAGATGGTATTTTACCTGCTCACACTTAATAAATAAGTTGTTCTCTTCTGCTGAGGATGTAGGTGAAACTTCCAGCCCACCTCTTCTCTTTTGCTGCTCTGTTGTAGCTAGAAATGGGCAACAACTGCAAAATATGGATATGGATCAAGATCTGTCTGAAGTTCAGGGGCATGTTGATCCACTGTTGAAGAAGGCAAACTTCAAAGGGCTGAGTGTTTGGGTTCAGTCTGGATACATGCCCAAAGCTCCAAGCTACCTAAACAACTTGTGTCTGTACAATTGAGTTGAAAGTCTCAAAAGAAAAGACTCTCTCAAGAGATTTCCAGTACTAACTGCTCCAATTTGGGCCGGAACTACAGTGACTTCTCCTAGTGACAGTACAGCTCTTCTAGTTCCAGCCTGCTCCTGGCCTGAAACTTGAGAGGGCACAAATGGAGGAAAATTAAAATGAATGAGAAGATAACTAGTTAGCTATACATTTCAGAACCTTCACAAACATAGTTCTAAAAATCAAGCGAAGCTTTGAGAGGTGATTATTTTTTCTTCCTGATCCAGTTTGCCTATTCCTCATTAGTCAAGCTCTCTACATATTCAGATGGCTAGAAACGCAAGAAAGCCAGGCATTATTTCTGCACCACCTGGAAAAGCTGTTAAGATCACTTATGGTGTCAAAACACATGTAACTTGATAATACAGCCTGCAGTCATCCACTGGGAAATCCCATGACAGATAATATCCCCAGGGAAATGGACAAAGCAGTGAATGCAAGACCCAGGTTCTGCACTTCCCTAAGATATTAAAAGCTCACCAGTGACCCACTGGGGCTGAGATACCAAGTGCAGGGATGATGAATGGTGTTAACAGTGTCTTGCCAGAGTGTGGGTTTCTACAGAACAGAGGTACAATATTGCATAAGTTACTGTTAGGAAATGCAAAGACGGCAAGCAATGCTCTCCAGCATTCCCTCTGCCCTCTCTCACAGACACTTCCTTTGTCTGTACAAGCAGGGTCATTAACACAATATTGCTTTACATTCCAGTTCTCCTCCCTTTGGGCTTTCTATAATTCTCGCCACAGAGAAGAAGGTAAATAAAACATTTTAATTACATGGTTTGACAGAATTCTTCCAGACTCACCCAATTTATTAGGTTTTTAGTAAAACAGATTCATCTAAGAAAAAAGTAAAGGAAAGGTTTTCATTCTTTCACTTATTTTACACTGTGTATGCAAAAAAAAAAAAAAAGAATTAGCATGGCCCTTCCCCTATAGAAATCAAGAAAGGAGTCCATGCAAATAAGTCAAATTTCATACTGAACTTCAATTCTCTTCATAGCATAGTAGACATTTCTATGAGTCCTGGAAATGTTACTAAGTGTATCAAAAAGAAAGAGCATTTAGCATTTTCTTCAGATTCAACAACAGATTGGTTCTTTGCTGTGTATGCTCCATACTTGGCTCATTTTTAAGAGGACTTTTACATTTTTATACTTTCTCCAGAACTATAATAGAGTTTAAACAGTCAATAATCCATACACCATCAAACTCTGGATGCAAAGAGAAAATATATCTGGTTATATTAGCCACCAATGGCATTTCTTTAACTTTTTCAGTCAAGTTGAAATGGCACTAGTACACACATTATTGTACCTGCTCAATTATGACTTTGTGAAAACAGTTATTCTTGCCTAGAGGCATTCTAAATGCAGCGCATGAAGTCAACTTAAATAAATAAGTACAGAGTGAGTCTCTGTGCTAACTAAGAAATGTGTCCAATGTTTGTTAACCTAATGGATTTTATGTGTGCATGATTAAAAGGTAACTTTTATATATATGCATACATAAACAGAGACACTCATCTATCCCTAGCACCTCTCACTCACACACACTCCAACTCTCCTTGTAATGACCCTAGTCCACCACCCTGTTGGGGCTGCTGGAAAATATCAGACAAGTGCAAACACAGGCCCTGATTGTGCCTCCAAGATCTGCCTGCAGACGTCCCTGTGACCCTGACAGCGTCCCAATGCCAGAGGGCAAGGGGCTGCCTGGTACCTGACAGTGAGTTTCAGCTGATCAAACCAGTTCGGTGTACCCCAACTCACTACTGTGATCATCTATGTCCAATAGGTGTCATGTAAGGTAAAACTGGTAACACCGATTAATATTGCATAATATACATACAGTAAACCCACAAAATGGGACTAAAATGTGTTCAAACAAATAAATCTGGGATTGGTAAACAGGTTTTTCCCCAGAGAAAGGACAGTCCAGTGCCTCCATCCAGGTGCAATCATAGTTAGTTGGTTATTCATTTGTATATCAGAGATTGCAGGAAGAGAAAAGGGTGGCTCTATAGACTCTGACCGCTAGGCCATGCTGCCCTACACCAAAGGGTGGTTCGATAGACTCTGGCCACTAGGCCACACTGCCCTGCACCAAAGGGCTGCTTTGTAGACAGTGACCGATAGGCCATGCTGCCCTGACCCTAGGGGCATGGACCATCACATTTAACCTATGTCCTTTTGTGACTAAACTTGTTTTAGTTTTACTATAGACCAAGTCAGTGCTGTATTTGAAGGGAAGGATATGTTTACCCCCACTTAAATTAAGCGGTAATGTACTGACTGTTTTAAAGGGCAGCAAACTTAATATCTTCTGTGAATGTGCAGTGATAGGGGCTGTGCATTGCAGAGAAACATCTCTGAGGAGCTTGGGAGCTGGAATTCACTGATTGTTAACTGCTAGGTAAGTTTGGGCTGGGAGAGTCTTGAGGATTTTGCTGGTGAGGAAGACAGATTGGTGTGGCAGGGTTCTTATACATACACAGTCTAAGCGCAATCAAAGCTAACTCTTGCTGAGGCAGAGAGGTAATACCATAGCGTTCAGCTGTGGGTGTCCCGAGTGGCATGTTGAGTCAACTGCTTCCATGGCAGAAGAATCCTCTTCCTACAGACCCCATAGAGAGTGCACTGAGGATCTGTCTGGGGCTGGGGGTGATTCAGGATAAAAGTGGAGGGGGCCAGGGATACTCACATCATCTCATCACAGCCTCAGGAACATTTCCCCAGGAACGATGAGCCTGCTCCACGGTGGGGATTTGCTTTAAGAGGACTTCCAAGGGAGCCCGGGCCAGGGGAGTCACTGGCAATAGAGCCACTGATGTAGAGCTGAGCCTCAGATGCTGCAAAGGCAAATAGCCTCCATGGGTATGGCCCTAAGCTTCCCATTGAAGCCACTTGATCCACCCACAATGTTGGAATTCTCTAGGCTTGGGAGTCCAGTCCCATGAATGGGAAGCAAACCCTAACCCGCTGATGGAATGACATGGGAAAAATCTCCTGCAAGGAGAATTCCTGCTCTTTAGCCCTCTCCAGGGCCCAGACACAGATTCTATACACAGATAAACATACCAAACAAATGCTACTTGCCTCTTGTAGTGAGTGTTAACTAGATCTAGTGGTTGCGGACCCCTAAAAAAATTCAAATGGAAGTGTAGACCCCTTTGGAAATTTTAAACAGTCTTGGTCCCCAGGGAGCCATGTGCCACAGGTTGAAAACAACTGTTCTATGGTAACGACAACCTTTTGCAGACCCCCTTAGACATAGTTTGGGGACCCCCAGTGGTCCATGGACTACAGGTTGAGAACCTCTGAACTAGATTACTGCAACCTAAAAAACACATGTAGGTTTTGGCTTTAATGCTTCTTGGTGGGGGAGGAGGGAAGTGTAGGTGGATATAAAGCTTCTGGAAGCCAGAAGACATAAGGAATGCTCTGTCTGAGGCACAGTCTGCATGCTCACCTTTTCTTATTTACAGACCAGACTTAGCAGAGCTCACTATTTGATCATGAATATATTTTCTTCGTAGGTCTTCAGTTGAAATGCCATCAGGCTCAGTAATTTAATACTCACAAGTGAAGTAAGTTGCACACGTTCCTTTCTTGAATTCCCTTTAAAAATGTAGGATCTGATTTTTCACTTCTCCCACAGGATAGAAGTAACTCCCATCAGCTTGAACTGGAGTTATTTGGATTCTTGGAGGAGTGGGTAAAACAGATTATTCAGGCTCCCATTGTCTACATTACATGAAATTACTTAATCCTGGAGTGCTAGAGCTATCTCCTCTAATGCTTCTGCACTGTAAAACCATGGCTATTTCCCAGAGTAAGAGCTCTTGCACATCTAATTTAACGTAAAAAGTCTGAATCCTCCTCATCTCAAAGAAAGTTAACTAACACTGTGGATAACCATGCTTGCTTCAAACAAACCATCTCTATAATTGACTATTGTGGAGAAAAAAACCCCCATGGAAACATAAGGATGTTCCCTACCTTGCTTTTTGCATTCTCAAATATTTTGACTGGTCACAAGCGAACAGTGAACCCAATATCTCACAGGTATTAAAAACCCACCAAGAAGGAGAAATGGGAAGTTCATCACTTGATGTATTTTATCCATATCCTTAGACAAGTAGTATTTATAATCTTGTCATTTGTGGCCATTAAAAATGGAATCCTTGTGATCATGTTCTGGTATATTGTGTTACTATTAAAACCTTCCTTATGTCATATCCCATAAAGCAGTCACCATGAATTTGTCATGTCCAAAGAACTGACCCCCACATAAAGTGTTCCTGTACAGTCTCTGCACCATATCAGGGCCTTATACCATGATAGGATCATCCAACTCAATCCACATCATTCCTACTCACATGGAAGGGCTTGATCCTATCAGAACTACTGGATTTAGTGTTTACTATTATGCATAGTATTTGTGAAGTAAATGAGATTACTTACAGTAGTACGCACTATGCCTAGTAATATGTGTTTGCAGGATTGGACCCTAAACCCATAAATAGTTAAAAATCATCATCTGGAAAGGACTCTAATTTGAAATGCCGTGACCCTAACTTTTCTTTTGAACATGCCATTTTTAATTGGAACTAACAAAAACCCCTTCAAACATTTTTATGTTATAATGCAGTATATTGGTTGTACATTGCAGTTATGTTCTCCTTTTTACAGTTTAATGAAGTACTTATGGCAAGGTTAAAACAGCCACACAGTACTCACATTTGTCAAGCCATTACAGTTTTTAGTACCATGCACTCTTTAGGAACTGATTTAATTGCCTCGCGTAAATCATACTGTGTGCTACTGTAGAAAACTTATTTTGTTATTACACAGAGAGCTGTTTGTAGCCATAGACCCATCTGGGGGATAATAGGGTAACAGAATTATATACAAAGAAAGTCCCTTTTTGAAGATTTACATTTGAGGAAGGGGGGGTTACGCTTTTTTAGGGACAAATGAGTACATGTGCAGTAACAAAGAGTGAATGCAAACAAACTGATTCACTCAACTTACAGGAAAGTCTAAAGAATGCCATGTAGGCAAGCAAATATAAGAAAGCAGAGAGAAAAGAATGAAGAGGAGAGATAAATGAAACAAGAAGAGATTGAAAGAAAGAGGCAAGGAAAAGTGGGTAAGTAGAGTTCTTACAGATATATCGGCACAGCTGCTATCTTTGGAAGGTGAGATTTATGGGCCAAAATAGGATAGCTGAAGAATCTCTCAGATGAAAAAATAATCTGGAGAGTCTTCCTCAAGAAACATCCTCCATGCTTGCCATACAGATTATCTCCTGCTCCCATCCACTTAATGAGGGAGCATTAGGGTCTTTACAATACCATGTGAAAGTTCTGAAGATTTACATCTGATTTTAACAGCATTGCTGCCATCAGACAGAATAAGAAATAGATTCAGGGTGCTCATTATGCTAATTTTGGTCATTCCTGACGCCCCATTTTTAGCATTATCTTACAGTCTAGTAACTAAAGTGCTTGGACCAAATCCTGAAAAGAATTAAACTTCTGGGGCACATAAGCCTCAGAAAGATCTGCAAACTGACCAAGCACCCAGCTGACCCAACCTGGAAAAGGTTGGTTTGGTGCATAAGTAGTTGCGGGTGGGGGTGGGGGTGGAAGGAAGGGATCTATAGCCACAACTGCTGTAAGTGTGGAGCTGCTTGCAAAGGAGAATGAGTTCCCCATCCCACAAGCCACCCTCTGTCTCTCCAGCCCTCTCCCTGCCCCCACTCTGTTGGGCAACAGGGATTGCTCCAATCCTGGTGCTGGAGCAGGCTCTCTTACCTTTTTTAATGCTTAAACTATTCAATGTGGACAAACTATATAAGACCTTAAGCAAATAAAGTTTTCAATATGAATAAAAGTCTCCTCCTCTCCCACATCCATGGACTACTACCTCCGTATTGTGTCCAGAAATAATTAGTCAATCTCTGGATTTACCAAGTGTGTAGGAGAGAAGCCCCACTTTGACAGGCCTCTAAGATCTGTGGAAGCAGGGTTCCCCTCCTATGCATTTTATATGCCAACCCAATGTAAGCAGTTTTTGGCACTCAGTTCAAACTAAACGAAACAAAAACTGTAAAAAAAGGAAGTGTAGTTTAACCGTAGGTCAGCTGACACTCAAAAAATTACACTTTCTTTACAAAAATCTGACATCTTTAAAAATACCCCAAAATGTTAAGTCTGAAAATGAACAGTTAAAGGACTCAGTCCAGGTTTAATCACCATATAATTGGTACATTTCATACCACTGATCACAGTCATTCCAGTTCTCTGTTTCTGCTCCACCAATATGAATAAAAGCATAAGGAACCGAGGACCCCCAAAGGTGGCACAAACTCGTTGTTTCTCCTTTTCATATGATCAGCCAAACCCGTCCCTGCCCCCTGCAAAAAACCAACCCCTCCCCAAAAAAACAGACCCAGTAAGTAATGAGAGTTTGGCAAGATAATAGCCCTTTCATTCAAATATGGGACCTGATACTGTAACATTTACAGGAATACTCTAAATCAAGTCAATAGTATACAGTTCCCATGAATCAGAACTATTTGTATGAGTAAGTAGCAAAGCACTCAGAAACCACAGATATGGGTGCAGTATAAGAACTTAAATCAATATTAGGGTGACAGAAATGGACACATTATCTCTGATTTAATTATAACTACAGGACTTTAAAGCTCTGGTGAAGGGTTCAAAACCTCTATATGCAAACATGAGAACAATCATTCTGTTTTTCGCCCAATATAATTGATAAAGAAAGTTTAAAATCATTTTAACAATTAATTGATCAAGTTTTCCACCCTTTTAAATCGGTAATTATTGCCCTCAGCATTCTGAAGACCTTTAATTTTCATTATCCTGCTGGAATGTCTACTGTGCATTCATCAATCTTTGAAAGGCTGGGTCATCGTTTTAAAAACCACACTGAAAAGGAAGAGTTTACCACAAAATGCAAACTTGCTTTTAAAGTTCACAGTGCAGTTATAGAGGTCATTGTGATACTTAGTGTAAATTGAATCATGCAAAAGTCAATACATAAAATATGTTGTCTTTGTTCAATAAGGAGGTTTTATGATGCGCCAGTTTGTTTACCATGGAACTCTGCAAAGTCAGCAAAGTAAAAGAATTTAGAATGTATAGGGACTTTAATTCAGTATGTATAGCAAAAATACGCAGAATGTGACAGCCTAATAGCTCTATTATCTAAGGAATATTTTGTTTATTTGGCAGAAATTATATGGAGATGTATCATAAAAATTATCTTCAGCAACCAATTTATTTCTACGTTAAAATAAACCCATTCACTACTACTGTGCTACAGAATGCATCATTAAAATGTTAAGAGTTCTTTGATGCCAGGGCAATATGCAGTATTGATATTGCTTTATAGTCAATTTCTGTCTAGACCAGGGGTCGGCAACCTTTCAGAAGTGGTGTGCCGAGTCTTCATTTATTCACTCTAATTTAAGGTTTTGCGTGCCAGTAATACATTTTAACGTTTTTAGAAGGTCTCTTTCTATAAGTCTATAATATATAACTAAACTATTGTTGTATGTAAAGTAAATAAGGTTTTTAAAATGTTTAAGAACCTTCATTTCAAATTAAATTAAAATGCAGAGCCCCCCGGACTGGTGGCCAGGACCTGGGCAGTGTGAGTGCCACTGAAAATCAGCTCACGTGCCGCCTTCGGCACGGGTGCCATAGGTTGCCTACCCCTGGTCTAGACGAAGGCAATTAGAAGGAAAAGGGTACTGGGCTCTATACAGGAAACAGAAACAAAATCCAAAAGGACTGTATTTGAATTTGGCACATTTCAAATGTATAAGTTATTTTTTTTCCTATTTGATGTGGGCCTAAAATACTAGTTGTTTTTCCTCTGCCTAATGCATTGTGGACAAGGAACAGTGTATGTGACCTTTTATTCAAAAGCCATTCAAATGGTGGGTTTTTTTGTTTAAACTGCATAACCTAGTTCAAGTGTAGTTGTCACCATGGTCCCAGGATATTAGAGAGACAAAGTAGGTGAGATAATATTGTTTATTGGACCAATTTCTGGTGGTGAGAGACAAGCTGAAGAAGGGCTCTGTGTGGCTCGAAAGCTTGCGTCTCTCACCAACAGAAGTTGGTCCAACAGAAGATATTACCTCACCCACCTTGTCTAACCTCATTCCAGTTTATTTTGTATTAGAGACAAATTAACTACCTTTCCTAACTATAAATGTTCATGTATCCTGAATTATCAATTTCAATAAATGCAAGAGAATAGAGCATGAGACTGAAGGCAAAATTTTCAAAAGTTCCTCAATAATTTAGAGTCTAAGTCACTTAAGCACTTTTAAAAATTTTGTCCTAACTTTTTGGCTCCCCAGGTTTTGGCATCGGGTATCACTTGATTCATCAAAAGGAAAGGCCAAGTGCTGCTTGTTCTGGGGAAATATTATCTTAAGTCATCTTGAGAACTATACAATTCCCTTCCATGCTTGAAAGGGGAAAATTTAATCCAGACAGATATTTAACACACAGAGAACCCAATGCATTATCTCCTCTGGGTCTGGGGAGTGATTAGAAGGGAGATGGAAGAGGCCTTTTAGTCCAGTGATCCCTTTTAATAGGTGATTGGAAAATAGGATTTAAAAACATCTATATCGGCAAGATTTTCAGAAGTGACAGTGATTTTGGGTGACTTAATTTTTGAGTATCAGACTTGAGACATATTACAGCCATTAGATTTTTAGGAGGTAAGTGCTCATTACTTTCTAAAAATCAGGCCTCTACTTTCTAAAAATCACCCAAAATTGAGGCATCCAGCATGTCTTTTGAAAATCTTGGCCAATGTCTCTATTTAAATAGTATAAGGAGTGCTATTATTATCCCTGAAAGGCACTTGGTGCCTTACCGGAAGAAAGCAATAAACTGAGAAACAGAAAGCTGGCCCAGTAGCCCATTTCTAACTGCCCCATTTCACTAGGGCATCCTCCTTCCTGCATACATTCACACAATTCACTTGCCAGTCAACTGAAATATCTTGTGCTTACCAGACTTCAAATATATGATAAATGTTTCAGAGAAAGCTAATTGCCTTCCTTTAATAACTCAAAGTTCTCCTCAGTTATATCAGTGCACCAGGATCCTACAGATGCAGCAGAAAGAAATATGGCCCATTTAATGGGGAAGTTTGCACTACCAAAGCACGTGCTATATACAGCTGGGTAAAATTGTTTATCCAAAACTTTTTTTCAACTGAAAAAATTCAGATTTTGATCAAACGTTTTGAAAAATTGTATCAGTTTTAGGGACTTTTTTTGCTTGAAACAAACAAATTGGCAGGGTTGAAACTGTTTGACTCAACATTATCAAAATGAACTACTTTGATTTTTCAGGCTAGATTCAAAAAGCTGAGGAGGAAGACCTAGTGCTTCCTTGTACTCAACATGCCAGTGGTTAGGGGCACTCATCTGGGAAACCCAGATTCAAATCTCTGCTCTGGAACAGTCCCCTAACCACCAGGTATTCTGGGCTGGGTTTTGCTGAAGCTGTTCTATTTCATACAAACAAATATTCACTGAAACAAGGACTGGAACCAGGGGTCCTATCCCCTTCCCCCAAGTGAGTACCCTAATCACTGGACTATTGCGCAGAAGAGGGAGTGGCACCGCCACTGCTGTTTTATGACTCTATTCCTTTATTTCTTTTGCTTTAAAAAAAAGAAGATTTAAAATGCCCCAGAAAGGCCATGTTTAATTTCAGGTCAAACAAAGAGTTTTGTGTGCTCCAAAACAAGATTTTTCTGACTTTTTTGATTTGCCAAGAATTCTGGAAAACTTTGGTTTCAGTTCAACCCAAACTGAGGTTTCTTTTCCCCTCCTGATTTTTCAGAACTGACAGCAAACTGAAAAAAATCAGTTATTCATACAGCTTCAGTTATGCACCTCTAGGGCTGCCAATCATGGAAACCATATTCACTTGAGAGAAACTGGCACAAGCCCAGGCCCTGTGCCATGCCTCAGTTTCCCCTTCTGGCTATACAAATCAGTCCTGACTCAGATGTTATCTACAATAACCCATTATTTGGTGGGGGGAAGAGGGGGACAGGAACTTCATTCATTAGTAAGCAATCAGTTAATAGAGAAATAGGCCAACGATTCAATTTCCTGTCACTAGAGTTTTACTCTTCTCTTGTTAGGAAGTCAGCAGCAGTCCCTCATGACTCCCAGCCTTAGCTGTCAGGGCGGGCCCACAACATTTTGGCACCTGAGGCGGGGAGCTCAAATGATGCCCCCATGTCCCCTCGCTTGGGCCAAAACTTTGAAAGGTCTCAATTCTGCCTTCTTTCTGTTCTACTCCTCTCATGGTACTGCTCTGCTACCTACCCCAATAAAAGAGAACTAACAACTTAAAATGCCTTGTTCAAAAATTTTAAGTAACACTTAACTTTCAAACGCCTAAACAGCAAATGTAACTTTTCTTGTCTGCATAGTAAACACTGGCATTTTTATCAGTTTGAATAATCAAAGTAGTGCTTTCCGTGCCTTCTTGGTTGCAAAGATTTGAACTGCTTCCTGAAGGTCCACAGTCTGGGCTCTGTTGAGATGGTTGCAAGGCTGACCAGCCTGTCCTGTGTCATTATGGAGCGTAGATGTGTTTTTATTAACTTCAGCTTGGAGAAGCTGCGTTCTCCACTGGCAACTGTTACAGGAAGTGATAGAAGTAAGCGCAGAGCAACAAAAGCATTTGGAAAGAGGGTGGTCATCTTATTTGTGCACCTATATTCCAGAACAGCCTTTGGAGTTGATCCTGCTGAAATGTATCTTGAAAGGGCTTTCAGTTCATCACCTAAATCACTCGCATCAATATCACACGTCATCATGTGTCAACACTGTCTCTAGTGCCCTGCATTGCTGGTGTAGGTCTTTTTCAGGTATAGTGAGGAGTTTTGGAATATCATACAACATCCCAAATATACTGCTGTGTTCCTTGAGCTGCATGAAACGTTCTTCAACTGACTGTATTGCACAATCTGGCACCTGGTTAAAGAATTCAACTTTGAATTGTTTGGGGTCTCTTATGGGATTATCCCGTGCCTCATAATCAAAATGTCGTCATCTTCTTTGGTGACTCTTGTATTCTTGTATCAGAGGGGTAGCCGTGTTAGTCTGGATCTGTAAAAGCAGCAAAGAATCCTGTGGCACCTTATAGACTAACAGAGGTTTTGCAGCATGAGCTTTCGTGGGTGAATACCCACTTCTTGAATGGGTGGGAAAATAGCTTCAGTGTGAAGTTCCTCTGCCAACTTCTGTGCACTCTTCAGAACGTTTTGAAATCCCTCATCTGACCGGTAAGACTGTAGGTATGATTTTGCTTTGTCCAGTTGTTCCATTGCTCCAGATATATCAAGGTCAACACCTTGGAGTCTCTTGCTTACAACATTTATTTCAAACAGTATGTCATGCCACAACACTAAGCCACACAGAAATTTGAAGTTATGTATGTTTCTGGTGGTTCCATTTCCCTCTGCCACTGTTCTCCCACGAACAGTTCATGTCATAACATTATCCTCCATAATGGCAACTATGGCATCATCTATCTTCCCAATTTGGTGTTTGATAGGCTTTATCGCCTCCACTCAACTTTCCCATCATGTGGCACTCAGTGGTTTCAGTGACAGAGGGGATGTTCCCAGCTGTTGCTTCAAAATTTGCCATCGATGAGTTGATGCAGAGAAAAATACATCGATGCTTTGAATTACACTAAAAAATTCAGCAGCCTCACTAGAAGCTGATGCTGCATCACTGATCACCAAGTTCAATGAATGAGAACTGCATGGGACAAAAAAAGCTTGAGGGTTTAACTCTCGGATCCATGTCTGCACTCCTGTTCTTTCCTCTCATGTTGGCACCATTATCGTAGCCCTGACCTCACATGTCAGCTA
The DNA here is from genome assembly GCA_003942145.1 of Platysternon megacephalum. Taxonomy (NCBI): domain Eukaryota; kingdom Metazoa; phylum Chordata; order Testudines; family Platysternidae; genus Platysternon; species Platysternon megacephalum. The sequence goes on along the minus strand of QXTE01000024.1, from coordinate 1,676,850 downwards.
TCTCAATTCCCATATCTTCCAGCTTTTTAAGAAGCACAATTGTCATACCAGCTCCTGTAGTATCATCAATGTGAATAAATTCTAGAAAATCTCTCTGACAGTCCCCATTGCAGGGACATTTTCACTAAGTTCTGTTGTTACAAAACACACCATTAAAGTCATTTGTTCCGTATGGCTGATGTCAGGTGTGCAGTCCAGAATAACAGAGTAATATCTTGCTGACTTCAGATCTGCCACAATCTTCTGTTTGACTTTTGTTGCCAGTAACTGTATGATCTCATTTTGAATTGTTTTTCCAAGGTAGTGGTGTGTGTACATTTCTTGGGTGGCGACTCTTCTTAGATGCTCCGGGAGTACAGCATCAAACTCAGCCATCAGCTCCACAATTTTAAGGAAGTTTCCATTGTCTGGCACATACAGTTGATCTGAAGTGCCACGCAGTGCTAGGGTTTGGATAGCAAACATTCTCACAATGGCAATGAGCCTTTTCAAAACATTTTGCCAGTAAAGAGACTCTGATGCAATCTTCTCTTGATGCTGATCATCTATGGTGGCCTTTAACCTTAGTCTCATCTCAAGCTCTTTCCACCTATGGAATGCTCTCTGGTAATTTGCTGCCTTCTCATGGCATGCCAGATTTCTAGCCAGATTTTTCCAGCCCTTTGTTCCTGTAGAACCTAATGTGGCTGGAACATTAGACTGGAAGAGTTTGCAACAAAAACAGTATGTAGCATTCTGGGTTTTTGAGTACATGAGCCATGGCCTCTCCACTTTGTCACCATTGTGGATTTCACGCCAGTAATGTGTTAGATGGAAATTTCTATTTTCATTGTCTTTGGGGAACATGAAGTTTTTCACTTGCTGTGGCCCATGCAGTACAAGGAAGTCCCTCAGGCTACTGCTCAAGTGGGTCCACAGTCCTGGATCATCTGTTTCTTGCGCCTCCACCACACTCTTCTCTGATCTACACTTTTCTTCAGGAATGTGCATGGTTANGCACCATTAAAGTCATTTGTTCCGTATGGCTGATGTCAGGTGTGCAGTCCAGAATAACAGAGTAATATCTTGCTGACTTCAGATCTGCCACAATCTTCTGTTTGACTTTTGTTGCCAGTAACTGTATGATCTCATTTTGAATTGTTTTTCCAAGGTAGTGGTGTGTGTACATTTCTTGGGTGGCGACTCTTCTTAGATGCTCCGGGAGTACAGCATCAAACTCAGCCATCAGCTCCACAATTTTAAGGAAGTTTCCATTGTCTGGCACATACAGTTGATCTGAAGTGCCACGCAGTGCTAGGGTTTGGATAGCAAACATTCTCACAATGGCAATGAGCCTTTTCAAAACATTTTGCCAGTAAAGAGACTCTGATGCAATCTTCTCTTGATGCTGATCATCTATGGTGGCCTTTAACCTTAGTCTCATCTCAAGCTCTTTCCACCTATGGAATGCTCTCTGGTAATTTGCTGCCTTCTCATGGCATGCCAGATTTCTAGCCAGATTTTTCCAGCCCTTTGTTCCTGTAGAACCTAATGTGGCTGGAACATTAGACTGGAAGAGTTTGCAACAAAAACAGTATGTAGCATTCTGGGTTTTTGAGTACATGAGCCATGGCCTCTCCACTTTGTCACCATTGTGGATTTCACGCCAGTAATGTGTTAGATGGAAATTTCTATTTTCATTGTCTTTGGGGAACATGAAGTTTTTCACTTGCTGTGGCCCATGCAGTACAAGGAAGTCCCTCAGGCTACTGCTCAAGTGGGTCCACAGTCCTGGATCATCTGTTTCTTGCGCCTCCACCACACTCTTCTCTGATCTACACTTTTCTTCAGGAATGTGCATGGTTACATCCATTTGAGATGGAGATCTGGATGCTGCAGTAGCTGCCAGGTCACCTGCACTCTGACTAACTGGAAGATCAGGCATCTCCTCACTCCACTCACATCCTCACTGGGGCCGGAAGGCTCACCGTGAACATTTGTGTCTATGTATCTCAGGAGAGCTCCTTCCTGCTTAGATAGAAAAGCTTCCTTTGCTTTCTTTCTTTCTTCTGAATGCTGCCCCAGAGGGGCATTTTCTTCTTTCACTCATGACTGCTGTTCTCTGCCAGCTATAGTGTCTCTCAACACTCAATTGAAGGGGACAAATAAGCAGGCTGGTAGTAGGGCCTGAGTGAGGGAAGATATCAGCGTCTTAAGGGCCTAACTGGCTCCTACTACTTCAGTTGATGGCCTGTTCTCCTCAAGTGGGTTCAGGGAAGCAGCAAGAAACAGGAAGCTCCCTGAGAAGCTGGTGTGAATCAGTCCAGGCTCCTCAGGGTGCTAGAGAGGTACATAAGAGGCTCCTCCTCCTCTCTCTCCCTGCAGCTCCTGCTGCTTTCTGTTATTCCCTCTCACCTTTTCTCCTGCCTGCCTGTAATGTCTCTTGTGCCCTCCTTCCTCCAGCACAGCACTCCACCATCTCTGTGCATCTAGAGCATAGAGAATACATATGCACCAGCAGCAGACACAATCTTCTACTCTCTGGGTCCTAGTGGTGCCCCCCCAGTCTGGCACCTGAGGCGGCTGCCTCAGTTCGCCTCATGGTAAGGCCAGCCCTGTTAGCTGTCCACCAGCATCCATGCTGGGCTTCAGTCTCTTGTTCCGCTATTCCTCCCTGGAGAGCTAACCTCTTAGTTATATTGCTCCCTCCCAGGGTGTCTCTGTCTCTTTCTCTTTGACAGTACACTCTTCATCTTCCTCTTCCCTTCCCAGGAGCTTGGCTCAATCTGTAGGTCTCTCTGATCTACAGGCAGACCAGCTCTCTTCCTGGAATTTACTGACATGCACTCCCCACTGTCTCCCTTCCCCAGGGACTCTGACACTTTTCTTGGCAATCCTACTGTGAACTCTTAGCCCTCATGCAGTTCTTGTTCCCACAGAGGCATCTTCTACCTCCTGCAAGCTACTCCAGCCTTCAACAACCACAGGGCTTCCCTCTCCCCTAGGCAACTTCCTCTTTATACTGTTCTAGCAGTCTCCTTCTGCCTCAGCTGCTCCATTTTTAATGTACTAAAGGGGCACCACCTGGAAGCACCCCACAGGCTCCTCACAGGCCATTTAGGCCCCAATCCTTCCTGTAGGGCCACTGGCCCCAGGACAGAAACACAAATCAAACCAAAGTACAGGCTTAATGAAAATGTTAGTTCTAAATTTGTCTGATTTGGTATGGTGAAGTTTTCAACATAAATAAAAAACTACGCAGCCAGGGAAGCATACTGTGTCACAGCTCTTTACAACAGCACTTGTGGTTAATGCAGAAGGTTAAAAGCATTATTCTTGTGGTTTAAGAAAATGAATCTTAAAGTAGCCTTTAACTGAAACATAATTATATACTAATGTAAAGAAAACCAGACTGTTAAAATAATTCCACATTAAACTGTGGTTTGACAGCTTTATCTCCTGCTTTTATGTGTCTGCAATGAAGCCAAATTTTGAAAGTGTGTGGCAACAAAGACATGCTTTCATTCATTTACAGTGTGTTCTATATCTGGGCCTGAACATTATGGGCCTGCTTCTGCTCCCTTTGAGGACAGTGGAAAGTCTCCCATTGGCTTCATAAGACCAGGATTGGGCCCCATATAGAAGAAAGACTTTCAGACAGGATGTAAAATTGCAACAGACTTCTATGATGTTTTTAATAAAGGAATGCTTATATTTCTTTATGGTAAATCTGACTCACAGTACTGAGTATGTAGCCATGAGAGTGTGTAGCAATTTTTACCAATTTATAGATCCCAAAGCACAAGAAACGGAGGGCTTCTAGAATGATACCTATAATTTATGCCATATGGTACAAGAATTATCTTCCTCTTCACTAGCACAACTTTTGATCAAACTATTCCACAATAAAGGACTGCCATGTTTTATATCTTTTCAGTCTTAAAACCCCTCACTGCACCAGGAGGTGATACTCCTGCCTAATCCACCAAACCATACTGACTTTAAGTACATGCTTACCTTCTGTCCATTGGCCCCAGCAAAGGCATATACCAAATAGTCCCAATGCAGTGACTCAAATGATTGTGTTTCACTGATAATAGCCCATTCCCATGTCTTGGGGTGGATGGCAGTCATGATCATACTTGGGACCTTGTAGACACAGACATGAAAGACATTCCTTTATTCTCTTGTGAAAAATAAAAATGCAATGGAATGTGGAGCAGCATTCCTGTATTTATAAAACTCCTCATGTTGTTATATTAGCAGTTGTCCATTGTACCATTCAGTACAAGTATTGTTTTCCTTTTCACTAGTACAGATTTTGATCATGGTATTCCACAATAAAGGAGATGATTAACACATTGTTATCTGCCATCAGATGATTCATAAGTACAAGTGACATCAGCAAGCTTTTGTTGAAAAGTATACATAAAACCCAGATCTTGAGGAGTGCAGAATAATTTTTTCAAAATAGCTTTCCTTGAGATAGTTACTCATGGGGGGGAAAGCATGATGGATGTTCAACTGCAATAAGCTAGAACTTTGAAAAATTGTGTCTTCTCAACAAACCCCAATTGGATTTCATTCTAGAAAACATCTTATAGTTAGCTGCTGGCACAAAAAGGGTGCAGATGCGTTTTTATGAAATCTTTACACTAGTCAAATACTTTACATTATATTGTATTGAACAACTGAGCCCCTGACTTTGTGTGGGCATGGGGGTAGAACCTGGATGAGGATATGTACATAGGTAGCATTGATTGTATAAAGAGATTGTTCTTGTGGACAGATCTGTGGCTAGTTGTATTATTTTATGCACAAGGACACAGCTATGCGCCGATGACTAAGTGCTTCTATTTAAGAGAGGGAGATAAGGAAATTTCCAGATTAAAAACTTTGAGATGAATTTAGGGGTTAATGTAAATATTATGGTTTTGATCATGGTTGACTTCTGTTTTGCACTTAAAGCAGAGGATTCAGCATGTTTGCACAAAAAATATAATGACCAAAAAATGAAAAGAGCCACAAAATGGATTCAAGGGCTGGACAAAATGCCTTACAGTGAGAGATGTAAAGAGCTCATTCTGTTCAGCGTATCAAAAAGACTGAGATGTGACCTGATTACAGTGTATAAATACCTACATGTGGAGAAAATACTGGGTACTTAAAAGGCTCTTCAACCTAGCAAAGAAACAAGAGCCAATGGCTGGAAGTTAAAGCCAGACAAATTCAAATTAGAAATAATGCACAATTTTTTAACAATGAGGGTGATTAGACTTTGGAGCAAACTCCCATGGGAAGTGATGGATTCTCCATCTCTTGTTGTCTTTAGATCATGACTAAATGCTTTTTCTGGAATACGGTATATGCTTTGGCTAAACACAAATGATTGGGCTTATTACAGGGTTAACTCGATGAAGTTTTCTGGCCAGTGTTATACAGGAAATTGGACTCAATTATCTAATGGTCCCTTTTGACCCTAAAATCTTTTTTTATACACATAAGTTGGCTGCACATCTTTACCATATCCCATTGCTTGAATCATTTAAAACTGTCCTGGATAAAGTTCTAGAAATATATCAAATGGAGCAGGAGTGTAGCATTGAATGAATGATATGGCCTAATAAGTCCTAGGTATAATGTAAATTAATCTAGCTAAATAAGCATTTGTTTCAGTCACAATATCTTACATATTCCATCTTTTACAAGTATAGCAGTAGACTGCAACAATAAAATATTTGCCCTTGATAGGCTCTATTACCCAGCTTTCATATCACTGTTATAAAATTACAGAAATGAAATGAATCAATACATGTCCTTACGTCAGCTGAATCATTCCACTGCGTTTCACGTATGTATAGATGATGCCCAGAAATAAAATGCAGTATACTATCACTACAGCTTATACAAAGAACCAAGCATTTGGGCTTTTCTGAGAATTCGATTGTATCATTGTGATAACTGTACAGATTACAGAGACCCAGGACATCATGCTCAGGGCAAATGTAAGACTGTTTTTATTTTATGTTTACACGGACCCCTATCTCCTTGCTATATGCCCTCAAGTGCCCACCCTGAATAGTGACTCTAAACATTCACAACTAACACCACAAGAACTAAAAGCCAATGTTGCTTAAATGTCACAGTCTCTTCATGTGTGGTACTTAGTAATTAGATACACAAAGGCGTGGTCTGTTCTTCTCTAAGGTGGGGGAGGGATTGTCCCTCAACTTCCCCATCCCAAGAATTTAGAAAACAGATTGCAATGTACCGAGGGTGTAATTCTGGCCCCACTGAAGTCAATGGAAAACTCCCATTGACTTCAATTTCAATAGGGCCAGGATTTCACCCCAAATGTCTATTATACACTTGCAAAGTTGATAGTAGAGCTGGTCAGGAACTTTTTGATGAAATATTTTTTTCCCATTAGAACATGCAGATTTGTCAAAACCGAACATTTTTGCAGAAGTGTATCAGTTTCACAAAACTTTAGTTGGAAAAGATTTGTCAGTTCCAGGATGGAACTGAAGGAGGGACAGGGACACACACATACACACGCAACACCCCGCCACCCTGCCCCCCACCATGAATAGACAATAGCCTGGCAATCAGGGAACTCACTTGCAATGTGGGAATCCCAGGTTCAACTCTCTAGCATGCCCCTGGTCTGTGGGATTCACATCCAAGGTGAGGGCCCTGACCATTGTGCTAGTGGCTATGCATCAGAACAGAAACAAATGTGTCAGTTTTTCACAAAAAGGAATTCTTGTTTTCCAGCCAGACCTACTTGTCAGTGCTTATGGACTCCGCTAGCTATTAACATATCACTTCCTCATTTTGCCAAGCTGCTTTCATGTACACAATCTGCGTCTGAGATACTTAATCCTACAGAGTATTTGATGATGTTGCAAGATGCAAACAGAGATACCACTAATAGCTACTTAGATGAAAGGGATATTTTTTTTTCTTGATGAACAGCATGTATTTTCTTGAGCAACAGCATTTTCAGGCTGCTAGAGTCTATATAGAGAAAGAGAAGGGAAATAGATGCAGACAAAGTGAGATGGTGCAGTGCTGATTGTTGATAAACTAAACAGTAATAAGTCACCAGGACCAGATGATATTCACCCAAGAGTTCTGAAGGAACTCAAATGTGAAATTGCAAGACTACTAAGTGTAGTCTGAAACCTATCATTTAAATCAGCTTCTGTACCAAATGACTGGAGGATAGCTAATGTGATGCCAATTTTTAAAAAGGGCTCCAGAGGTGATCCCAGCAATTACAGGCTGGTAAGCTTGACTTCAGTACCGGGCAAACTGGTTGAAACGTTAGTAAAGAACAAAATTGTCAGACACATAGAGAAACATAATTTGTTGGGGAAGAGTCAACGTGGTTTTTGTAAAGGAAAATCATGTATCACCAATCTACTAGAATTCTTTGAGGAGGTCAACAAGCATGTGGACAAGAGGGATCCAGTGGATATAGTGTATTTAGATTTTCAGAAAGCCTTTGACAAGGTCCCTCACCAAAGGCTCTTAAGCAAAATAAGCTGTCATAGGATAAGAGGGAAGGTCCTCTCATGGACTGGTAACTGGTTAAAAGACAGGAAACAAAGGGTAGGAATAAATTATCAGTTTTCAGAATGGAGAGAGATTAACAGTGGCATCCCCCGAGGGTCTATACAACATATTCATAAATGATCTGGGAAAGGGGGTAAACAGTGAAGTGGCAAAATTTGCAGATGATACAAAACTACTCAAGATAGTTAAGTCCCAGGCAGACTGCGAAGAGCTACAAAAGGATCTCACAAAACTGGGTGACTGAGCAACAAAATGGCAGATGAAATTCAATGTTGATAAATACAAAGTAATGCACATTGGAAAACATAATCCCAACTATACAGATAAAATGATGGGGTCTAAATCAGCTGTTACCAATCAAGAAAGATCTTAGAGTCATTGTGGATGGTTCTCTGAAAACATCCACTCAATGTGTGGTGGCAGTCAAAAAAGCGAACAGAATGTTGGGAATAATTAAGAAAGGGATAGATAATAAGACAGAAAATATCATATTGCCTCTATATAAATCCATGGTATGCCCACATCTTGAATACTGCGTGCAGATGTGGTCGCCACATCTCAAAAAAGATATATTGCAATTGGAAAAGGTTCAAAAAAGGGCAACAAAAATGATTAGGGGTATGGAACGGCTGCCATATGAGGAGAGATTAATAAAACTGGGACTTTTCAGCTTGGAAAAGAGATGACAAAGGTGGGATAGGATAGACGTCTATAAAATCATGACTGGTGCGGAGAAAGTAAATAAGGAAGTGTTATTTACTTCTTCTCATAACACAAGAACTAGGGGCCACCAAATGAAATTAATAGGCAGCAGGTTTAAAACAAACAGAAGGAAGTATTGTTTCACACAATGCACAGCCAACCTGTGGAACTCCTTGCCAGAGGATGTTGTGAAGGCCAAGACTATAACAGAGTTCCAAAAAGAACTAGATACATTCATGTAGGATAGGTCCATCAATGGCTATTAGCCAGGAGGGACAGCGGGATGGTGGCCCTCGCCTCTGTTTGCCAGAAGCTGGGAATGGGCGACGGGATGGATCACTTGATGATTACCTGTTCTGTTCATTCCCTCTGGGACAGCTGGCATTGGCCACTGTCGGAAGACAGGATACTGGGCTAGATGGACTTTTGGTCTGACCCAGTATGGCCGTTCTTATGTTCTTATGCTGTTCTGTGGGTCTCCTTTCAGGCTAGTCTGATCTGTTGTATGTTGCAAAAGTAAAAGTAAAAGCTTCTGGGGCACAGCTGTAAAACCGTAAAGGAAAAACCAAGAAGACCTATGTTTAATAGTGAGGAGGGGGCAATAATTGATACCCTAGTTGCTATAATAAAAACACTTCAGGAGTGGGTAGTTGTGTCATTTCCTGATTGTTCTGAAGGTGAAGCTGTTCACATCAATAAGTCTGTCCCTGATGTAATAATTTCATTTTACTTTGTTTCTTTTTCTGGCAATCATGTTAAAACACATATTTACACATTATTCATTTCAAAGTTCTCAGGCTCAGGCAAACCTAAACTACATCTTCAGAAAAAACAAATCAACAAACGGATTATACAGCAGTTGCCAAAATTCTCATGCCTATTGCTGAATATTTTTTTCCTTTCTGATTGGACACTGGCCCACAGATTTGAAAATTTACAAGGCAAGAATGAATAATAACCTTGTGATTATGCATTGTGTCTGTTTCCATTGTACGCACAATAGTATGAAAAAAACGCTTTGCATAAAATCAGTTCCATCTTTTTTAAAACCAATGTAACAGTCATTTTAGTTAGGTCTGCATCTACTGTATTTTGCTACATTTCATTAATAGATAAGGCAATTCATTTAATGGGGAGATTTGGGATTTTTAAATATGTGGGCAAATGAAGGAATAACTCCAATGGCTGGGAATTTTGCAGGCAGAATCTGCTTAGATTCCCTTGTCCAGTTATGCCAATAAATGAACGTTAGTACAGCCAGTCCTGAGTGTCTCCTGAGCATAAATAACTAATGTATGCCAGACTTTCTGACGGTTCTACGATGTGGTCAAATGTGCAAGAGGAAATTGCCGGACTCTTTGGGTTATGCCAGAGGTCAAATTTTCAACCTACCTTCAGAGCTAAATGGCAGGTTTATTAACTTACAACCCCACTTTCCACCATGTAATACAAAAAGTGAACGGTCTGAATCACAACAATCAAGAAAAATGGACTACTCAGTCAGGGCTAAGTTCACCTTGATTTGGAGAAAAAAACAAGTAGGGGACAAGAAATTCTATGAGTGTCAGCTTACACTTCCCACTGCAGGGAAGAGAATAATTCTACCCTCCCACACCCATGGGCTTCAGAACAAGCCAGGATCCAGCCCAGGGATGTACAGGAATAAAATTTCTCCTCCCCCTGCGGTCAGAGGACCTGGCTCTCTCTACCCTGGTGCTGGAGGACCTGGTTCTCCCCACGGTGGCCCTGGGGCCAGAGGAGCTGGCGCTCTTCCCCTCCCCCACAACCCCAGGACTGGAGGAGCGGTCATCTCCTGCCCCGGCCCAGGGCCAGAAGAGTTCACTCTCCCCACCCCAGCCCCAGAGCAGTTCTGGGCCCCCACTGATCGGGGGACCCATGCTCCTGCTTCCCCCCATTCCTTTGCACAAGCCCCTCCAGCCCCTAAACAATTAGCTGTCAAGAGAGCCAAAGAGATTACATAACACGCAAGGCTCAGTGCCTTCATAAGCTGCCAAGGCCAACCCTTCTGAAGGCAACAAGTCTGCTGGAGCCACGGTGCTATTGCTGACCTCCCCTCATTGCTGTACAGCTGTAGGTGAGGAGGACCCCCACCATAAGTTAATGGTGCTGAGAGCAGCATTAACTCACACTATGGGGCTTATTCCATGGAGAATTCCTGGTCTTGCTCAGAAACACCTGCAAAGAGCTCCAGTTAGGAGATTGGGTGGGTCTGAGCTTGGGTGGCAAGCCCGAGCCTCTGCTAGCGCAGCAATATCAACAGTGGCATTTTTTAGAACGCTAGTGCGAGTCCAACTACCCAGGCTGGGAGGCTCACTCCCAGCTGCAGTGTAGACATAGACATGATTGATAATAATAATATAGGCTATTATGGTAGTACCTAAGGGCCAACCAAGAGCAGGGCCCCACTGTGCTAGGCACTGTACAAACACAGAATAGTAGATGGTCCCTGTCTCAAAGAGCTTACAATTTAAATAGAGAAGGGTGTGGGACACAGGGTGTGGGAAGGGGTATAACAGAGAAGCAGAACAAATAATGTGATGGCAGCAAAGGTCTTGTTAGTGTCATCATTGGGGGGGGGGGGCAGAGGAGGAAAAAGGAGAGAAGATTTACTTAGAAGGGGATAAGCTAAATGGAAAGAAAAGGGAAGGGAAGTGGGGTGAGGTGTTAGGGCAGGGGAGAAGAGACTGTGAGGGAGGGGAAGGGAGAGGACTGGTGCAAACGGCCTGAAGAAAGACTTCTGCAGGGCTGAAGGATGGTGGGTGCATGCCACTGGGCCAGCAATCTCCACTTCCACCCTATCACCACCCCATTGGTTTCTGCACTTCTCTGTTAAATTTGACAACGGAAGGGAGGTTATGGTCTTTAATTAGCATGCGTGGAACAAGCCTGATAACAGGTTATTTCTAATTTCTGTTAATTGTACTTCCATAAATACTGTGAAAAAACACTATTGTGTTAAAAAATGTAGGCATAGTTAAGGGGAAAAAAACCCAGAGGTCTGGCAATAATAAAGTATTATAGTTTGAACAACAGATCACTGTTAAACCATTCCAACTACACGTGGCAGCACTGCATTCTCTTGCCAACTCTGGGATAGCAGTGACTAAGCAGAGAGTAATTTTTGCATGTCAGGCACCTTGGGAGTAGTGATAAGTGCCAAATGGCACAGTATACAAAGGGACAGTAATAGAAAAACAAAACGATTTTTTATAATGGCATTTCTAAGGGCTAAATTTTGCCCTAAAGGCCACACTAAATTTGAGTTGTTTGCTTTTTGAATGGGATTGGTAGTAATTTACTTGAGTGAAGAGTTAAAACCATGTACGTGTGGTCCCTTTCTATCTGATTTGAAAATACACATTGTCTGCATTTCTGATCACCAATCTCCTAAAAACAGCTGTGTTTTCACCAAAAAGTGGGTGCAATTAGCAAAATGTTGATGTTCTTTGTTTTCTTCTCTCTCTTCAAAGCAGATTTGGATCTAAATTCAGGCACTAAATGCAGACTTTTGATGGAATTATTTATGTTTTTGACCCCTCTCAGATGTACCCAAAGCATTGTTTTCTGGCTATAGTGTACATGTTTCTGAGGTCCCTCTGTCTCACATTTTACCCCTAATAAAAGCTGTAAGCTTGAGGATGTAATTTTATTGTCTTTCCAGCGAAGCATATCAATTCCTATGAACATCTCATTATAAAGTCTGTTAAAGTCTCAGAACTGTATCTCTTGTATCACTGAATGGATTACACTTTCCGTTAATTTTATTGTTTAATCTATGAAAGATCAAATCTTCATCTTCTGTTCTCCATAACTTTTTAACATCATAGTCAGAATGAAAATTACTCTAGGGAATGATGTACATATTTCAGACATACTAACTAGTTGATGTTTATTTTTAATTAAATATAAGGATGAGGATATCAGAAATTTGAACAACATATGTATATTCTATAGCGTGCATTTCCAAAAGTGTTAACTAATACATATCTGATGTGTATGTTTCCAAGTACTCATCCAAAAGGGGAAAGAGGGATCCTCAGTATTAGAGCTGAGCCACTAATTCCTAATGAATCACGTATGCTTCAAATTATCAGACATTACTTAATAATTTCTAAATCAGCTTTTGTCGGCTATTGAGTGCTCTTTGACAGACCAATGATCTATGCAACAGAGATGATCATTTTACTAACTCACCGGCATTATCCTAGAAAATAATTAATGTATCACTGAAACTTCAGGATGATGGAAGTTCATCCCAAAGCACATTAAGAAATGGAAGATTCTGGACACTAATCCCAAGTATTTACATCTTTTCAGGCCAAGAAGGACTGCACAAATTTCCTTCAGGGATGGATTTGGAAAATTTATTCAGGATGAGACTTCTCAAGCCTACTTGTTTCAAGTGTCAGTTTTCCTGCCTTTGAAGGGACAGAAAATGCCATACTTTTCAGACCCAAATCGGAACAGTTAATTTTTGCCCATTAAAAATTACCTTTCATCCTAGTGAAAATATGCAAAAATTAAAAGGCCACACTTTTTACTTTTTGGGAATCTATTTAAAAAAAGAAAATGGTTTTGTCATTTTCTCCAGCAATTATACATTTTTGTATTTCTTTAAAAAGAACTAATCCTTCAAAAATATATACAAAAAAGGTAATGTTCATTCCAATTATAATTTAATAACCAATCAAAAATCAGTATGCTTAACAATCCTAACATGTTTGTGAAATTGTAGCAAAATCCATATCAAGTCCTGAGTTCATGGCCTGAAATCTCCATCTCTAGTATAACTCTAATCTGGATCTAGATCCAGATCTGAGCATTGCCTCTTCAGGCCATCTTCAGATCCTGCATTGCTATACAACCCATTTGCTCACTTGTCAGTTGTTATTACTGCAACATGCTGAGCTCTTCCTAGTTCAAGCCTCAAAACAAATCCAGGTTTTATTACAAAACTTTGGGAGAGCTGTCTCACAAAATATGTGGTGTACAGCATGTCAACAAAATCTCATTGCTTTTCTTTGCACTCTAATTTTCTTCTTTAAAAAAACCCCAAAGAGTACATTAATATATTAAACAGTAGTATGACAAAATAAAATTCCTAAGGCAAGGTTACTATACACCAAAACTATTGTTTCTAGTGTTCACATAATGGTACATAAAATCGGTTGCTGAAACTAACAAGGCATGTAATCAGATAATTTCACAAATACTCCAAACTCTTATCCTTCCATACTATATAACAATTTATATGCTAGGTTGTCTCTTTGACAAACAACATATTAATTAGGTACCATGAAATTTTTTTGTGGGTGAGAACAACACTGTCTATTAGTATTATTCATGTAGCACATTGGCCTATCTTCCAGTTTGTTCTGTAGTAAAAGTACAAGTATCATCAACATGGAAAGGACATTAAAGTCCCTAGTGGGCCTAAGCTATAAAGTTCAGATCTGTATCTGAACTCCAACAAAGTTCAGGGTTTCTTCAGGTCTGATGTCCACAAACTGTTCTGTAATGCTGGAACTGAGTCAATTATTTTACAACATCCATGGGCATAATGAAAGTACTGGTGCAAGCTTTACAATATACTACTTATTTTCAAGTTTTTATAAAATAATCTTTTAATGTTTACATGTATGCATGCACACAATGATGAAGTCTTACTCAATAGCCATTTACTCTGAGAATAAAAGCACTGTATCCAGCAGGTCTGTCTCCAAGATGCTGATAACTTATTAGTAGGTCAAATGATAACTTTAGTCTCCTAAAAAACTGCATCTGATATACATGAAAAGATTTTCGGTGGAACTACACTTTTGGGGATAGTTCTTCTGGCATATGATTGTCTACATTTGTGCAGAGGAGCTAGTACAAAGGTTGGAGAGGGTGACATACTGGAGTAGAACTGCAATAAAACCGAATAACCTATGAAATATTTCCACAAAGCAGAAAAGGAATTTTATCAAAATTAGAGGCCAATTTAAAAATGGAGTTCTGCTCTGAAAAGTGCCATTGAGGGATTCCATGTTTATTGTGCCTCCATGACTCCAGATCAAATGCGTTCAGTTTACAACTTAAATGATGGATTTATGTTTTTGTTTTTTCCTGAGAGCTCTGAATACTCTTCCTGAAATCTGAGCATCAAACAGGTTCTTATGTTTTCATAGATATTTATCAGAAATAAAGGTTGCCTTCAATGGGTTTCCTTAGGTGTACCTAATTGGCCCAGCAATTAGAATTTAGTAAGCAATTTTGTGGATGATGGACAAGAAGGTTAGAATCCAACTGTTTTCCTCTTATTTTTTTGGCTCCACGGGGTTAACAGGAATAAAAATCAGTTTACAATAAGAAACTTATTTTTGTCACTAACAAACAGATTTTATTCTGAATACACTGTAAGAACAGATCTGGTGAGTAAGAAGGTGCCATTTTTATACAGTTACTTTTCCAAATATAACTGCACTTTAGAGCATATTCCAGGTGGTTTGAACGCTATCCAAATATACCTACCATTTGAGTCTCCTACAAAAGCAGTTTAGTTTTCAGGATATCAAACACAGACTGAACCAAAATGTGTTATGACCCTAAATTCATCTAAAACAGAATGGTTGTAGTCAGTATTGGCTCTGCTAATTCCTGTTAACCTTGTCCCAAGTTAAAAAAAAACAAAAACAGGAGTATTAGTGAGGTCTGTGAATGTAAATATGAAGTTGAATTGAAAAAAAATTCTTCATTATAGTTGGACTGGTCAAAAATATTCTATCACAATATTATCCCCCAAATGGAAAATTGAGTTTTTGACTAAGTAAAATTTTCCCAAAATGTCTGCTGTCCTCGAAATTTTGATTGTTTTCTTGAATATCTGAAAAAAATTTCATCCAAAGACCACAAGTATTTTTCAAATGAAAGCCTCAAATTTTCAATTGCCAAAAACATAAACATTTTTGTTTTCTGTGGTTTCCATTTTTTGATGAAAAGTCAAAATTTTACACTGAAAATTTCAACAATTTTTTTTCATATTTTGGTTGAAATTTTCTATGGAACATTCCCCCCTTTCTGATATTTGGATTAGCTCTACATCATAGTATAAAAAATTCCATTTATCTCCATCGGATTGGTCTTATAATAAGTGCCTATGATACAAAGTTTCACCTTAAGATAAAAGAGCACTCTCTCCTTATGCAAGCATGGAACTTCTCTGCCCTTCTCTCTATGAATGACTAATATAAAATAATGATAAAGGTATGTTTGCTGCTTTTCCAGAATAGCTATGACATGGAGCCAAATGAAACATGACATGGCAACCAACTAAAATGCTACAACAGCTAAGAATTTCAAAAATCTCCAGATCTATGTACAAATAGTGGTAGGCACGAAGGAAGAAATGACATTTACAAAAGATGTGACCATCTTCCTCATGTCTTTTAAGCTCACATAATTAGACATAGACTGTTCAACAAAGAACTTAAATGAGCAACATTTTCATCTCCTAAACTTAGGTTAGTAAAGCCACAAAAAATCTTGTGTTCTATTATATTAATTTGAATCTATCACTGTCAATATGACATCTGGATAGCTGATTATTATTTGCTGATTAAAGGTAAAAAGGAACCATAGCTGAATAAAGAGATTGTGAATAATTTCATATATCCAAAAAGTACATGCTATTAACCCAGTACTAGAGACAATAACTGGAGTAGACCCATTCTGGTCTCACTGAAGAGACTAACCCCAATAAAATTTATTGACAATTTTTTTCCATTCAGATTGCAAGTGGACATTTAAAATGTTCTCACAATACCCAGATTATTTTATAGTTACACAATTCTGGGGGAATTCTGCACCACTGCACATGTGCAGAATTCATGTCCCCCGCAGAAAATACATTCTGCCGGAGAGGTGCTGCAGTTACACCTTTCACCCACAGGTGCTGCTGTGGTGCCAGAACAGAGGGCCGCCACTTCCAGGTGGGAGCAGCCCAGCTATGGATAGGGAGGAGATTAGGCTGCATTCCTCACAGCACCCTGCTGTGGGATATGGGGGGCATGGAATATGTGGGGGATGAACAGCGTGGGACACATGGGGCTGCTGGGGGCATGTCACAGACTGGGTTTAGAAGGGCTAGTGGGGGGGCAGACTGGGGCAGGAGTTGAATGAGTGTTGGGGTGTAGGTCCACATGGAGATGGGGGGGGGTGCAGGGACGCATGAAGAAAGGGGCCAATGTGCCTGACCCAGTGAGAGAGACTAGGATTCAGCCAGGGTCTGCATGGGCAAATTGGTTGAAACTATAGTAAAGAACAGAATTATCAGAGACATAGATTAACACAATTTGTTGGGAAAGAGTCAACATAGTTTTTTTAAAGGGAAATCATGCCTCACCAATCTACTAGAATTCTATGAGGGGGTCAACAAGCATGTGGACAAGAGTGATCCAGTGGATATAGTGTACTTAGATTTTCAGAAAGTCTTTGACAAGGTCCCTCACCAAAGGTTCTTAAGCAAAGTAAGCTCTCCTGGGATGAGAGAGAAGGTCCTCTCATGGATCAGTAACTAGTTAAAAGATAGGAAACAAAGGGTAGGAATAAATTATCAGTTTTCAGAATGGAGAGAGGTCAATAGTGGGGTCCATCAAGGATCTGTACTGAGACTAGGTCTATTCAACATATTTATAAATGATCTGGAAAAAGCAGTAAACAGTCAGGTGACATAATTTGCAGGTGATACAAAACTACTCAATATAGTTAAGTCCAAAGCAGACTGCAAAGAGTCACAAAGGGACCTCACAAAACTGGGTGACTCAGCAACAAAATGGCAGATGAAATCCAATGTTGATAAATGCAAAGTAATGCACATTGGACACAATCCCAACTATATATATATATATAAAATAATGGGGGATAAATTAGCTGTTACCACTCAAGAAAGATCTTGGAGTCATTGTGGATGGTTCTCTGAAAACATCCACTCAATGTGTGGTGGCAGTCAAAAAAGCGAACAGAATGTTGGGAATAATTAAGAAAGGGATACGTAATAAGACAGAAAATATCATATTGCCTCTATATAAAGCCATGGTACGCCCACATCTTGAATACTGCATGCAGATGTGGTCGCCCCATCTCAAAAAAGATATATTGGAATTGGAAAAGGTTCGGAAAAGGTTCAGAAAAGGGCAACAAAATGATTAGGGTATGGAATGGCTTCCGTATGAGAAGAGATTGATAAGACTGAGACTTTTCAACTTGGAAAAGAGACGACTAGAGGGGGATATGATAGAGGTCTATAAAATCATGACTGGTGTGGAGAAAATAAATAAGGAAGTGTTATTTACTCCTTCTCATAACACAAGAACTAGGTGTCACCCAATGAAATTAATCAAAAAACAAACAAAAGGAAGTATTTCTTCACAGTCAACCTGTGGAACTCTTTGCCAGAGGATGGTGTGAAGGCCAAGACTATAACAGGGTTAAAAAATAACTAGATAAATTCATGAAGGATAGGTCCATCAATGGATATTAGCCAGGATGGCAGGGATGGTGTCCCTAGCCTCTGTTTGCCAGAATCTGGGAGTGGGCGACGGGATGGATCACTTGTTGATTACTTGTTCTGTTCATTCCCTCTGGAGCACCTGGCATTGGCCACTGTTGGAAAACTTGATACTGGGCTAGATGGACCATTGGCCTGATGCAGTATGGCCGTTTGTATGTTCTTATGAGTATCAATTACTCAATTCATATAACATAAAATCGCTTCTCTAATTCCTGATCTTAAATGTATGCATGCAGATCTCAAACCTTTCCACCCCTTCTGATGCAAGGCAGTTTCATAATAAAAATTCCTATTTGTTTTATGAGCCAGACCAGCTGGTGGACCTCATACACATTATGAATGAGAAATTTGATAAAACTATAAATGAAGTGATTCATATTTAACTGGAGCCACTAATGGAATCCTAGATATGTTTGTTTATTTATTTACCACAGATTGAATGTGCTCTTGAAGTGTTTTTGGCATACATTGTTAGACCATTTGTATAGAGGTATATTTGTAAGGCTGTATGGAAATTTGTTAGAAATGATTATAGATTTCTTTCCTGTTAGCTAACTTCTTGTTGTTTGTTTGTTTGTTTGTTGTTTATTGTTGATACAGTACACATTATATATACACAGCAGGAGACAGGGTTACCAAAGGTTCTCACCTTTTTGAACTGTGTTAATTTTTGGTGGAAAAAATCAATACGTTAAAACAATTCATTACTGCAATGGATGCCCCTTAGTATTTTCATGACCCAGCTAATTAGAATTTAATTAATTACATTGCTTGGAGATGAATACTTTTGTCTAATATAATATGAGCTCACATGTGTTAACAACACAATTTAGGAGGTGGTGTATGCAGGATTTCAGATTTTGCTGAAAATCTCATGGTGGATATCTGACATGGTCTATCATAGTTTATGGGTGAAAAATGGATATTATTTAGATAACTCTTAAATAATGCTGAAACTTTAGGATCTATTCTCATGGTCTCACAGCCTGATTCCTAGTGACCACACATGGTGTTTAGCGTTCTATCTTTATCTGCTTAAAAATGCAGAGAAAATTGTAAATTACAAAATAATTTTTTGAGCAAGATCTGCGGTTGGTATAAATTGGCATAATTCCATTGACTTCAGTGAGGCTACACTGTTTTACACTGAAACACTAACTCAAAACACACACAACATTGGATATCATGGAACATACAGTTGTCAGAACAAAAAGTTCTAGAATGCACCATGTTCCTACTTAACATTTCTCTGACTAAGGATAGTAGGATTCTAGCGAATAGTCAGGGTATAGGGCTGTAGTCACTTTACAGATCTTTTTCCCATAGGTAAGCTAGGTCAGTAGGTTTAATTGTCATTACAGGTATGCAAATTGCACATCTTGTAATGTGCCTCTTTGGACATAATGGCACAAGAGTTACTAGAGAGGCTTTATGTTTACACAGACTTATCTTTCTTGGTTGACAAACTGTTACATAACTGTGCAAGTACATTAATCATGAGCCGATTCAAGGCTCTTTGAACTGGTGTAATTAAATCAGTCATTCAGTAGTGAACAGATAGTCTAAAAGAAATCATCAACTAATCAGAAATGAGTAGATTCATAAAGCTACAGAATGCTTTTAACAAATTACATGTACAGAAATCAATATCCAATTGGATGAAGTATATAACAGACCTTTTTTCTAAGAGAATCAGAATTCAGGGTGTAAAATAGTATAATGACACAGAGGGGAACAATTTTTCTGCTGTACCAACATCCAGCAGTTAAAATGTTCACATCTACACTGACCCAATACTGCTCCTATCCTTTCCACTGCCTCAGTCTTAGTGTGGGGTCTGTAAACCCCATCATAGTGGGCCTTTAGTAGACTCTTTTTTTAGGGCCCAATGCTGCAAACACTCATGTACATAAGTTCCATTAACTGTAATGGAACTATCCACATAGAATAAAGATAAATACAAGTTTTCAGGACCAAGCCCTTCAATACCATTTATAATTAAGTCCAAGAAAATAGCAGCGACACAAATATGCATGCATAAAGACATAATAAGTAGCTTCTAATTTTGAGCACTCAAATTCCAGTCCTCACCCAAAGCCCATTGAAGAAAATAAAAAGACTCCTTTGTTAACTTCATCATATTGGCTTTATTTGATTATTTACATGCTGCTATGTGCTTGTTAGAGAAGGCAAGTTTGAAGAGCATCTGCACTTGGAGTTGAAGATGGTGAATGGGAGAGAAGTTTCCCTACATCCTGGTGCACCAGGACATCCGGTTTCCTCATATTAAAATATGCACCGTAATTTGAATGGAAAACAGATTTTTTGTTTCATCTCCAAACTGTGATCAAAGTGTTTGAAGTAAAACCGCAGCTGTCCAAAAAAAGGAAAGTGGGAATGTATATCACACACAAGTGGAGTTTTTCCTCTCTCTTTGGAGCCTGCTGTTCCATTTTAACTCTTTTAAACCCTCTGCGTTATTTGGTGATGGATTAATCTCAAAAGCTTCAGTTTGAATAAGAACCCAGAAGTTCAGATAAAGTTTATCCAAACTATTGTATCAGAGCCCTTTGCTGTATCCAAACCTATGCATTTCCCTCCTCAGGATCCCAAATAAACTCTATCGCCCTCCATCCTTCTCGGATCAAGAAATTCAGCAGGTGTTGTAGCCACTTTGCTGGCCCCTGGATTAAACACTGGTAAAATTTCCCACACCCTGGAGTTTCCTTGATCAGAGGTACCCAAGAGTGCTTTGTGTGAGAGAACATGCAAAACTTAAAGAGGTGCCTGGCATCAAACAGAAAGGCTGCCAGAGTTGCTGGGTCCCATATGTTCCTATGAAAGAACTAAATCCAAAAAGGTGCTGAGCACCCTCAACTCCCATTGAAATTGACAGCCAATGTTCAGTGGAGATGGTAGTTGCAAGGATAAGAACACAGTACAAGAAGCAGGCAGACATCAGAAGGAAGGAGGGAGGGAATCTGATGAGAGATCAGTGGAATGGGGCATCTCTATATAAAAAATTTTTTTTTAAAGTGTGGATTTAGTTTGGGAAATTAGCAATAAAAAAGGGTGGGGATTGAGGGTTTTTTATTTTATACAAACACTTCTGTAATTAATGCACAGAACAGGAATTTCACGCCACCCACAAGAACACTGTAGTGTTTACTGCACATTAGAGCTGGTCAAAAATCAGAATTTCCATCGCATTGGAAATTATTACCTTTCAAAACTCGTTTTCACCATAATTGGGGATAAAAGAGTCAAAAAAATTTTTTGTGTGTGTGTGGAATGAAAAGTTTGGGAAAAAATTGATTAAGAAATATTGAGATTTTTCATTTTAACTTTTTTGATTGAAACAAAACATTTCAATATTCCTGGACTGAACCATTTCACTGTAGTTTGTTGAACCAATTTGAAACATTTAATTTTGGCTCAGTTAGATATTGAATGGCCTGAACAGCCATAATGCCTCATGGGAGTTTGGGCTCAGGTGCCTCATGCTCTCATTCTTCTCCATAATCTAGGATCCCAGGATGGACTACATCTCTCAGGATGGACTGCAGTGACTGGGACTCCCACGATGCACCACAGGAGTTCACCAACAGGTGCATCATGAGAGATGTAGTCCAGCTGGAGAGCCCAACCTATAGGGAAGAATGGGGATCTAAAGCACCTGCACCACAGCTCCTAGGACATACTTTGGGAGCTCAGGCAGACACAGATTAATGTTGAATTTACCCAAAATGAAACATTTTGATTCAGTTTGATGAACCAAAATGTTTTAAGTCTGGCTTACTCAACTGAACATGAAATATTTTGTTTAGATTTTCCTGATGGAAAAATAACGGTTTTTCTCCTAAATAGAAATTTTCCCTGGGAAATTTTAATGTTGTGGAAACTGCATTTTCAAAAAACATTTTGCAACCAGTTCTACTGTAAATATCTGTTTGGAAGAAAACTCATTTGGAATCAACAGCCAAATATTACCTCCACCATCTTGTTCTCATTAGTTCTCATGTCATTCTGTACTCAGGTTGGAGATTTAACAGTACCAAAGACATTCTTGTACAAGAAGTTGGCCTACAGTGCCAAGAACTGCTTAAGTGATGCTGAGGCAGACTTTTTTCCTTTTCATTCTCAGGGGAAACTGGGAAGGGGATGTAGAAAGTAAATCTCTCTAAAGACCACCCCTTCTAAACATATCTTTCCTGACCTACAAACTCTTTATGTCTGTAACTTTCAGACAGACACCACTATGTCAGATGCTAAACTCACACTCCCGAATGTCAAATTATCCTGGTTTTCTGCATCATTTCTCTCAAAACTTTTTGTATTTTTTTAAATCAAGACATGTGGTTACTGTGTCTGCTTTTTACTTTTTTTAAAGAACTCATTTATTTACGTGTGACATTTTAATAAAGAAAGCCCTACTGGAGCTGGAAAACCTACCTTAAATAACTTTATCTGAGACGTGGCAACAGAATTATTTGAAAGCTAATTGATTTCAGTGGGACAACTTGCAAACAAGAAGAGTACTCACCTAAGGGTTTTCAGGATCAGGCCCAGGTTTTCTTGTCCAGAAAAAGTAGATAAAGCTTCAGATGGTTAGAGGCTATCCTGTTGTTATTTTACGGTTAGCAGCTATCTCTGCTTTTGACAGTATATACTAAAAGAGGGATCGGCAGCCTTTGGCACACGGCCCGTCAGGGAAATCCTCTGGCAGGCTAGGACAGTTTGTTTACCTGCAGCGTCCGCAGGTTCGGCTGATCGCAGCCCCCATTGGTCTGGAACAGCAAACTGCAGCCAGTGGGAGCTGCGATTGGCCGAACCTGCGGACGCTGTAGGTAAACAAACCGTCCCGGCCCGCCAGCGAATTTCCCTGACAGGCCACGTGCCAAAGGTTGCTGATCCCTGTACTAAACTATCACATTATTAGCAGTAGTATAGTAATAGTGTACTGGGGTAGTGTCCCAAGGTCCCAATCAGGACCAGAACTGCGTTGTTCCAGGAGCTACTAAAAGAACCACAGGAAGAGAAGTTCCCTGCCCCCAAGAACTCACTAACTAGGAATGTTTAAGGCTAAAATCCTCGAGTCACATTCAGACTGGTCTATATTTAAAATGGATTCCTAAGGCATCAGAGATAGCTGCTTGGCTGCAAGTGTTTCCGCACCTGTCGTATTTGGGATTTTTTCACAGCACATATGGAATACTGCCTCATCTCTGAAAAACTAAAATATGATGAGGGAGAAGATCTTTGGACTCCTTACAGATTTACTTTGTTTAGGAAGCTTCTCCTTGTGTTGCTCATATCTTCATCTCCTGAAGTCTGTGAAAAGTTTTGTCTGTAAAAGAAATGGACTTACTTTTGAATTCTCATTTATTTTGTTTTTTTCAATAAGGGTAAAGAAAACAAAACTTTGTCTCATTGCAATGTTGTAAGTTTTGTCCTTCTGGAAAATGCAGTTTTTATTTTGTTGAATCCCAAAATTTGTAACAAATGCAAAACATAGCAACAAAAACAATATAGAACTACAGCCCTTCAAAATGGCTTTAGATGACCTAACCTTTACTATATTTTTTAAAGATAAGTACATTTAGTGCACAAAGCAACAATGTTCCACCAAAGAAATGTTGTGATCCTGCACCAAGCCTCTGGAAACCAAAAGTTCTCTATTCCTTCCAGAGAGGAAAACAAATCAGATGAAATGCCATAGCCTAAAACATTTCATAGTAAAATAAAGCTGGCTATAGAACACAATGTTATGTTTTACATTGACAATGAAAGGAGATTCAAAGTTGACAATAAAGGAGATTAAATCATTCCAGATGTACATCAGGATGACTGATCTACATAATGGGAGGAGGAGTCGGAAGAATTTATGGAGCATGGGACCACTGAATCTACATAGTAATCTGGAGAAATGCACCATAGTAGCAGAGAAAAAGAAATTTCCCAGAAAGGCAAGAATAAAGAAAATGACACTCAGGATATCCCTTCACTGCAGCTGGGAGCATGCTAGAGTGCTAAAAATAGCGCAGCACAGGTGATGGCTTGGGCTAGCCACCTGAGTACAACTCCTTGGGCTGGAATTCAGGTGGTTAACCCAACCTACTACAGCCACACTGGTACTTTGGAGCAGAGCTAGCATGTCTTTGCCCCCCCTCCGCCCCACTCCCACCCCTACCCTTACCCCATGCTGGGAAGCCTGCTCCCGGCTGCAGTATAGACATACACTAAGGACCATACACTATCATTGAGCCACATTCATAACTCCCTTATAATAGAGGTCTTTGGGCATGAGATGCCTTATAAAAGTATATTTATATAGAAATATTGGTATATACAATATCATTTTCATCAATGGATGCTGCAGGCATAGATTGGTTACAGTATATGACTGGCAGAATCAAATCTAATGCATTGCTAAGAAACCAAATAAGAGTTCATCTAAGGATAAATTTAGTACTCAAGGTCTAGTGTATTAAGGTTCCCACTAAAACTGATTGTACAGTATGTTTCTAATATTAATACCTGCTATGCAATAATCAGTGAAGAGTGAGAGATGGACATTTCTGAGAACTGTTGTCTTAAACCAATACAGATAATATACTGCACTGGTGAAAAGGGGAGAATTCATTTAAAGAGCAAAAGAGAAGGAAAGAAACTTAATGGTGAAAAAATAAGGATTCTGATGAACAGAAAAGGAATATCTGGAGTTTCATTCACCACAGTTAAGGATTACCTCATTCTCCAGAATTGTCATTGATCTTATTTCCGACTAACTTGTGTGGATAAGATGTGTAAAATAAAGAAATAAATAAAAACATACATACCTATAAGGCCTGATTCTCTTATCACTCCCAACAATGTAAATCAGGAGTAAATCTGCTGAAGTTAATGGAGTTATATCAATGTATAATTGGTGTAAAAAAAAATCAGGTTCCTACTGAACTACCTGTATTGCACTACCTCTATTATTGTACTAAGGTAGCAATATGGCTGAAACTAGATGGAAGTGATCTTCAACCCTAAAGTCACTGGTAGTGCTTAGTGTGAGCCTAATCTAACCACTGATGCCAAAAGGAATCTTTCTATTGACTTCAGTGGGCTTTGGGTCAAGCCCTATATGAACAACTTACTGAATGGGTGTGAGTGTACACTAATTATGCTCATTTGGAACATACACTATAGTTGTAGAGATATTAATGCGCATTTAGGTCATTCATACAAGTAGTTAAAAGAATAAGTTAGAAAAACATCAAGTTGAACTTCCATCAAGTTCCTTCCTTCTTAATCCTCTAAATCAGCAGGCCTGTGTAGTTGGGGCACTGGGGGTGTAATTCTGTCCCCATTGAAGTCAATGGAAGTTTTGCCATTGACTCAGTGGAGCCAGGATTACATCCTGGATTCACCATACGTAGTGGCAGGTTATCCAGTGATCGATACCTGTGAACATCACTCAGATTCTATTCAGAGGGGTGTTTTTTCTTACCTTTCACATTTTCATGAAACAGGAAGCATTCTGTAAAGGATCTATGGGAAAGGTCACAATCCCTGGAAACAAAAACCATGAATTGCCAGCTACAATTGTTCCTGATTTCAGTGATTTTACGAGGAAATGGAGTTGCACATGTATGTGTAGGAGAACTCCTATGGCACATCCAGATATTCCGTACTGTGTAACCATTCAGTTCAAAGCTAGAAAATGAACACAGTTGAAACTTGTTAATGTGCACACTTTATAATCTGTATAAACACTGGACACCTTGCCCCATCTTTCAGTAAAGATTTAATAGGAGAGTCTCTGGGGAGTTGACATATTGCTAATATTTCATTTTATTTACAAACTATACCACAGAACATTTTTTTGTACATGAAGTATCATAAATAATTAAAACTGAACTGCAATGGTCAAAATAAATGAACAAGATGCATTTAGTGATCCATTATCTTTGCTTTTATACTGTGTTTATTCACTTGCTTGCTAATTCAGAAAAGTCAGTAATTCAAAATGGATCTTATTAGTGCTTTGTTAGTGAGGTTCTTCTGTACACATATTTTATAAATTAAACAGCCCGTTAGTGATATAAATCTAGAAATACAGGTCACATTCTGACAAATTCTCTCTTGTCTTTCAAACAAAAATAAATCTTTTCCGGAGTCGAAACCCTGAAATCCTTGGCTCAAGGAAAATCCTCATTAATGTCAATGGAGGCAAACAGAGACTGAAGCCAATGGGAGCGAGGTATGAATAAGGACTTTGTAAAAATGAAGGCCAGATTCTTTCTAGGCCTCAAGTGAACGTCAGGGGAGGGAAGATTTTCCCCCTTGTGTGGCCTATGTAAGGGCAAACTACAAATTACAGTCCCTGCACTTTGAGGAGCACATTGTTAAGAGCTCTATGTAAAGAACTGCACACAAAAAGCCATATTCAGGGCACAACAACAAATGTTATTGGTCCCACAAAAGCCAGGAACAGTGCAGCATATTCTTAAACACCATCTGCCTGCACCTTATTTATTAAACTATTTTCATATGTATACACATCCCTTTTATACGGCATTCTTGTAACACACATGAACGACTCACTCCTTATGCTCCTGGGGTCACACAACACCCCAAAGTGGGAGGATGCAGAGCCATGGTTATGTGTCTCGACAAATACCAGCCATCAAATGAATAAATTACACCCCCATTAAATGGTCTAACAGCAGATATGTTACCTCTTTTAGTGGGTCAGTCTGAAAGCCAGCTAGCCTCATGATCAGACCATGACTCTAGCCCTTTTCAGTCTCTCCATTCTGGAAGGGGGCCCTCCCAAATGGCATACTGCAAGCCTCACCCCCACCCCCCAAACCCCACGTGTTTTTCTTCTTCTGCCCTCAAGTCTCTGTTGTGAGAGAGGGGAAGGGGACAAGGTAAGGGAAGACCTGGGCCATCCCACTTCACCAGGTTCAGACCCAGAGCCTAAAAGGGTCCAGACCATTCATCGGTCCACCCCAAGTTACACGCCCCCCTGGATCTCTTCCTTCCAGGCTGGAGCGCCTTCCTTTGGGGCACGGTAACAGTCTTAGTAATAGCAGTTTAGTTTGCCCAGAGGGTAACATCTCACTCTTCGGTGCGAAAAGTAGGGAGGGGATTCTGGGTCACTTCTTCCGGAGCGGTCTTATCAGTGCCATAGTCACTCTTCCCTCAACTCCAGGCAGCACCCTCACTTTCTGGTGCAACCTGTAGCTCCTTCCACCTTTCCCCTGGGCTGCCAATGTCCTTTTCAACTGTCCCTCCACTTGTTGCATGCCCCTCAATTGCTGAGGGGCGGGGCCTCCCTCATCCAGTATTGCCCCATCACACCTCTCTTTACCAAATAAATCCAGCAGGCATTTCTGAGGCAGGATGTCTTTCGATGTTTGTCCCGGTGTGGAATGGCTTCACACTGCTCCCAAAATGGGACTGTGCCTTTCAGTCACAACTGAGCCTGAAGTATGACTGTGGCCCAAATTTAAATTTTAACTACGCACACACATGCGCACACACATACACATCCAGATTCTCAGCTAGTGTAAATTAGTGTAGCTCCATACACAGATTTACACCAGCTGAAGATCTGGCCTATTAATTTTAGTAGTACATGTTAATTTGGGGATCTATTTTACTTGTGCATTTCTGGTTAAACTATGTTATGATTTAGTTGCTTACACTAAATAGTTGATATGTTGCCTGTAGTAAACACTCAGTATTAATAAAAACTTGTAAAATATGATACACTGCATTAACTGCAGAGTGGAATGCCATTATAAAAAGATCCATCAAGAGACACCACCCCAGACTCTGGGTGTCCCTAAACCTCTGAATACCAGAAGTTGGGACTGGAAGATGGTGGATCACTTGAAATTGCCCTGGTTCTGTTCATTCCCTCTGAAGCATCTGCACTGGCCACTGTCAGAAGACAGGATACTGTGCTAGATGGACCATACTGGTCTGACCCAGTATGGTTGTTCTTATGTTCTTAAAAAAAATGAAGAAGAAGAAGTCACCTATTGATATTTTGGTTTCATTTTCAAATAAAAGACACAAATTACACAAGCTTTGAGTAACAGCTTAAAATATTATTTGCCTATTATCAATTATTATTTTTGGCTAGTGTGGGACTGCAGAAAACACTGTAATCCTTCTAGATGCTCTGGCTGCAATATGGATGCCATTTTTGACTTGGGTCCCTCCATAGTTTTCAAATCTTGACATCTTTCATTTGGGGCTTTTCTCTCTGTCCCAATTGCCAGATTTCTTGTCCTTATCATTTAACAGCTCAACTGCAGCAGTCTCTTCTTCTCCAGCCTTCACTGCTGCAACCTTGCCTATTCAGATCCCTTCAAAAGGCTGATGCCACAATAATCTTCCTAGATCATCACTTTGATCATGACAGCTCCTCTTAGCTTTCCACTACATCAGGTAGAAACTTTTTGTCCAATTACGTTGAGGCTCTTCATGGTTTAGTCACATCCTACCTATGAAATTTATCTTTAAAGTCAACCAAGCAATGCTAATTTTTTTTGCAGGAAATTTTTTAAATACAGAAAATTTTCAGGTTTTTTTTGTTTCACGAGAAACCAAAACTAAAAATTAAAAAACAAAACAAAACTATTTTTAGTTCAAAGTTTTGGTATTCAGCAAAAAATGTCAGTTTTTGAAAACACGATTTTTAAAGGAGATTTTTGGTTTAAAATAATAATTTAGCAGAAGACTCAGTCACTTTCTTGTAACATTGAACAAAGAATTTTATTAGAATTAGGAAACCAGTATTATCCGTAATGATGGTCCATCGTGCTCTTCTTCACTAAACGGCTACTGTAGCGCCTTCCCTATTACCTGCTTATTTCAGATTTAAAGAAAAAAAAAGACACATATATCCTCAAAACTCTGATTCAGGCCATAGTTCTCCAAAGTATTCATACAGAGCATCCCCTCCTAACGTTAGTGGGATGCTGTGAGTGTATAAGGACTATGGCTCTACTTTGGTGAACTCAGACAGCACTGGATGGAATAGTTTGTCTCCTATCTGAACTATTTGCATAGCACGACTGTGACAGTCCCCTGGTGTTATCTGGACCAGTGATCTACTAGGTCACTCCAATCCTCGACTCTGGGAGCCACCCTTACCCTGCTCTGCTGTGAGAACCCCCACTCCTGGGCTGTTCACGCACAGCCTGTAGCATGTAAGCTGCTCCTAGCTACGTGAGTGACCACTTTTGGCCATCCGCTACTTGGATTGTGCAACCAAATGACACTAGCCAATATCTCCGGTCCCAGACACAACCCTAGGAACCTCCATCTTGCAGTGTCCAGTTATGCCCGCTGGATACTGCAAGCTTATATGAGTTCATCAATTTAACAAAGAAATGGATATGTACCAGGCTTGTTATCCCCAGGGCCGCCCAGAGGATTCAGGGGGCCTGGGGTCTTCGGCAGCGGGGGTCTTTCCGCTCCGGGTCTTCGGGGCACTTTGGCGGTGGGTCCCGGAGCGAGTGAAGGACCAGCCGCCGAACTGCCGCCAAAGACCCGGAGCGGAAGGAGCACTCGCCGCTGAATTGCTGCCGAAGACCCGGAGCGGAAGAAGCTCTGAGTCTTCGGCAGCGGGTCCTTCACTCGCTCCGGGTGTGTTCGGCGGCACTGAAGGACCTGCCGCCGAAGACCCGCCAAAAACTCTCGTGGGGGCCCCTGAAAATGTTCGTGGGGGCCCGTGCGGGGCCCAGGGCAAATTGCCCCACTTGCCCCCCCTCTGGGCAGCCCTGGTTATCCCAGGGGAGTCTCTGACACACTTCAAACCAAACACACTGCTTCAGGTAGAATAAACAAAAATGTATTAACTACAAAAGATAGATTTTAAGTGATTATTAGTCAAAGCACAACAAGTCAGATCTGGTCAAATGAAATAAAAGCAAAACACATTCTAAGCTGATCTTAACACTTTCAGTGCCCTTACAAACTTAGATGCGTCTCAATGCGCTTCAGCCAGGCTCTCCCCTTTGATCAGTGCTTCAGTCACTTGGTGGTGGTGTCTGTAGATGTAGGTGGAAGAGAGAGAGCATAGCAAACATCTCTCCCTTTTACCATGCTCTTTCTTCCCTCTTGGCTTTGCGCCCCCCCCTTCAGAGTCAGGTAAGCATTACCTCATCATAGTCCCAAACTGACCAAGGGAAGTGGGGTTACTCATTCGAGAGTCCGACATATCCTTTGTTGCTGCCTAGGCCAGTGTCCTTTGTTCCTGTGAGGCTGGCCCCTCTGCTCCTGGAGAGTTTTGCCTGGGCTTGTTTTAAGCCATGAGGACACATTTTCAGTCTCATAACTATATACATGAAATTACAACCTATAGCATTACTATAACAACAATGCTCAGTGCATCATGAGCCTTCCAAAGACACCCGACATGACAAACTTTGCATTGGATACCAAACAATCATATTATAAGGATGAACATGGGGGTTCAGGGGGTTCCCCTGAGGTACAGAGCATCAAAATGACTAAAATCAAAAGCTGATGATGGGCTTGGGATTCAGTACCATGAGAAAACAGAGTTGGTGCTGAATTTTCTTTGCAAGTGAGAGTAAAGTAATATATTTAGTTTTATTGTACTAGCAGTAAGACAAAAAAATATTACTTATCCAATTTTGTATACAAGCTGAAATCAACTTTAAAAGTAAGGGTAACTGAGACACCATGTTTATTGGAGCCATATTTCTGAGAATCGTCTGAAGAGAAATTAAAGTTTGAATCTAAGCTTTCTATAAGTCATACACATAAACTACTACTTAATGGTTCTTGTGGAAATTAACACAAGCTGGGATATTAGAGAGACAAGGTAGGTGAGTTACTATCTTTGATTGGACCAATTTCTGTTGGTGAGAGACAAGGTTTTGTACCACATGGAGCTCTTCTTCAGATCTGGGCTCAATATGGCTCAAAAACTTGTCTCTCTCACCAAGAGAAGTTGGTCCAATCAAAGATAGTACCTCATCCACCTTGTCTCTCTAATATCCTGGGACCAACATGGCTACAACTACATACATACTTTAGTAACTGCTGTTTCACATCTTCCTCAGATACTAGTGGAATGGAAAGCGTGTTATCATATGATATGACTACATCCTCTGATTTTTCCCAAATACAGAACAGAAATATTTATTAAACACTTCTGCCTTCTCTGTATTATTGATAATTCTACCATTTCCATCTAGTAATGTACCTGTACCATTGTTAGGATTCTTTTTATTCCTAATATACTTTAAAAACTCCGTCTTATTGTCCTTAACTCTGCCAGCCATAGATTTCAACTTTTGCTTCCCTTGTCAATTTTCTACAAATCCTACCTTCTGATTTATATTCCTTACTGTGAACTTCCCCTTTCTCCCATTTGCTATAATTTTTATCATGTGATATACATTCTTACCCCCAGTCTCAAATAGACACCAGATGGAATAACTGGGAAGACAGGGATGAATTAAGAATGCTGTTTCCATTTCAACTCTGAAGTTTCTGGCTTGCATCACTTTAACAAGAAATACAGGTGTAACACCAACAGACCCTGGTTGTCGGCAGGTAGGATTGAACCTGAGACCTCTAGAGCTTAGTGCATGAGGCTCTACTGCACAAGCTAAAAGCCATATGGCTATTAGCTAAGGCTATAAAGGAGACTCATATTCATTAATTCATATTCATTCTCTCCCCCGCCCACCCAGGGTCACTAAAAAGGACAGAACACCACACCCAGGAGGTGTGGGGGTTACGCAGGTTCTGTGGTCACTTTAAAATCAGGGATTCTAAGGTTCATTTAAAATCCAACCAAATGAATTCTTACTAATGTATACAAATATTTATTAAAGCAAGAGAATAAAGCAAATTAGATTGATACAAGAATCAAATTTCAACCCTTTAGTCTTCCTTGAGATTTCTGTGTCTAACTTTTTTAGACTGCCTTTGAAAATTCCAGCCCTAAAATTAATTATCAAAGTAAGCTTAAGACCTGATTTTCACACCTCTCTTTGACTGCAATTTTATTAACATTGTTCTCAACAATAAAAAGTAATATCTTAAAGAAAATTTCAAACATGTTCAGGTATTTTGTTAAACTGGATAGCTTTTAAAGTGCAGTTCTAATCTGAAAAATGACCATGAAAAAGCAGCACTGTCTTACTTATCACATCTGCTCCATCACGTGTTCAATCCTATCTGTTCACTATAATAATAAAAATTATTGCAGAGCCAACACAACTAAGAATAGGTCTCCACAGCAGTTATCTACACTGGAGTTAACTCCTCTCAAGTTAGCTTTTCTTGAGTGAGAGCACCCACATTGTGAAATAACATTTGAGAGGCAGAGTGGTTGTTTCAGCATCTGAGTAAGTTGTGTTAATTCAGGCTTTAGCCTATATTCACTTCTGGTTCTGCCTGCTCAAGTTAAAACACCACAACACTTGAGTTAAGCACTGTGTGTGGATGGGACTCAAGGTAGGGGCAACACAAGTTATGACTTGAGTAACTCTGCAGTAAAGACAAGCCCTAAGAGCTGGATCCTGTTCCTTCTTGGGCAACACCAACAAATTTACTTATTACATTCCAATCAGGTACAGTGTGCTACTCCATTGAAGGCAACAGTGTTTGTTTCTTTGCCATGGTATCAGCATGAAATAAGCTCAGTTTACAACTAAGATTTTTTGTTTTCTGCCCACTCTGCAAACTCAATCTGGGCTGAGAGTTGAGGAGGCTGCTTTTCTTCTTGTGAAGTAACTAACCGCAGTTAAAAAAAAAATAGTTTGACAACCAGTTAGGTATCATTTACACCTGTGAAACCCCATGGAAAACAATGTTCCATGATTTCTGTTC
The DNA here is from genome assembly GCA_003942145.1 of Platysternon megacephalum. NCBI lineage: Eukaryota > Metazoa > Chordata > Testudines > Platysternidae > Platysternon > Platysternon megacephalum. The sequence goes on along the minus strand of QXTE01000024.1, from coordinate 1,644,134 downwards.
CTGCTTTTCCTCTACTTTGCATTATAACACTGTGTGACTCTCAAAGGGCCATCCACTGAGTTGAGACATAATTTAGCATTGATTGTCTATAGCTCTTTACCTCTTCAAAGTGCATTACAAACATGCAGCTATACAAGACGTGCACCCAAAAGCATGGATGCTTAGCTAAACCTTATTTGAAATATCCAAATTCCACACATTAGGTGGGATAACTCAAGAAAACAGGCTTTCCCATAGTGTTTTGGGACTTCTGCTACCTGTTCTAGAAAGATCCAAAAAATACAGATGCATATGAAAACATTTTTACTTATTATTTGAGTTGGTCTGAATACCAGAAGAGATCCATCTTCTTTAGAACTCCGGGCCAAAGTTGAAGTCAGCACTTATGTTATCCCAACTGCACATCATTAGTGCTTACTTAGAAGACTGAGTTCATTCTTCTTTCACAAAGTCACTACAAAATAAAGAGTATTCTAACACTTCAGTAGGAAATCCCAGCATCTATCAGTAGGAAAAAGTGCTCTTGTGGGTAAGAACTGAGGGTCAGTGGGCTATTCTATTTCTAGCTCTGCCACAAACTTACTGCTAGGACTTCGGGTGAGTCACTTCTAACCTGCTCCTGCTCCTGCTCCTATTAAAGTCAGTGGCAGCAGGTTTAAACCCCTTCTGAAAATAGTAAATCACTGTCCCTTCATAGGTTGTAGTGAGGCTTAATAAATTAATATTTGTAAAGAATGTTGAACTCCCCTGATGAAGGATGCTGTAGAAGTAAAAAGCAATATTATTTCTTTATAAAACTCCATAATTACATATTATTCATAATACAATTATTAAAAACTTTGCTGCAAGGTAGACAAGAAATATTCTTCAGCCCATTCAGTTTTGTTAATCCTTTACTTCATTAGGTCCATCTGCTCCTGGTAAAATGGACAGGGCAGGACTATAATATTTTATTACTTACTTTACAGGATAAGGTGTGTTTCACCTCCAACTGAACTTGTTAGATGGCTGTAATCTTACATCCCCCAACATAATTTGCATTCTTCTTTCAACTGTATTTTTCTCACATTCTTCACTGAGCCTTTTTAGAGATGGTAATTTAGAAAAAAACTCTCATCTCTGGAATTCACTTATGGACTTACAAAAGTGTACTTAGAACTTTTCAAACATATAAATATATATAGCAAAAATGCTAAAATCTATTATATATACACATATTTGTACAGTACATTTTGTATTTGCAGTTATAGATACCACAATCTATAGAATATTATTCACATACATTATAGACCCAGACTGATAGGGTTCATTCTAAGGGTGTAATTTTCTCCTTCATGCCCGCAAAATACCCCTTCTAGTAGCTGATTTCCATTGTTGTGTTCATTCTCCAGGCTGGTAGGTGGCTAAGCACTAAGCAATAGTCTATTATATTAATAATTATATTATTACTGCTCTGTAGCCATCAGAAGCTCCAAAATGATTGAACAGCTAAGAATCCACACCGAAGTCCCAGTAAATCATCCTGTGACGGGGTGTACCAGCCCCACACTGAACCGATGGGGCCTGACCAATCAACTACGGGGCCAGAAGACCATGCCCCATCACCCCTGCTATGCATGCTCCAGGTGGAAGGGACAGATAAAAGGAAGCAGCCCAGCTCAGTCTGGGCTGGCTGAGGAGGAGGAAGGACATGTGTTGCAGGGATATATATAGGGTCCTGCAGAGACACCAGCAACTCTCCAACTGGTGGGAACTGTGGACCCAGACTACACTGCTGACGACCAGCCAACCGCAAAGACTGACTCGGATACTGTGCTGCTGCCAGTTGCGGAGATGCCGAAGATGACCCTTACAGTAGGAAGTAACCCAGGGAATGTATTAGAAGCCGATGCTTAAACTATTAACTGGGTATTTCCCGGCTTCATAGGGCCCTGGGTTGGAACCCAGTGCAATAAGGAGTGTCATGGTTCCCCTACCCTGCACTTACCACTGGGTGTGACTGCTAGGGGCTACAGCCACAGGCTGATTGTTTACTCTGCCCCGCCTAGGGGCCGCAGACTGACTGTTTGCTCTGCCCTGCCCAGAGGGTCAGAGCCCCAACTGCTATTGCCTGCCCCAGCCAGGAGGCTCAGAGGCCATAGGCTGCTTGCTTTATTTACCCTCCTCCGCCCAGGGGCTGCGGACTGATTGTTCACTCAGCCTCACCGGGGTCCTGAATCCTCCTTTTCATAATTGCCTGATCCCACTGGGAGTCCCACCGATTGTGTGACAGGGTAGGGACTGGGCCAACAGGAGCAGCCCCGCTCAACACACAAGGGACCCCCATGGCACATCCCAAGAAGGAGAATAGAATCAAATTAGCTGAGAGCGAAGGACCAACATTATTTCATAACATGATTTTCCAATACATGTGGAAATGCTTTGCACTGTTATCAAGTCACTATTTCTACAACATGTAAAGAGTCCGTAACACTTGGTCTGGAGTAAGTGGTGGGGTACAATACTGTATGGTTAATACTAGAATTGTCACTTGTCTTTTCTGCAGAGCAGGCTGCCAAGCCAATGCATTGTAGTGGAGATGTCAGTCATCTGCTGCAGCATGGGAACTCATTTAAACAAATTTACAACTAGCTCCTGCTCATTTCTCTTTAGTACATATACCCATTATCAGCCTCTTTTATCCTTTTTGTCACAAACATTTTTTTAAACAGAATTTGTTTTTTAAAACAAATGATGATAATCAGGAACCATTCCATTCTCAGAATTCAGCCACAAAAACTAGACAAACTTTCATTTACTAATTTCTTATTATGCAGGGTATTGGGGCTTTTCCTTGAGCTGAGACACTTATTTAATGTGAAGATTTCTCTTTTTGAGAGATACCAGGTCTAATCTAGAACTGAGACTCCCACCTTTCTGTGACACAAACATTGGCAGTACCCCAGCATCAGCTATTTTCCTGAAGTTTTTTGAGGCAGGTATAAAATCTATTGCCGAGTTTGGACAGAATTCAACTGGCATCAAGTGCACTATAAAAACATGTTAGTGAACAGTTGAGTGGAGGATTCAGGCTCAATATTGCCAGATGAATCAAAACCAACTATCACCTAGGGCAGCAATCACAAGAATCACTTTCCTTGTAAAAATTAGATGAATCATCACAATACCAACCTCATTTACACTATATGTCACACTGGTCAGAAATTAGGATTAAAAAGTGAATGAAGAATCATCAGATTTCTGAATGTCGACAAGAAGTCAATGCCTCAATTGCAAAGTACTCGATTCTGCTTCATGTTTGCAACACTGAAACAACACACTCAAAGAAGCTGGTATGTTTCCATTTTTGAGTGTTTTGTTCACACACATACACACACACACACACGTTCCTCCTGGCCAGGGCCGCCGAGAGTGGGTTTTGGCCAACGAAAAAAAAGTTTCGGGCCCCCCAGTAAGGGCGGACCAGCTAAACAGGGCCTACGAGAGCGGGGGGTGGGAGGGGAACCCGGGCCCCGGCCCCCTTCCGGACCACTGGGCCCCGGTAATTTGTACCAGCTTCCCCCACTCTTGTTGGCGCTGCTGGCATCTGTCTGCAAGTGGCTCTTTGCCCATCACACTTTAATATAGCCACGACCCATAAAACCTCACCTGATTTAAAACTAGGCCCTGTTGTACAAACACAGGATGTCCCATCTTTGTCAGAAACTGGCTGATTCTGAAGGGAAAACAAAAAATGGAGTAGTATAGTCAGATGGTTATAACAGGTTCCTTAATGGCAAATAGGTAGATAGCCAATCCTATTAATCCTTAGAAAATGACAATAGATTTTGTAAAAGTCCATAGATTTTATAAAAATGTCAGCATACATTTATATTCAGTAGCCTACAAAAAATACGAGTAATTCACACAGCTCAAAATAAACTTGCTCTGGGGAAGCCACCTCCTCAGACAGCAGTAGGGAAAAGAGTTCCACATTTAAAGGAGAAAACATTTCTCTGAAAATGGAGGAGGAACTGGCAGGCTCTTTCTTCTCTCTGACTTCAGGCAGTCTGAGCTCTAAACCTCTTCTGGGAGGGAGTAAGATGGAGCCAGCAGACAGAGGCCCAGATTTTTAAAGTATTTAGGTGTTATTCTGCTCAGCACTGCAAGACCTAAGTGACTTAGATGGTTAAGTCCCATTAAATTGTCTTTTCAATGGATTCCATCACATGATGTATACAGGAGTGAGGAAGCTGATGTCCTGGCCAAAATTGGAAGATTGGAAACTCAGGTTGGAATGACAACAGTTGAGGATATTGATGCCCAATCAAGGGAAATTTTAGATGAAATAAATGATGAAAAGATGCAAAATTCCCTGATTGGTATCAAAGCATCTCAGAAAATAACACCCACCATTGTGAGACTGTGGATAGGGTACACTGCAAGAATAAAGTCAATAGAGATGGGACCAAGATATATCCAGTCTGCAAGATGTGTCAGGAGCAGGCCTTAACACCAGCACACACTTCTGAATGTAATATTGTAAGGAAAGTTAAGCTTTACCCATTGGACACCAAGGTCAAGCCCTTCCAGAGGATCCTGTATGCGTTTCCAAATTCATTCTCAAACTTCATGGCCTGATATGATTATCGCAGGACAAGACAAAACCAAAACAACAACAGTCCTACTTTCAAAAGTGATTTAGGTACTTAAGAGTCAATAGGAATTAGTGCCTAAGGGTACATCTACACTTTGGGATGGAAGTGTAATTTCCAGCTCAAGTAGACATACCTGGGGGTAGCTCTGATTGAAGAATATTCAGCGTGGTGCTAGAAGCTAGCCGCCCAAAACTGAACCTAACATCTGAGACGGGATCATATTTGGGGTGTCTAGTCCCTCCTGCTGCCTCTGATCACTTCTATTTTCAATCACACTAGGTTGATGAGACCTAGGGTGGGGATGTTTCCTCAAGCTGGAAAATACACCTCCGCTCAACGTGAGGACGTACCATAAGTCACTTTTGAAAATGGGACTTAGCCATTTAAATCATTTAGGCCTTAGGAGGCTGAGCAGAGCAATACCTAAATACCTTTAAAAATCTGGGACAGACACCTTTGAAGAGCCACTAACACATTCCCTATTCACCACCATTCATAACACCCACCATGCAAATCCATCTCTCAAATGTTTTCCCTTCCATCTCATTATTAATATGAAATTACTTATATATAATCAAGAATGTACAAAGTGGCTTTGCAGACTTAGTCACTGCCTTAAAAAGCTTACAGTCTACACTGACAATATACAAACAGGGAGTGGGAAGGGAGCCAATTAAAAGCATTGTGACTGTGCAGAGAGAAATGTGGTACATGTCATGTTAGTCCCACAATTTTTATTGAATAGGGATTATGAACATTCCCCTGGGGGAAAGACTACAGTTTCATCTACTGTAGGGAAGATTAGCAAACCTTTCCCTTAAAAGCCTCTCATCAGACTCACTCTCAACCAAAAAACCCACCGCAAAAGAAGGGGGGGAGGAGAAGCAGAAGGGGCAGCACTTTTCAAGTGCTCAGTTCAGATAAATATACATCCCCATGTCACTACGAGACAATCTGCCCAACTTCATCACGACTCCACTATACCATCATAATTAGACCCAGCATGCTCAGAAGAGGCAATTAATTCTGTGCATAACTGTGTATTTATAATCAGAGGAAACATATAAGGGTTATTGAAGTCCCATAACATTGTGCTAAGTTCCTACATAACTAACTACATACCACAACAGATGAGGCCACATCTCAGTCATTTTGTGTAAGGAGCAGTGGCACTTGAACCCAGGCCTGCAGGTCTACCAACTAACCAACACTGCCACCCAGCAGCAACTATAACCTAGCTACCCCTGTGACCACAATCTGTGGAGACAGCATGCTATGGGAAGTTCCACCTTGAGTGATCTGACTGACAACTATCATAGCTATCCCTGATTGGCACCTTGATCCTTTATAAGCCCGGGGAGTATACGCCTTTATAAATCACAAAGTGTTCAGGCCACAATGTGGATACTTAGCTATCTGCCATGACCACTCTGCTTCCAAACTGTAAGTATTGACCTCAGCTCTGACTTGGATTCTGACTCCTGATTGACCCCCAGAACCATAACACTTGGTATACCAGAAACCTGGTATTGACCCTCAGCCTGATTCCTGATTCTGTCTCCAGCTCCGACCCCTGACTTCAGTTCCTAGGTCCCACTAGTCTTGCCTGCCTTTGCCCAGTATCCCGACACTTCCTATGCAGGGCCAGCCTGCTTTTGCTGTCAAATGCAAAGGTGTGTGAATGGTATGAAGGCCTGGGAGGGATGGTATAGATCTATATAGTATATTTTTTTCAGACCAGTAAGTCATACAGTACCAGAACTTCATCTGGGCCCTATGGTGGATTATTTGGGGTCAAGATCTGATGTACATGATCTTGTACAGGTGGAAGTCATGGTGAACAACAGTACTAGTGCTGACAGGAGACCGAGGAATGATGTTAAAGCCTTACCCACCAGTGATACATCTGAAACCCACATTACTTGGGGTTCATGAGACTTAAGACAGGGTATGATGATAACAACATATAGGTATGACTAAGAGCCTTCACTGGATGAGCATGCATTGAATAGTCTAAAACATATTAATGCAAAGCAGTGATTAACCTCTGCTACCACAATATCCACACATGCATGAATGTACATCTGATCCTATCTATGTCATATCACTAACCCTTTGGAAGCTCTGAGGTATGACACACTGTTCAGATGTCATAACCTAGGCCCCTCTAAAAGGGGGTCAGACATCAAATATGTAGCACACAGTAACGGTGTCCAAAATTTGCAGGATTCTTTGAAGATAATGGGCTGGAAATTGAAGCATGGGAAGTGTTAGGTCCTCACACATTTTAGAGAACGGTCTCTGCTTGGGAGTTTACATAGTAGACATTGGTAGGCATCCTAACACATCTTCTCTCACACTGCCTCTAGCACACCAGTATTGTGATAACGTTTGCACGTGGATGCAGTTCCTAATATTCCTCTTTTATGAGATATGCAGAATAAAACCTCTGATGCTTAAGATCCAGAAGCTTTACATCAGAATTGTGGACAGTCCAAAGAAACCCAGGCAACAGATACTGTAAGTGAATAGGATGCATCCAGGGTAAAGGGCAGTCAGGTGATAACCTTTAATTACAGATCCAGCCTTTGTGGTAAAGCAGACGGAATCATTGTTGAGATCTAAGAATATGGGAGAGAAGGGTGTGGGAAAGGTTAAACTCAGTGAGAGTTTGAACTTCTGTATCCTGTATTAAATGGATCCTGGAGATATTGCCCTCTGAGAGAGCACCACTAATAACCAAGTACAGAGACAGCAAAGGCAGAAAGCAGCATGTGGCTTTCATGACAGCCAGCTGCAAACATTTACATAAGCAGCATATGAAGCTAAGAGAGCAAATAAGCAGCCTTGTTAGAGTTTATTCTCTTATTACCCTTTAAGGATAAAGACAATTTTTTTCTGAAACCCTTGAATGCCTCAGGACATACAGTACAGTATATGTCAAATGCAGGATCACTGATAAGGATTCATGAATGCCTGTTGTATGTCTGGATGATGTATCTCTAACAAGAGAGAGAGAGACTTTCCCACTTTTATACCAGGATAATACACAGTAACAGGAACATGTGAGAAGTTTAAGGATTTTTGTAGATCTGATACAAAATCAATTTTGGAAACAAATGAACATCAAGCAGGAAAACACAATACAATGCAAACTACAAAAGTTTCAGGAACGTATTTTCAAAAGTCTACATCAGCTTCAGGTGTAGTGAAAAGGGTTCATCAAAGGTAATGCATTAATTGCATTGTTGCGTCACGCTAGTTAACTATTTAATGGATAATAGAAATACTTTGCATTCAAATATATACAATCATCCATCAGAGAATCTCAAAGAACTTCTTTAGCCCAATGGATAATTCTAGCCATTTGAAGGTTTTTGTTGACTTTAATGGGACTCATTAGACCTTTACTTTGCTAAGGCTGAGAAGTATGGTATGCAGATGGCATAACTTCAAAAATGGGACAGTGCTGCTAAGAATGTAAACACTTACAGTGAGAAATTCATCATGATGGTGGAGGAGGGGGAATTAATTTAGCACATATAGAACATGAGGTGAACTTTAAAGCACCATTCATATGCCTCTTCTGCCACAGGAGGGGTTTTGTTTGTGTGGCAGGTATGTCACAATATGGGCCAATCCTCCACTGTTTGGTAAATAATAAATTAAAACCCAATACATTTTGCTTTTCTGGGTGTCAAAACAGAAGTTGGTTAATTAATAAGACAAATAGGTAGTCATTTGTCCTACCCATGAGTTCTCACTTCTCTGCTAGTGAATTAAAGAACCATTCTGGGATAAGAAAATACAATAGAATCCCAGGAGAATATGTCTTCAAAATTAGGCACAAATATTGACCTTGTAGCTTACTATGACTGATGTATGTCAGGGCAACAGGCAGACAAGTACCACATTGTCTACAGATCCCTGTTTTCCTTTGATGTATGGCGGACATGACCCATAGTATGCTATACCTTTATAATGATAAAAACTTGTACTAGTAGTGTCATTGTGACAAATACTCTCACATCTTTTACAGAGGAGTTTGACTTTACCTAAGGACAAATCATATCCATTTTTGAGTCATTTCCTGTCTTAAAAGGTTGTGTTGTGATAGCCGCTCTCTTAGTAACATACAAGGAATTGAACCAGCACCCTCCAAAGCTAAAAGCATGAGCACCTCCAGCTTGAGCTGAATAAACAACTTTTTATAGGTTGAGTGTTATAACTCATATCCTCTGTGGATCAGCACAGAGGGAGACCTATAATACATACTCACTGGTAGGCTCCTGTGGGCTCAAAACAGTATCACCAGCTGTGATGGACAAAATATTTAGGAATTATCCTTCTGTCCTTTTCAGGCAGAATTCCTACTTACTTTCAGGGGAGTTCTGTGTGAGTAAGGACTGAAGGATCACCATCTATATTTTGCCTAGGGGTGGGGGGAGGAGAGAAGGAGCTATTTAACAGCTAATACAAAATGTATTCTATTTTATTTTAAATCCTTCATTAAAGTTACTATCAAGCCCCAAGATAAAGCTATCAAGAGAAACCAACTATAAAAGGTGCAAATTGTGGAGCAGATTTTTTTCTTTCCCTCGCCTTTATATAATAAAAAGAATCCTAGGACATTAATACCTCAGAAGAGGGTTGGGAGGAGTGAGGAATTATAGATTTGCTTTTTGTTTGGTTGGGTTTCCTTTGGATCTAGATGAAACCAGCAGTACTTGTCCGTCAACACCAATTTGGGGTTTCTCATGCAGCACCATTAGGAATGCAGCTTTACTGTGTCCCATTGAAATGAACGGGGAGCTAATCAACATTTGTATGTTGGTTTTGTTTGATCTGTTGTAATTATTGTTTGCCATCTTTGTCCATGCATGGTATGTGGACCTGGAGACCTCTTATTTCCTCTTTGTCAGTTAAGGTGGCAAATTGTTTACATTGTTTTTAAAAATGGTTTTTGTTTGTTCTTTACCAACATACCTTCGTCTTCCCGCCCTCACCTCCCATACCCACAAAAATGAAGTTACCATGGTGGGAAAACCCAGCATGGAAAATGGAGAAGGCTATTTAGCTGAAACAGGGAAAAAGGCATTGGAGCCAAGGAACTTTAAAGCTGGTGTCTATGAAAGTCTAGGTTAGGAGTCAGTTTTGGTTCCATTTAGATCTCTAGGATTCCAGCATGAGCTCTCTAATACTGCAATGCTGGGTCTCTAGAAGCAGTGATGATATTACAAGAATTATGTTATCTAAACTTTGCCAAGTCAAATTAAATTACTTTTTATGTGATATTTTTAATAAAAACCTCCCAACTTTACAGATGTAGAAATTGATGCACAAAAAGGTTAAATGAATTGTCCAGTCTCACATATATCAGCCTCAGAATTTCTTTTTCTTGGATGGTTTAATCCACACATATTAATGGTGCATGTTTTAATGCTTGGTCTCAGGAATAAGGATATTTTATACATAAATGGTGCATGGGAATGCCCTAAGACAATAGTATTTTGGTGGGAAATAATAAACAGAATTGTCAAGATAACTAAACTTTGCCTATCCACAGTAGTTCTAATAAATTTCTGTCTGAAGTATCTTATTGACACAAGAGGGCCTATTGATAACACAATTACTCCTAGTAGCCACAGGGGCAATAATTCGTTTTTGTGGAAAAGGCCAGATTCCCCCAATATTAGTGATATGAAAAAATAGTCTTGGACATTTTTTCTGGGAAAAAATGACACAGCTTTATATCAGGATCAAGTAGATTTTTAAAATATATGGTTACCATTTTAATTTGAACAACATACACAAATACAAATAGGCCTTTTAAAGGCAAAATAAGATTTCTTAATACTTGTATGGAAAGTTTACATTAATAATGCTAAATTAAATGGTTTTTTAAAAAATCTGTGTCTTAATCTTCCTTCCTCCCTTATTTATGATGATGATGATGAGGCATATGTTTATTTTGTATTTTTCTATAGACACATGGGCACATTGTAATTGATATATATATATTTTTTAGTAATGCTGAATAAAAGAACAGTTCCTCTTTTGAATTTATACACATTTTATTTGGTGAAAATATGGACAAATCCTTTGTTTGGATTAAAGCATGGGTTCTAGTAAATGCTCTCTGCCTCCCTTCCAAAAGTGAACACTCCCACTGATTTCAACCAGCTGTGAGGCAGAACACTATGCAGAGAATGCACAGCATGAGCTCTGAGCAAAATGCTTTTTAGAGTTCTGCAGAATCTTTATGACATTAACTCTGTTTAATAAGCATTTTTAATTTAAATGAGAAAAGGGACAGCATAGCTAGATACCACACTCCTCAGAAAGTATTGCCATGCAAGAGTTGACTATGAAGTACATATATTTTCTGCAGTAGATATGGGATTAAATTTCTCCATTCATTTATTAGACACAGTGCAATACATTTTTTGTCTATACCTTGTTCATCCTTGTGATGAAACTATGCTAGCAAGAGCAGTGTTTAAACATAGTGGTGGCTAGCACAGTTTCTCCAGCCATTGTGGACAGACATGCTTCTCTGTGCTATATCTTAGGAAAGCCCTAGAGTACATCTTACATAACTATTTTTGAAAGAAGGGCGGGGGGACCCTCATTCATATTAGGGAAGAAAACCATGCAAAAACCTGCTAGGCCACAACCCTTAAGAGAAATCAGAAGAGGTTAGAACAGATCCTGGCCCTACACGTTGTCAGTTGGAAATGGAATGGTGAGTGAACCATTAAAAACAGACTAACTTCTGTTGAAAATGCATTTGAACAGATTGCACTGTTGACTTCAGTTGCATTCCTGGATTTTACCTAAGTCGTAATGTCAAGCACTATCTTGTTTAACAGAAACATTTAATATTGGCCCCAGATAACTCACTCTGAAGTAGAGCTGGAATACCAGAGAAATAATATGTATTTACAACAGCCACAATACCACCAAATGAGTTAATCATTATCAGATTAAAAAAAGAAATCAATTAGAGATATAAACACTCAAGCATCAGGGCATAAGCCAACTATTAACTGATGAGGTTAGGAAGAAAATTTCCCCTGTGGGCAGGTTATTCATAATTCTCCATTATGGTGTTTGTGGTACTACTGGCCATTGACAGAGACAGGCTGCTAGACTAGATGGACTGCTGCTCTGATCCAGTAAGGCAATTCCTGTGTTCCTTTAAATAGCAGTACAATCAATTCTAAAGTTAATTAGGTTATAGATCTGCTTTACATACTCAGTTGATATTTCAGACTACAATGATATAGGCCCTGATCCGCACCACTGGACTCAAAGGGATTTCTGCTGTTGTCTTAAATTGGAAATGTTTCAGCCCAAGAGAGCTTTTCATCCAGAAGGACTCCAAAAGCTTGCAACAAGCCTTATAAATGGATTTATGACTCTTATTTTAGAATTGTGTCACCCATCACTGAAATGCAGCCACCTCCGGGGTGAAACTCAGCAACTCTTTAATAGTGCACATTTTAGTATAGGAAGTAAAGGGTAAATTATCCTGTTGGAACTACAGGTGGTATTTTAGGTAGGCAAAATCTAATTACCCAAACTGGAATATGGCCAGCAAAGCAGAATAATGTGCTTACTCTTGTGAAGAGTGCCATGGGATTTTCTTTTAATAACTAAAATTGTTCAGGACCTCAATTTTACATCTCATATGAAAGACTGAGAATGTGCTCAATTGTGTGAAATCAGTTATAATGGATATAATGAAAACGTACACAGGTCTTGTATAACTGGTTTTAACAGCTAGAATCTTAAAATTTAGATTTAGACAGCATTAGGCCACAAAGGCACCTTTGTATGGTGTTGAAAAAAATTGGCAGAGACTGGAGACAAGTGGCAATAAAAATTAAAGTGTTGAGACTGTCTTTTTTAAAAGATTTCACACACTTCATAAATAAAATGCTGTATGTTTAGAATATTAATAAAACTGTCCTGGTTCTACCCCTCCAGTTTCAGTACCCATCTAGCCCTTTAAAGCACAAACCCTGAACAGGGGAAAAATACAGAAAGCACGGTAACTAACTGCCCTTATAAATATCCTGAAGACAATAAAATAGTCCAACTTTGCAGAAATTCAAACCATGTTGGTCCGATTTCAAAATAGGGCTAATTCATAATTTTTTTAAGACAGCAAAATGACATTCATAATTATAATTCTGTATAATTTCTGCACTGTACCATAAAGCACCAAAGCACAGGTAGCCTGTGGTATTCTGCACTGTGAGCCAAAATCTATGCATTTGTCAAGTTTGACAGTGAACTCTTTAAAACCAATGGTTTGGACTATCAGAATGATTAGTAGTGAACCACTGTCAACAGCTGACATTTCTTGGTCTTTAGTTTAACAGGATCCTAATTAAGCAATGTTTGTCATTGTTGTGGCGTGATTGAGATAATTGATTTCAAATGTATCTCCAGCAGAAGGCAACAAAGTGAACCGTTGTGTTCAGTTAGCAATCCCTACTGGGGGGGAGGGGGGCGGGGAGGGACATAAGTAGTAAATAGTTGCATGCTGAATCTGAATAATTTTCCTGTACGGTTTTTTTGGCTTGGTGATTTAGGGTCATTGTAGGGAGAAGACAGGGAGAACCTATGTTAAAGTATTTATAGCAAACACATTAGCAATAAAAGTCAACTATCAATATTGATTTTTCAGTTCTACAGTGCTCAAAAGCATGCTAGGATATTCACAACACAGATAAGAAGACACGATCCCTAGTCCAAATGGCTCACAAGCTAGTTCCAGATATGACATAGCATTTATCCAAATCTCTTCCCACTCCTCACTCGCTTGCTTCCATTCAGACTGTAGTCGTTCAGGGGGGAAAAAACTGGTTTTGCAAAACCAAAATTTGACAGACAAGGTTTTCAAAGGTTTTCCCTGGTTTGTTCATTACAGAAATGAGACAAACAAAACTATTTACTCAATCCACATAAATTTTGGTGGTCCAAATGAAATGGAACCAAATCAGAATGATTCCTGGTTTAGGTACTTTGGCCTATCTCTAGCAATGGCAGAATAATAATCCTCACATAGCTGATTATTTTCCAGTCAGGAATGGAATGTTACTGCTGAATCAACTATAATGCATGGAACATAGTGTGTGTACTGTGGCTATTGCCTATTATTGCCACATCTTGAGGGGTCAACACATAAACTGTGACAAAATCCATAGCTGTGTATTTCAAATTTCAATGGTTCTGCCTTTAAGCCTCTGCCTTAGCCAGATAATTTAGAGTGGCATTCTGTTAGAGAATATGACGTGACAGGAAGGAAGGTCACAAAATTAAACAGTGGCATGCAGCTCAGGAGAGGTGGGTTCAATACCTGTTTCTTTCAAAGATTTGATGCAAGAGCTTGGGCAAGCTACTGAATCATTCTGTGCCTCTGTTCTCCATTTGTGAGATAGGAATAGTGAACTTTCCTTTATTTGTCTGGCATATTTAAACTAAACTCTTCATGGCAGGAACAATCTCTTACTATGTGTTTGTACATTGCCTAGCATGAGGGAGCCTGGATCTCGGATAAGGCTGCTCTGCGCTACTGTAATACAAATAATAATCACAACTCTGGCTACTTATTTGGGGACAGTCTGTGACCTTTACTCACACTGAGTAGAACTAAGTAATCCCATTAATTAATCTCAAAGAGTAGATACTAGTCAGTGTAAAGGTGACAATATCTGGACCTTGGGTAGAACCTTAAGTTAATAAATATCTCCTCTTGCTTCACTTCCTCTTGAGCTCTAGATAGCTGGTACAGTTCATTCCCTTAAATCTACAGATTCAGTGCAGATCTAAGGATCTTGTTTCAAACTCTTGTTTTGTTAAACAAACTACACTCTGATTTCACTGTCAACATAAAGTAACCATCCTCGTCCTCAGTTTTTCTGCCCCCTTTTGATACTTTTGGTCATAGCCGTCTTTTCAACGTAACTAGGACTTCAGGATTCGGTCAATGTATGTAGACAGGCAGGTATCACCTGGAATATAGACAGTTCTGATTTGATAACATTTTTGAAATTCCATTTGGTTGTTGTGGAATTAAGTAGTATCTGAAATAGAATATGGAGTTAAACTAAAAGACAAAAGTCAAGACTGATGAGGTTAAAGTTTAGTTTAATTGGGTTCTGTAATAGTCTACATACTGTACTGACCAAGTAATTTACCTCAGCAAAATGAACCAGAATAATTCTGGAATGGATGAATAAAGAAGTTTATAACGAAAACTGCCGTTAATGGAGTGCATGGCAATTGCTCTCAGTAAGCTGATCTAAGGATAAAGAACTAAATAAATAGACAGACCAAAAGTTTAGAAATATGTGGAAACCTTCAAACATGTGTATTTAGAGACATACATAAGTAGGTGAGAGTATATTTCTGCTATAAACCCATCCAAATTGTATGCATATTGCTATTTTAATACAATGGAAAGCCTCTTCAAAAAAATAACAGTAGTATTTTGGAGGGGTATTGAGAATGGTTAATGCAATGAAGTTATCAAAGATTGGCCAAAGCCACAAAGCTGAGATTTAGACCTGAACCTTCCCAAAAGTTCAGAGGTATTCACATGCAGAGTATTATTGTTTTGGCCTTCTCTGTGGAAATAATTCCTGCAAGGTTCCAGATGAACAGCACAGGAAGCTAAAATACATGCTCACATTACAGAACAAAAACAGCTATAGAGAGAGCAAAGGCAGTGATGCTACCCTGGCAATGTGATTCAAATCTCTTACAAAGGGATCATCTATAACAATGAGAGGTTAGTTCACTCTCTATGCTCTAGCAGTTCTTGGCCTTTCTGCTGAGGCTACCAACAGACATGTCAATTAGTGTTAATTATAACAGCTATTTTGCTGTGGACACTTCTGCTAACAACTGGTCTGGGACCACCAATTCATCACTAAACTACAATAATGTGTAGGGTGTGAATACAGTGGTGCTTAGTGTCAGTGTTCCTTCTCCCTACTTCAGGAGACTGTCTTCCTGCACCTCCTCTCTGTAATCCTCCTCCAACCTTTTCCACAGCACTTTATAGGGAATGCCTGTCCCCTCCTCAGTTGTATCTAATTAGTGAACCGTGCTGGTTGGGTCCCAAGCCTCTAACTGTTAAAGGAGCAGGCCACCTTGTTACATGTAAGCGATACTAATGTCAAATGTATATCGATTAAACACACTGAAAAGAATGTATGATGGTGTGACTGTCTGCCTGAATAAGTTCATACTAACAAGAACAGTGATAAAGCCCAGTGAAATATGCAGGTGAATGAGTATGGTTAAAAAAAAAGAAGCTTTTTTTTTCCTTTTTAAAAGGAAAAAGAACAAATGGGTACCAAGTCAGCAAATGAAGTATGGGGGAAAGATCTATTGCAATACACTAAAACTAGTACCTCAGAGCATTATCACACTGACTGTCAATGTCAATGACCCATGTTTACAAATGAGTATTGCCGGCAACTCAGTGAAATAAGTAATTCAAAATGATATTTTGAATTAATTGTATTGATTCTTGGAGGTACTCTAGACAAAGCTATAATACATAGATCTCTATAGAGAAACAGCATCCTATCTAAATTACATAAAGGCCTTATCTCACTCCCATTGAAAATAACAGGAATTTTGCCGTTGACTTCAAAAGGGGGCTGGTTCAATACCAGCTGAGACTATTTCTTGTAAATTTTCTATAAAATAATTGTATAGCCCAAACTCAGAGGCAAGTCTCAACTGATGTATTGTATCTCTTCCTTGGCAACCTCAGTGTGTTAGATTCCCTTAGTCTCACCCCCACCTTCTAAAGCAGTGGTGGGCAACCTGCGGCCCATCAGGGTAATCCGCTGGCCGGCTGCCAGACAGTTTGTTTACATTTGCATGGCCACCCACAGCTCCCAGTGGCCACGGTTCACCGTTCCCAGCCAATGGGAGCTGCGGGTAGCGACGCAGGCCGCAGGTTGCCCACCACTGTACTAAAGTGTAGGTTACATCCCCTGACACACCACCTCTTAATTTGGCCCACCGAGTCCAAATGGATATAAATTTGCTGTAACTTACATTCTGAGAGGCCAAAGAGAGAGAGGTGTGGCATGAAAAGTTTGGACTAGGAACATACACCTCGGGTCAAAACTGGCCCCTTTTGGAAAAAATGAAAGCACAGCTACACATGAGAGTTGACTATGGAGATTCACATCTTTTACAGATGACAGGATACTAGTACATCGTTTGGATTTTCAGCCTGTTAAACATACGTATTGCTAACATCAAATGTATTCACAACAACAAGTAATTAGTGGGATTCTTCTCTAGTCATCATGAAAAGTATTCTTCACTAACTCCAGGCATAGTCCTTCTGACACAATACTTACAATACTTCACTTAGTTCTAATCCTTTAATTAAGACATTGCATAGATGTACAACACACAGCAGAAGTAACCTCATTGATTCTGGATTTAGGAGATTATGAGTAATAAGGAGTCTAGAGAGATTTGGCCAAGAATGTATCATTTAGTGGGAAAATGAGGCCAAAAGGGAGATCACAGGGTTGCATCAGACCTGAAAATGCAGCAGTAGGCACCAAAATGCTGCTCAAGATAGTAAGCACGGTCGTTGAAAGTCATGGTGGGTTAAACTGAAGGAGGAGATCAGCATATCTGTAATTCAAGCAAAATCTATTTATGTTTTAATGGCATAAAGTGCTGATGGTAGCCATATAGAAGCACCCTGTGTAAATCAATTAAAGAGGAAGCTGGAGGCAGTTTTGGAGGAGAAGGAAATCAGATGACTTGCTGGCTAGCTATACATTTTTGGATTAAGATCAGGAGATACAGGTTGACTTGTATTTCTTAGTGTTAATAAGAGCAAACCTCAATGATTCACACAGTCTGCCCACTGTCTTTTAGTGTTCCTAATTATATAATGAAAGACGTTTTGAAATGTTGAGTTTTAGAGATTTTGGTTTTAGAAGAAGGCGGTATTCCTTGAAGCATATGAACCATTTATCAGCACCCTTTTATAAAATGTTTGGTTGCATACTCTATTGTAAATTTAAATACAATTTACAAGCATGTCTTCATGGGATCTGACAGAGGCCTTTTAATATGTCAATTCATTTTTAAAATAGAGTAAAATAAAACTTAAGAATTATTATATATGAACCCGTGTACGTCTTTTGTGGCCCCTTCTGACAGCCACTCTGGACCTGCAGTGGCTTGTTTCTTGTGACTCAGTCGTCCTGCCAAGTCACATAGTCCCACTCCTTCTGGGATAAACCAATAGTCCAATAACCAATAGTCCATCAACCTCACAATGGACCCTCAATCCAAGTCCAGACTCGCTAGTCCTTATCCCTGGTATCAGGGGGGTTTCGGTAGTCCTTGCCCATTGTTGGGGGGAGGGGGGGTGTCCCACTCCACCTTCCTTGATGAGCTGGTAGGAAAGCCCAGGCCACATTTCCTACTGCTGAAGAACAGAGCCCCACTGCTTGAGATGGATCGATGCACAGTTGGCAACATTTGGATAAGTTTTAAAAGGACAGATGGCCCCATAAGCCAGGGCTCCATACTGCTAAATCACAGCCACTAAGAAGATTCATGTACATTCTGGTGAATTTTCGTAACTATACAGCACTTCAAAAACATTAACTATCATAATACTTCTGTGTGAGGCAGGTGCATTAATATCCCAATTTTCTGAATAGAAAAATTAGGACAAAAAGATCCAGATTGAAGGCCCAGATTTTTAAAGGTATTTAGGCATTGGATGGTTTCCAAGAAGCACAATACATATGCTCCATATGTTTTGGAAGTGTGACATTGCAAAACTATTCTGCCATATGGTAGAAAGAATTAATATCAGCCTAAACTCTTACATAATCTGGTCCCATATATTACCAACTGTATCCCAAGTAACATGTAAAAACTACATGAACTAAAACTATTCTGAATGA
The DNA here is from genome assembly GCA_003942145.1 of Platysternon megacephalum. Classification (NCBI taxonomy): domain Eukaryota; kingdom Metazoa; phylum Chordata; order Testudines; family Platysternidae; genus Platysternon; species Platysternon megacephalum. The sequence goes on along the minus strand of QXTE01000024.1, from coordinate 1,625,515 downwards.
ACGTGCTTTCTTAGAGCAGAAACATTCAGTCCAGACTTGAAAAACCCATTAAGAGCAACAAGCGAGGGAGGGGGAGACTGGGAGCAGAGGGTGGGCTGGGAGTAGCTGGACAAGGAGACAGACTGGAAACCAGTGCAGGGGGGAGAGAACAGGCTCAGGGAGACGAGAGAAAGCTAGAAGTAGCAACATTTCGGGGGGGAGAGGGGGGAGTTTTGTTTTAGAAAAACTGACCTAAGCCATAGAATATCTCCTTCCCTCTCATGTTTCCCTATTCCCCACAATTTTTCCTCTACTGATGCCTCAACATTTCTTTTTCTCACTTTCATGCTACTTTGTCTGTCCTCCACATTCTATATCCCTCCAAGTCTCCTCAACTCCTACTTCTCTGGCCGGTTTCCCTCTTATTCCCACACTCTTTCCCATGTTTCATCCAGTGCCTTCCCTTATTCTGAGCAAATGCTTTCTGTCTCTCTAAGGGTCATCACAAGCTCTTTCTTCCCCCAATTCCCTCATAAACCTGCACGAGAAGGGAAGTGCTTGAAGCCTCACCACTGCAACCCCAGAAGCACAGGGCGCTTTGTGCCACCATACCCTGCCACTTCAGGGTTGCCAGCCCACTCTCTTCTTTTGGTACCCTTCTGTAGCTATTTATAAATAGGCATACGAACACATACAGTGGAGAAAATGTATTAAACAAAAGCTTTATAAATAAATAAAAAGGACTAAAATTTTGACCACTGATCCCTTGATGCAGAGTTTTCCCTAAGAGTCAGCAGCAGAGGTGGAGTTTGCTTACAACTACATTGGAACATTTAGACATCCATCAAAAATGTGCAGTTAACTACAGCATCGTTCTTATAACTTAAAACTCCTTAGGTGCAGGTTTGTTTATTTGCACCTTTGAATTCAGTGCCCACTGCTATTAATATATTTAACCTCTAGAATTCATAAATAGGAACAGCAGTATTAATTCTTAAATTTGTTAACCCGTTTGAACTGGTAGAGCTAGCAGAGGAAAAAAACCACAGCAAAACTAAACTAGACTAATGAATGAACTCACCAATTTCAATTCTAAACGAGTTGCCTTTCTCAAATTCCCTCAATCCTTTTACACTGGACTATTATTTGTATTCTTTTAATTCTAGGCTGGACTGGTGTCTGCCTCAGGCTGATGTTTTTTGGAAAACTTCAGTCAAAATGCTTCAGCAGTGTCAGAGTGAGGATAGGGAAAAATTCATTGTTTTGCAATGTTTAAAAATTCTGGCAACTATCTCTTTGAGAAGCTCTATGCCCTCCATGTTTTGGAGCAGGGACTTGAAATTTGATAGAGGGTGACCTTTGCAGTAGGGAATGTCTTTTGCTGTTCCCATGATAATCCCCTCAATACTTGTCCAAGTTATAATCCTTTGGGGGGGAAAAATCACAGTTTGTATATGCTCGGTAAAGACTTCTTAGAATTTAGCAGCTAACCCATCCCCACAGACAATAGAACATGCTCCACTCAAGTCTAGAGGGGCTCAGAAGAATTCTTCCTATAATTACTACCCTGGGCCAGAGTGGGACAGGACACTGGAACTGAGATCAGGGAGCCTGTCTCTTTGCTCTCAGCAACTCCTCTGCTGGCACCCAGGCAACCTAGAGGAGGAAGCCGTGTGAATTGAACACAGAGGAGAAAGTAAGGAGTAGACTAGGACAAGGAGCCTGGTAAGAAGAAACCGTGACTGGGAGTTTGGCAGAGGGGACTGGGAGCTGGCAGGAATAGAGTAGGCTGGGACTGGGTAGGCAAGGAGAATGGGACTGGGACAATGAACCAGGACTGGAACAGGAAAAGGGATAGGTTGGAGGGGATGAGGCAAAAGAATTTGTGACCACTACAGCACACTCCACTACAGCACACCACAGCCTAGAATAGAAAAATGTTACTTACCTGTATTGTAACTGTTGTTCTTTGAGATGTTGGTTAAGCCATGTGCTCCACTCAGGTGCATGCACACACCCAGTGCATCAAAGCCAAAGAACTTTGCCTAGCAGTACCAATAGGGGTGGCACTCACACCCTGTGGCCCTCGCCCCTCCCTGGCTATTCAAGGGCAATGCTGTCCCCAACCTTCCACAGCTCCTTTTCACCAAAAGTCAAGAGTAGAGACTCTGATGCAGAGGGGATGGAGGGTGGGTTATGAAACACATGTCTGCATCCACATCTCAAAGAACAATAGTTACAGTACAGGTAAGTAACCATCTTATTCTTCAAGTGGTTGAAGACATGTATTCCACTCAGGTGACTCACAAACAGTACTCATAGGAGGTAGGGCTTGAAGATTACTTAAAGAATGACTGCAGGTCTGCCTTCCCAAAATTTGCATCTGACCTAGACAGACACAGTGGTAACCACATAGTGCTTGGTTAACACTACGATATAGCCACAGGTATTTTTAGTAAAAGTCATGGACAGGTCACAGGCAATAAACAAAAATTCATGACCTGTCCATGACTTGTACTGTAAATACCCCTGACTAAACCTTAGGTGCTCTGGGGGACTCCGGGGGGCCCTGGTGACACTGCTGCTCTGCGGGGGGGGGGGGGGGGGAGAAGAGTGTCTTCTGCTCAGGATGGGGCAGCCGAGGGCCTCGCAGTTGCTCCGGGGGCCGGGGGAAGCCCAGGGCCTTGCGGCTGCTTGAGAACAGCACCTGGGACTGCTGCTACTCTGGCGTCCCCTGGGGCAAGCTGCCTGGGGCCACCTGAGCAGCAGCTGGCCCTGGGGCTGCCCCAGCTGCTCGGGTGGCACTAGGGTCAGCCACACTGCCGCTGCAGAAGTCACGGAGGTGCTGGAAAGTCATGGAATCCATGACTTCCATGACAGACTTATCAAGCATAAGGCTGTGAGTCTATGTATAGAAGACCAGGTAGCAGTCCTCCAAATGACCAATATTGAGACATCACCGAAGAATGCTATCGATGTCGCTTGGGCCCTCATTGAATAAGCCTGTGGAGGTATGGTCTGAGCTACTTCATATGCTGAGGTAATACAATAAGTTAACCTCCTGGAAATCTTTTGCACAGAGGATGCCTTCATTCAATCCACAAAGGAGACAAACAGACGGGGCAATGCCTGAAAAGACTTAGTCCTCTCTCAATAAAACACCAAGCATCATCTCAAATCCAATATGTGAAACCGCTGATCCTCTGCATTGAAGTGTAGTTTAGAAAAGAACATCGGTGAGTAAATCGTTTGGTTATAGTGAAACCACTTTAAACGAAAATTCTGGATGTGGTTGTAAGGCCAGTTTGTCTTTGATAAACTGTATATATGGGGGCTCTGCCATTATGGTCTGCAGCTCACATACTGTCCTTACAGATGTCTTAGCTACACAGAAGGTGGTCTTCTGGCACAGGAGGGACATAGAACAGGGGGCTTGAACAGAAGTCCCATAAGGGCAGCTAAGATAGTATTAAGATCCCACAAAGGAACCAGCTCTTTCACAGGTGGGTGGAGATGAATGACTCCTCTTAGAAATCTCACTACCATGGAGTTAGAGAAAACTGACTTCCCTTAGATGGGCAGATGAAACGCCAAGAGCGTTGCTAAGTGAACTCTGAATGAGCTGGGTGAGAGACCAGAAGACCGAAGGTGTAACAAGTACTCCAAAATGTCTTGAAGGCAGGCCAGCATTGGCTTAGTTCCCCAAGCTAGCAACCAAACTGAAAATTGCTTCCACTTGTGCAAATAAGTCACCCTAGTAGAGAGCTTCCTACTATTAAGCAACATCTGTCAAGCAGCTTCTGAATATCATTCTTCCCCCTCATCTAGCCATGCAGCATCCATGCCAAGAGAAGCAGAGTCGCAAGTGCTTGATCCAAAACTCGACTGTGGTGCTGAATCAGTAGTTTGGGATAAAGAGAAAGAGAGATGGAGGGTCAAACTGACAGACTGAGTAGACCAGAGAACCAACATTGTCCTATTCCACCTGGTGTGATGAGAATCAGTTTGGCAGGATCCAACTTCAGCTTGAGAATGACCCATGGGATGATGGGATTGGGGGAAAGACATACATCCTAGCAGATTCCCAATTCAGGCTGAAGGCATTGGTTAAGGAGCCTGAACTGAGACCCACTTGAGAGCAAAATTGATGGCACTTCCTATTATCTCTCATTGCAAACAGGTTGATAATTAGAATACCTGGTCTGCAAAAATGGACCTCTGCACAATGGATTTCAGAGACCACTTGTGATTCTAAGAGAAATTCCTGCTGAGGTGATCTGCCGAGTGATTCTGGACCCCTGGTAAGTGAGCGGTTGTGGGAAGGATACTCTCCTTGATGTAGAAATGCCAGAACTTTATTGGCTCCTGACAAAGCTGGTCAGAGTGGGCTCCTTCCTCCTTATTCACATAATACATCACAGTGGAATTGTTGGTGAGTATATGAACCTCTGGACCCCTGTTATGATCCCAAAAGGCATGGCAGGCATTGCTCAGAGCTCCAGAACATTGATATCGAGGGAAGCTTTCTGTTCCAACCGGAAGCCCAGAATTTGTAATGTCCCTAGCTGTGCTTCCCAACCTATTGAGGAGGCATCGGTGACTCTAGTCCTGCTTGGTGTAGAATGAGCAAAGGGAATGCCCTGGCATACATTGCTCTGAACTCCCCAGCACCGTCTGGCCCAGAGGCACTCAGATAAGCCAGTCTAACAATTGGCAACTCGAGTGATAGACCAAATTCTACCACGCTTGAAAAGGATGAAGGCACAGTCTTAGATGCTGGACTACATAAGAGCATGCAGCCACATGGCCTAGAAACTTTAGGTATACACAGACCATAGTTGAAGGTTGAGCTTGAAGTGTCAGACAGAGGTGACGAATTGCTTAAAATCATTCATTTGGCAGCAATGCTCTTGAACTCAAAGAACCTACTAGGGCCCTATGACAGAGTGCTAGCTCATTCTGGTCACTTAGGTAACTGAGTAACAGAGAAGATTACAAGCTTAATTGGAATCAATTAACCTTTTATGGTGGGGATTGTTGACACCTGGGGGGAATGGTTGGGCTAATGAAGTAATTAGCTCAATAAAGGTGGAGATATGTAATTGGCAGGAACAGGAAGTGAAAGGGGGAGCTCAGTGAGTGACCTGGGGGCTGGTGGAGCAAGCTGGTTGGAAGGCTCCTCTTGATACATACCTGTACAATATTCTGCAATGCTTGGAATCTAAAGATTAAAGATATACGGGGGGAGGGGGGAGGAGAGACTGTGTGTAGGATGTGAATAAGAGACCACCCAAATGGGTCAGGCAGTACTGCACTCCAGTAGCCGAGGGCCAAAGGTTGCCGATCCCTGCTGTATAGTGAATGCAGGAAGAGAAAGAAGGGTTTCATAGTTAAGGCGGTTGAATGCCTCCCTGGAAAACTGGATTCTATCTTTGCCTTTGCCACAGAGTTCCTATATCCAAGATGTTCAACCCAAACTTTTCACATGTGGTCACTGATTGTTTGTTCTTTGTTTTCTGGCTGTTACGCTGGAGAGGGATCTAGTTAGCAGAAGTTTTGAGCACTCACAGCTGCAATGGAAGTGAATGCTTTGGACATATAAAGCACTGTATAATGCTAAAGTACTCTGAAAAAAAAATCAGATGTTAGGCATCTCAAATTGGGCACCCAAAATGAGTGGACAGTCTTTTTCTTCAATCTGTCTGTGCCTCTGATCCCCATCTGTAAAATTTGGATAATACCAGCCCCTTACCTGACAGGGTGTTGTGAAGATAAATTCATTAATGTTTGTGAAGCACTCAGACACTACAGTAATGAGCATCATAGAAAAGTCCACAAGGAAATTATTAATTTTGTATTTGGAGCAGGGTTTGAATAGTGTGCAGTAATTCAAACCTAGGGCTACTCATTAAACAATGAGGAAAAAAACTAAACTATTATTGAATAGTTCCTTATTAAGTGAGCATCATCCATGTTGTGAACTGAATGAGGCAAGAGTCCTGCGAGGAAAAAATAGTATGTGACCATGTAATTAAAGACCATATCATAATGCATGCACACAAGGGCGATGAATTAAGGTTGCCTAGGCAACCTTAATTCTGGCATTTTCTAATTTTTGAATACTTACATTGCAACTTTAATGTTCTTTTAACATTTTTTTGTGTGTAACATAACTATGCTTAGGAAGTCACTGGTGAAAAGTCATGTCATGCGGGTTAGTAGATTAGAATAATAAAATTAACAGTGGAACTTATCTTGTTCTCATAGAAATCAATGGGAGTTTTACACCTATGCTTAGCTCTCCACCTCTGTAGCCACTTGGATTCATTCCAATGACTGGTTTCAAAAACCATGATAACAACAACAATGGTTACAAATGTTTACTAGTTTTTTGGAGTCCAAACCAAATTAAGGTTCCTGTTCAGATTTGGTAGCCCCAAATTTTGCAGTTCAACTCACAGGCGAGGTCAGCTGCACGTGAGCCAAATCCAGAAAATGGGCCTCTCAGATTTGGATCCAGCTTGGAACACAACTGATGAAAGGAATGAAACAAAGCACATAAGAACACCCCCCCCCAAAAAACAAAACAAAACACTGTCGCGAATGGCGAGGCCTAGGCAGTCATTTGTGCTGTTAGGAACAAACACTCCTAGGCAGAAAATTTGAATTATAGTCTCAAGCCTGAGGCCCGTTTATTGAGCTCACACAAACACACCAACGCGTTGGGGCAGCCGGTCGAAACCAGCTAGCTCCGATTAACAGGTCTCGTACAAATTTATAGTCTTAAACCGCAACCGCACATGCATTATTGCCAAGCATTTAGAGGAGGGGGTGCTTTCCTGGTTTGGGCAAGCAAGGGTTTACAAAAGGGCAGATAGTGGTTATTGCTTATGCCAAGGCAAGAACATGAGCACATATTCCGGTTACACAAGATAAAGGGTACATTTCAATATGGGTTACAGCCTGAATGACAGTCTTGATGTTAATATATCTCTTTTAATTTATAAGCATTAATAAGGTATTGGGGACGGGGGTTACATAGTGGAACAAGGGAGGGATGTTGTGCNGCGGAAGGTCCCGCCCCCAAATTTGAATGGGCGGCCACGGCGCCGGCGCCCCCAAAATAGCCGCACCCTAGGCGACTGCCTAGGTCGCCTAATGGGTTGCACCGGCCCTGGGTTTGTACAGACCCAGGAGAGAGGGCTGTGGCCCAGAGAATGAGGAATTGAGCAAATGATTTTGTTGGGTTGTGTTTGCTTGTGATATTTTTATGTATCCAGGAACGGATGGATTTGTTAGGTGGTTGGAGGGCTAAACTACTCTTCCAAAAGAGGAAAGCCAATGCACAGAGGGCGGAAAAACCAAGGCAGTGGAAGAGGTTGGTGTCATGGTTTCAGGGCAACTGCACCTGTATTCCCTCATCGTGGTCCTTCAAGGGACCCACTGATCAACTCCTCCCCCTCCCTCCCAGCACCTCCTGCATTCCAGGGAACAGCTGTTCAGCAGCATGCAGGAGGCGCTAAGGAGGGAGGGGGAGGAGCAGGGACGGGGCATGCTCAGGGGAGGGGGTGGAAAGAGGCAGGGAAGAGGAGGTGTGGGGTGGACCAGGGTGGGGCCCTGGGGGTCCGCAAAAAAATTTTAAATCAAAAGGGGGGGGCCCTCAGGTTGCTAAAGTTTGAGAACCACTGCTGTAGGTTTCTTCTTCTTCTGTTGCTTGATTTGCTCATCATTATTTCTCTTCTCCATCTTCTCCATCAACTGCCCTTTACTTCATTGATTTCAATGATCATTTTCTACAGTTCACTTTTAAGTTGACATGAGTTGACATCAGAGAAATTGCAGAGGCAATAGATGTTTAGAAATGCAGCCAATTCACCGACCAATCCGTGTTGTAGAGATACTAGGCCTTGTGCTAGGTCTTGTTACTGTGCTGCTGCTGCTACCGTTTTGGGGTTCTGCTTGTGTAAGTAGATTCACCCACCACTTCACTTGCGCTACAATTTAATCTAAGTGAAAAGCATTCGGGTTATTTTTTGTTAGTTCGATGCAGTGGGGAAAGCAGATAAAGTAAGCTACTTCCAGGTCCCAAGGGATCACCACAGTTACATTTTTTAAGTTCACATTGCAACATGCTCAATTGCAACAGGATATTTCTTTTGGTAGTTTCATTTTTAACTAAAACTACTCTACGGCAGCCAACATTCCTTTTTGCTCCTTTTTCAGGTGCATTCTCTCCTTCTTGTGTATGTTGGATGTCATGTCACTGTAAATTTTTGCAGAGGAGGGGTTCTCATACTTTGTTCTCAGATCAGTCACAGAGCAATTAATGCTCACTGATGAGCATTCACAGAAAACTATTTCCCAGTAACGTCTTTATAGGAAATACTGTACAATACTGCACAGATTGCCAAATTATAGCAATGTGTGTGTATCCCAAGACACTTTTAAAAGGCACCATATTGCGTGAGCCTTCCTGCACTTTTTAGACCAGGAGTTGCAGCAGAGTGGGTTGTTACTAGGGATTGATTTTAGGATGATCAGATTTCCTGGTCACAGACCAAAGTCTAGCAATTAGTCAGACAGTTGCAAGCAGCACCAGCTGTGATTAATTTCCTTTTCTCATACAGAGGGAATACCAAGTACCCAGTTTTCTTTAAGTCTATAAACAGATGCATAATCACCAAACTGTAGCAACCAAACGACACGTCTGGTGAGTCTTTAGAAGCAGACCCATGACACTTTTTCGGTGCAGACTTACTGGAAAATGGGTGAATGGATATTTTTGTATTTTGTCTGAGCTCACAGACAATTTTCAGGGGAACACTGGAATTGCCATACTTTATCAGACTAATGGTCCATTTAGTACAGTGTCCAGTGTCAGATGCTTTAGAGGAAGATGCAACAGTGGACACTTATGGAATAACCTACCCCCAGGGAAGTTTTTCCTAGCCACTGACAATTGGAGACTGGCTTAGGTCATAACACGAGTTTATATCAATGTGTTAGGAGGCTCTCGGGTGGTGAGTGCCCCCTATCGGGTGGGTGTAGTGCTGCAATCCTTTTTCCCCTGCTGCTAACACCCATTGTAGGTTGCCGACCTTCCGAAGCAGGTCTTCAGTGGCTCAGCCCTCTTGCCAAGTCACTCAATCAAGTGAACGAACCCCTTCTGGGGTATCCAAGTCCAAAACAAACACAAAAGTCTTCCAATCCCAGGCTGAAGCTGGACTCAACCCCTCCTTCCTGTGGGTGCCTTCTCTCTTCAGCCCCTCCTGGGCTCCTTTAAATCCAGTCCTTTGCTCAGGCTTCTAAAGGAAATGTGTCCCCTTCTCAGGGCATAGGCCACTTCTCTAGTGGCCAGTGGTGGAACTCGGGCCCACCCACTACTCTGGGTCCCAACGCAGGGACCCTGTAAACAGCAGCCACATACTACTGTCTCCAGTTTGCTGCTGCTATTCTCTGGGCTTTTTCCCACAGAGCAACTATCTCTTCACCTTGACCTCAGAGCTGGAGTTCTCAAATCCTCTTCTTCCTCACTGAATGCCAATGTCACCAGAACTCATCTACTCATTCTTCCTTCAGCTCCAGTGACCAGCAAGGAGCACCATTCCTCGCTCCTTTGGCACCAGCCAGAACCTGACCTGCTCAGGCCCTGCAGCTCCTTTTATATGAGACTCTCGTCTCTGATTGGGTGCTTCTGTGTAGCCTTTCTAGGCAGGCCTGGAGGACCCACCTCCTCTGCTCCTTCCTGGGGCGGGGTGTAGTAGGACCGCAGGGCCTCCAACATGGGGCCTCGAAGGGCTAGGTACATCCCATCACAATCCCTTTTACATGTTTTTAAATGTAGCAGTGTCATTATTCATAATATTTTAGCTGGCACCGATTGTGCAGTGCTACACTGGACCTGACCATTCCTCTCCAGTAGAACCAAGAGATCAGTGATGGGTAACCGCTGCTTTTCCCCAAAGGCCCTCATTTGTGGGGTCTCACAAGGATTAATACTGCCACCCCTTCTCTTTAATATCGATGAGACCACTTAGAGAAATAATGAGATGTCTTGGGCTCCGCTACCAACAATACGCTGACGACACCCAAATGTATCTCATTATCCATTGACACACCCACGAGCACTGCTTAGGTGTCACATTTTCCACAAGAGATCAGCTTCTTGAGGAAAAGCAACTGGCTCAAACTTAACCTAGGACAGACTTAAGTGATGACCGACAGCCGAGGAAATGCTTTGAAGAATTATCAAGATATTACCTCTACCCATACAGGCCCATTCATCAAAATGATGTGAAGCCTTGGGGTCTTGTTTGATTCATCACTGAGCCTGGCTGACCAGATATCAGCAACAATTTAAAAGACATTCTTTAATTTACAGCTAGCTAGGAAACTTTGCTCCTCCTTCCTATATGAGGATTTGGCCACAGTAATCCATGCATTTGTCAGGTCCCGTCTGGATTGCTGTAATTCACGGTACATAAAGCTGAATGTGAAAACCATGCAAAGACTCCAGCACATGCACAATGCACTTGCCCACCTCCTCTGTGGTTTAGATTATCATGAGCACTTCAAGCCTGTGCTCCAGTCCCTCCACTGACTTTGGGTCTGCCTTCAGTGCCAGTCTAAGCTAAGGTCCTGCTCTGAATCTTCAAAACAATTAATGGCTCAGGTCCCAGCATCAGAGACTGCATCTCCTTCTACAAACTAGACCCTTTCACTTCTTCATGACAATGCATATCACAAAGCCCAGAACAAAGCATCTGAGAGCTGGGAACAAAGCATTCTCAGTTCAGGGGATCCAGCTAAGGGACAAACTTATAAGAAATAGTCTTATAGTGAACATGATTTTATTGCAAGTCTTATAATATTTGGTATTTTTCTGAAAATCCCAGCTCCTGGAATAAAACAATTACATGAGAATATCAGCTTTTATTTTTAATTAAGTATGCTCTAGCCCTCTCCATGGCTATGCAGAAAAGCTTGAAAATGTGACCCAAGTTACTATAAAGACTCAAAAACAAAAGGCTAATAAAAGAACCTACCATTTAAAAAAAAAACTTGTTATTTTTAATCCAATCCCATGATTTTTTGAAGCACCACTCATGATTTTTGAATGTCTGGGGTTGGTACTACTGTATTTTTTCACCCTAAGAACAACAATATTCACAACATCAATTGCCTGTTTCTCTGCCTTCCCCCCACCCCTCAAAAAAGCACATGCCCTGAGCAGAGCTTTCTATAACCCAATAAGGTTATAGAAAGAACCAGAGGCTCCATGAAGTCTGCTAGGAATTTTGCTATTGCCAATCTGTGTTACGTGGAAGGCACTCCAATACTACAGTGATGAGCATCAGTAGAAAAACCTTATTAAATATAGTTAGATATTTCTAATGCTGTCTACTAAACCCTTGGATTCAATTATATATTTTGGCCAGGTTAATTATGCATTGTGTAAAAAATTATATCCTTTTATTTGTTGTATTTCTGTTTCATTGAGTGTCCCCTTGTTGTTTTAGGTGAAAGGGTAAATAAGGTAAAAGGGTAAATAAAGAACACCTGGTTTACCTTTTCTATACTATTCATCTTTTTTTGCATTTCTATCATATCCGCTCTCCTTCATCTCATCTCTCAACTAAACAATCCCAATCTTCTCTAGAGAGACAAACCTTGTCTCTCTAACATCCTGGGACCACCACACAGCTACAGCAACTCTTTTCTCATATTTTTACACCGAAACCTTTCGGTACCACTAATCTCTGAATCCCTTCTACCTGAAGATGTGTAACTTTCTTGTTACATAAAATGAACACACTGTAACAATTACAAATCTTTACGTAAAGAAATTAATTATAAAATGCATGAGGCCTGATCCAAAAAGTCCATTGAAGTCAGTTCTGTTGACTCCTGTGGGCTTTAGATCAAGGTAATCTTCAGCAATGTTTAAATTCAATAAGAGTATCTTATTTCTAGTTTACAAATGAGTAACTAGTGGGCATGTTAAGTGTTTGATTTGCCATTATGGGAGCTTTACAACTTTCTTTGAAGCATCTAAATTTGCTTTTGCGAGACAGGATACTGAACTAGGCTATTGACCTGATCCAGTATGACATATTCTATGTTCCTAATGCATAGGACTGTTCATATATTCTATAGAGACAATGTGGGTAAGGTAACAAAGAGTCCTGTGGCACCTTAAAGACTAACAGTTGTATTGGAGCATAAGCTTTCGTAGGTGAATGCCCACTTCATCAGACGCATGGTGAAGTGGGCATTCACCCACGAAAGCTTATGGTCCAATACAACTGTTAGTCTTTAAGGTGCCACAGGACTCTTTGTTGCTTTTTACAGATCCAGATTAACATGGCTACCCCTCTGATACTTGGGTAAGGTAGTATCTTTGATTGGACCAACAACTCCTGTCGGTGAGAGAGACAAGCTTTCAAGCTACACAAAGTTTCTCTCTCACCAACCGAAGTTGGTTCAATAAAAGACATTACCTCACCCACTTTGTCTCTCTAATATCCTGGACCAACATGGCTACAACAACACTTCATATTTTCTATGTCATTGGCAGTGTGGATTTTTACAGGAAACATATATGGGCGGAAAGCATTTTGCTGTGGATGCCCACTGACCTAATCAGTAAGATGACAGGGCTCTATTCTGAAGTGTGTGCCCTCTTTAAATTGAGTACTACAAAATTCATTGTGTGACAATCATTTGCCCTCCATGTTCTGCACTAGCTCCCAATCAGCTTCTGGGTGCAACTCTCAATATAGTGGGTAGTTACCTCTGAAGCCCTGAATAGCCTGGGTCTTGGCTCTATTCGTGACTATCTCTTCCAATAGGTTCCATCAGGTGACTGTCTCTTCCAATAGGTCCGATCATGTCAATTACCACTACCTGGAACACTTTTTCCTTCTGTCTCCACAACGGAACACCAGAGAGTATGCATCATGTATAAATAAATAAGTTAACATATATATAAAGGAGTGATCTCAAGTTGTGGAGTTCTGATCTGAAACTCCCCACAGTTCAGGGCGGGAATTCAGATCCTGTGTTCTGTTTCAGGCTCATCTGTAATTTGAAGTGTTACAAATTTAGTACTTTGGCTGTGTTCAGGGAAAAGTTCTTGACATACACAGATTTGAAGCAAAACTATTTCTTCTTTGAGGCCTTGTGTGCAGGTTAATGTGGTTCAAATCCATAGCTGGATATGAGGTGGAACTCTTGTACATTGAATGCTTTGTAATGAAGAACTGTTTAGTTGCTATGGTTGTTCTTCAGCTCTTTATACATATAAAAACAGGTTAAAATCCTCTTCCCATTGAAGAAAATGGGAATTTTGACATTGACTTGCATGGGGTCAGGATTTCATCCATTGTGTTTGAATATTTTTTTCTTCCTTCGAAGAGAGGATACTGCAAATGCAGAAATATCAGTGACTTATTTTCTAGTTCTGCTCTTATAACTAAGAGACCTTAGTCACAAAGTTCATTTCTGGTTTCAGAGTCAGTTTCCCCATGTTTGGAGGGATTTGGGCTCATGTCTAATTGTAACTGTGGCAATTCTCCACCCAGGGTGAATTCAAGTTGTGTTTAGTGGGGAAGGGAAGAGGGATTCATTTTAAAACTATTTAATCTGTGTGCCATCATCACATCTGGGTACATTTTAGACAAATAAAAGAAACACCTGTTGCTGATCCATGTCACAGATCAAACCCAGCACTGTCTCTGCCACGTACATCAGCTGATGAGATACATAGCCCCCTTGCTCAAATAGTCTGGAACATGAGGGAGCTACAAAAGGATCTCACAAAACTGGGTGACTGGGCAAAAAAATGGCAGATGAAATTTCATGTTGATAAATGCAAAGTAATGCACATTGGAAAACATAATCCTAACTATACAGATACAATGATGGGGTCTAAATTAGCTGTTACCACTCAAGACAGATCTTAGAGTCATTGTGGATAGTTCTCTGAAATCATCCACTCGATGTGCAGCGGCAGTCAAAAAAGCGAACAGAATGTTGGGAATCATCAAGAAAGGGATAGATAAGAAGACAAAAAATATATTATTGCCTCTATATAAATCCCTGGTACACCCACACCTTGAATACTGCATGCAGATGTGGTCGCCCCATCTCAAAAAAGATATATTGGAATTGGAAAAGGTTCAGAAAAGGGCAACAAAAATGATTAGGGTTATAGAACGGCTTCCGTATGAGGAGAGATTAATAAGACTGGGACTTTTCAGCTTGGAAAAGAGGCGACTAAGGGGGGATATGTATAGAGAAAGTAAATAAGGAAATGTTATTTACTCCTTCTCACAATACAAGAACATGGGGCCACCAAATGAAAGTAATAGGTAGCAGGTTTAGAACAAACACAAGAAAGTATTTTTTCATGCAACGCACTGTCAACCTCTGGAACTCCTTGCCAGAGGGTGTTGTGAAGGCCAATACTATAACGGGGTTCAAAGGGGAGCTAGATAGGTCCATCAATGGCTATCTTCCATGAATCTATTAGCCAGAATGGGCCGGAATGGTGTCCCTAGCCTCTGTTTGCCAGAAGCTAGGATTGGGTGACAGGGCATGGATCACTTGATGATAACCTGTCTGTTCATTCCCTTTGGGAAACGTGCCATTGGCCACTGTCAGAGGACAGGATACTGGGCTTGATGGACCTTTGTTCTGACCCAGTATGGCTGTTCTTATGTTCATTTCCACTGGTGGCAGTGTCAGCAGAGGGGCCAGTGATTAATGACCTGATCAAAAGTAATGATGAAGTAACAGACTTAACTGGGCTTCGGATCAGACCTTAAGTAGGTACAGAGTCTGAACTACCTTGTCATTCTAGAGGTGATATCTCCAGAGCAGGGCAGAGGCACATTGGCAGGGTGGTGCATGGACGTATGCACTGACATTGTTTATCAAAGAACAGGTATACACTGGGCAAAGGACCTTAATTTCTAGGATGTTACTTTCTAGGACTGTCAGTATGGCATAGTTCATAGACATTAAATTCACATTTTTGTTTCCTAAAATAATAATAATAATAATAATAATAATAATAATAATAATAGAAAGCTGGACACTAAATTAGAAGGAACGGCATACAGTCACCCAGATATGCTGCACCAAGAAGTGTATGTTGAGATTAATCTGCACTTAAAGTGGTGGATTGGGTTCAAGTTTGGGAAGGTATCAGAATGAAGAATGAAAACAGCCAAGAAGCAGAACCGATAAAGATGAAAGTTTGTTAATTAATGAAAATAAAATAACTTTCCAACTCTTAAATTTGTAACTCCAATGGTTAATTTAATTCTACCATATATTTTGGTGAGCAAGGGGTCTATCCTTAAAACAATCTTTGATTTGTTTCCTCTCTCTTTAAACCACGGTTTCCACTGCTCACTGTCTTGGCTCCATTACATCTATTTTCTCATCTCCATTGACACTACTATGTTAATTATGAGCAGGTGATGGCTTTATGGTTGCTTCTCATTTCTCTGTTTGATGAGAAGATGGCCATAAGCTTTGGACTCTTCAGACTGGCTCTAGAAAACCCACAACATTCAACCCTATTTGATATGTAAAAATCCCTTGAGGGGTCTGGCACGTCTGAGGGTGACACTGCTTTCTAAGAGCAGTGGAAAGCTATTAACAATATGCAGCTTTTACAGATAAATGCAATAAACCCAGCTGTGACCTGCAAGCAAGAATACTGTAGTATACGCTTGTGCCTCTCATATTACATAAATGAAACATTATTCTTGACCTTGACTCTATTTAGCTGGTTGGAGGTTGGACCAATCTTGTGAGTGTTTTAAGACTGGCCCGTTATTGCACTGGGGAGCCAAAGTGGGAGTGGAAGCAGCTTATCTAAGTGTATTCTCTGTTTCATGTCCTATCTCTGAGGAGTTGCTATCTGAATGCCTCAGAACTGGATAAATTCCAGACAGCACAGCTCCTGGAGACAATTGTTGAATTTGCTGAGCTTTGTTTAATCATATTCTTTTCTGCTCAATTCAATGAGGAAGAATGTTTGGGGCTGGTGACAGTTATATTTAAAAAAAAGAAAAGAAATGGGTAGATCTCACCTTCCTTATTTGCAGAGTCTGTTAACTTAGCTGTTTCTGTCTGTCTCTGTGGTTGTCACTACTGTGCAGACAGCCACTGTCCTCTTTCACTAGCATATTATTCACAAGCACAATCGATTGTTTTAATTTTCAATGTATAAGTACATTTTTGGTTGTTTTTGTTTAATAGATGGCTTAAAATACTGGTATGCACACAATGTAACAAGCAAATTCAGCACTCTTGAACAATGGAAAGCACACTTGTCTTATTTATGGTTTGATGATTCCACCAACTTCCTAGCATTACATATGAATATCAGTGAAGTGGAAAAAATACAAGAAGGACTAAGCAAGGCCAGAAGGAATATTTTGGAGACAGTGTTTCCCAGAAGGATACAAGATCCTGGTCACCACTAGCTGAGAAGTACGTTGTTCATGGAAAATAAAACATTATCTTACATTTATACAACACCCTTCACACTCGGGGCTTCCAAAGTCCTTTACAAGCTGGCATACAAGGAACACTTCATTCACAAGGGCCAGTCTAGGCAATCCTGCAAAACCTATAGCCCTGCAAGATGGTAGGAGCAGGGGAGCCCTAACCCAGGTAAAGGTAGAAATGCTAGCATATTTACTTATCTCGCTCTGGTGTCCCATTGCATGGATTACAAGCTCTTCTGTGCTGATACAGCTCTGTAGAGATAATAACTTGAGCTCCCTGCATTGTCAGGGCAGCTGTCCCTTTCAAGTGTCCCTGCCTGTGAGAATCCCATCCCACCTACCAAGTCCTTATCATTAAATAGGAATAGTGCTCTTCCTCTAACTCCCTGCACTAGCTTCTGAAGGAGACATTGTCTCCAAAATGATGCTTCTGTTTTCACTTGCTCCCTCTAGACATTTTATGTTTTGATGTTCCTATCAAGTCTTTAGGCTTTAAAAACAGAATAGAAGTGAACTGTGGAATAAATAAACCCACTGTAGGCGGCTGACCTGTCCCCCAGTCACATCCAGAGTCCTTCAGGGTACCATTTTATTCTTCACACATAAAACTTATCCAGATCATCACAACAAATCAGTTCCCTTGCTCACCATGGGCTGCAGCTCCCAGAGGCTTTCCCCCCAGCCCTTCTCAGTGCTGAAAGGAGGACATACCCTTCCTTTCAATCCCCCTATTGCAGGAGCCCATCTCTCTCGTGCAGCTGAGGTCTCTCGGCCTTTTATAGACTGGACCCCTTCCCAACTGGGTCTGATAATCAAATAGGGCTGGCTGACCCCAGAGCCCCCAGGCCCTCAAAGGGGGAGGCCAACCAGTTACATACACCTTCCATACACCAGTCCCATAAATCTTTGCACAAACATACATACCCCAGTGCCGAACATGTTATTTACAGCTGGCTCCTCCAACCCCTTTATCCTTGTTATTATGGGAAAGGAAGTAGGGCTTGTGGCAGGGGTAAGATGGTTTCACCCTGAATCTTAGAAATTGGCATTGGGATAGGGGGGCAACTGAATGGTTTGCAGCAAGGGGCCCTAGAGTTCCTTGAGTCAGCCCTGGCACCCACTCCTAGTTTGAAACACAGCATCAGTAAGCACAACATGTTGGTACAGGAACAAGAATATCATACCCATTTGAGACTACAGGGGGAATTTTTAAATAAGCAGAATATAATTACACAAGTTGAAATTTGGCCAAAATACTAGTGTTAACACCTGTGCTGTTGCCAAAAGTGCCATGGCATCTTTAATCATCAGCAGTGATCTCTTTTATGTCTCAGCCAAAAGATGGCACCAAGGGCACTGTCCTTCTAAAAATCAGACATGAGTTGAGTTTTAGCTCTCAGGGAAGAGGGCCACCTATTGAATCACCACCCACACCGCTATCTGTACCTGTTCCTCGGAGACCTTGCACCTAAGCATCAATGCAACCTAATAATATTTACTTTGAGAGATCTGATGGGATTACACCAGAAGACAGCATGGCTTAAAGCCATATATATTGAATCTGCCTGAAGGACACATAATACCTGTATGGGTCTATGATGCCTACAAACAACAGGACAATGGTTAAGCAATTGCTTATCATCCCGATCAGTATTTGTCTCATTGTTTTCTTGCACTCCCCCTGTCTGTTTGAATAAACCCGTTTGTCTCACATTTTATACTTAGATTGTAAACTTTTGTGGGGAGGTATCCTCATGTGTTTGTGCAGCACCTAGCACAATGGGGCCATGATCCATGCCTGGATCCTAGGCACTACTGCAATATAAATGGTTAATAAATAATAATTATAATGATTTAGGAGACTTAGAACAGTATGAAAAAATTCACTCCTCCAGCAAAAATGTATGAAAGCTATTCAGGGATTTAATGAAAATCAAATTATCTTGCAGTCACATTGCAAATCTTAGTAAACAGTCTATGCTACCATGTAAACCGCCTTTGCCTCTGGTCACACAAAACTATATCAGACCTACATAAGAACATAACATAAGAACGGCCATACTGGGTCAGACCAAAGGTCCATCTAGCCCAGTATCCTAGCCAATGCCAGGTGCTTCAGAGGGTTTTGAAAGTAAACTTCAAGCCTGGCAATTTTTTAATTTAAAACTTTAGAGCCCAATTCTGTTCCTTTTGAGGGGAAAAGTAAAATTCCCATTGACTCCAATGAGAGCAAGACTGAGCCCTTATACTGGAATGTATTTAACCATTAAACTTTTATAAGGTTATACTGAACAAAATGAATGGAGTTTCCTCAGAATTTGAAAAACTAAACATTTGCATGTACTTCTTTGTATGGGCTGATGCCATTTGACTTTCAGTTGACTTTCTTTAAGTTTCTTTCCAAAAGAAAAGAACACAAAAAAGGCAATATAAAATACACATGTACGTAGTACACAGCCATCTCTCTCCTATAATCATTAATAGTCCTATTCAACATAGGGACTTTTTCTAGCTACCATAAATGGGCAGGTTGAGTATTTCAGCATCAATTTCTCTCTAAACTGCATCACTTATGATCAACATTCTTTTATCTCTGCAATATTTAGACATAATGGGGTGACTGACAAACAAAATGACCACCTAAGAATGACCCTACTTTTCTTAAAAACATTTACACCCTTACCATCATTTTTATTTAAGAATAGTATTATCTGTATGCTGTTTTATAGCTACATTGTAGATACTATGAAACCTTTCAAAGACGCACTTATTCCACTGAGCAGTGCCTAAAGGAAAAAAGTGTGTGAATGCAAGCGATTCTATGATAAGTAAAAACAATGACCTTGGTTAAAGTGTGTGAGTGGATTTGCTGTGCATTTTTTCCATCAAAGTGAAAAATAAACCTACCCTAGAAAGGTCCACTTCCTTAAAAGTATATTATTGTTTCACCTCACTGCACCATATCATCTGAGGAGGACTGAAGGAAAGAGGGGCATGCCGGGAAGGATTCAGGATCAGTTCTCAAAATGCAAATTCTGGTACCCTAGTTTACAAGTAGACAGCCAACAATCCAATATCTCTGCCAGAGTTTTGCTGGCGTGTCTTGTACTGTAGAAAACAATCAGACTTTTGATTTGCTTGAATTGTTTTACATCACCCTCTGTTCCTGGGACATACCGTCTAGTTTGGTTGCAAAAGCTGTCAGCTAAAGTTCCTAATGGGTCAGCCATAGAAGTGTAGGTTGGGGTAGCTTGCTAGCTGCCAACCCTATCTCATCCTGACCTTTGAGCTGATAAAGAAATATATATGCACTGACCAGAAACACCCATAAAGAATTAAGACAATATGATGTGTTAATCTCTGTTCTATGTTTGCTTTCTTAATGTCTTGTGAGCTATTAACAGCACCTTGGAAAGAAAGAAAACAGATTTCTCCATCTTGTTCTTCTATGAAGAACATTCCACTCACTCAACTAGATTTGAATCTGATTTCTTTTTCTTTAAATGAACCAGTCCTCTATTGCTTTTCTTGCAAATTTCAGATTCTGAACCTTTAATTAAAGGTAAAATAAACACAATATATTGCCCTTCAAACTGTATTCAGTTTTACATATACACCTCTACCTCGATATAACGCTGTCCTCGGGAGCCAAAAAATCTTACCGCGTTATACGTGAAACCGTGTTATATTGAACTTGCTTTCATCCACGGGAGCGCGCAGCCCCGCCCCCCCGGAGCACTGCTTTACCGCGTTATATGCAAATTCGTGTTATATCGGGTGGCATTATATTGAGGTAGCGGTGTATTACTGTGAATACACTGGATTCCTAAATGCCATGGTTTTATTGCAATTAATACCTGCTTTCTGGAGTATTGGTTCCAATGGGTTAACCCAGGGGTCGGCAACCTATGGCACGCGTGCCAAAGATGGCACGCGAGCCGATTTTTAATGGCACGCGCAGCGGCGTGCCATTAAAAATCCGGCCCGGCCCAGCCCGCTCTTCTCCGCCCCCCGCCCCTTCCCCCTCCCGCAGGGGCAGGGGGAAAGGGGCAGGGGGCAGAAGCTGGGTCCTGCCGGCTCCCTTACCTCTCCCGGCAGTGTGCTGGGTTCCTATCCCTTCCCCGGCTCTCCGTCCCTCCCGGCCGATCAGCTGATGGCCCTTGCGAAGGAGGGGGTCAGGAAGGAGCAGAGTCAGCCTGCTCTGCTCCCGTCGGAGGCAGAGAAGAAGCGGGGGCAGGGCCTTGGGGAAGGAGGGGATGGAATGGGGGCATATCCCCTCCAGCCCCCTGCCCTGACCCCCCCTCATACCCCCTCTGCCCTGACCCCCCATCACACACACCCCAGCCCTCTGCCCTGAGCCCCGCACACCCCCAGACCCATCCCCTGAGCCCCCCCCACACACACCCAGCCCTCTGCCTTGAGCCCTGTGCCCCGCACACCCCCCAGGCCCCTGCCCTGAGCCCTGCACCCCCCCTAGGTCCCTGCCCTGAGCCCTGTACCCCCCTCACACACACCCAGCCCTCTGCTTGATTCCTTCACCCCTCCCCCACGACCCCAGCCCTGACTCTGGTACCCCCACACCCCGTGCCCTGACACCTGCACCCCCTTACATGCCCCCAGCCCTCTGCCCTAACTCTTGCACCCCCCCACATACCCAGCCCCCCCACCCCATGCACCCCCAACATCCTGACTCTTGCACCCCCCACATCCCCACCCCCACCCTGAGCACCAAATGGGAGCTCCTGCACGCACACACACACCCCACATTCCCACCTGCATCCCTCGCACCAAATGGGAGCTGCCCAGATAAGTGCCCCACACCCAAACCTCATGCCCCAACCCTGAGCCCCCTCCCTCATTCTAGCTCCTGGCCAGATCCTACACCCCAACCCCCAGCCTGCTCCTTCACCCCCAGCCCTGTGCTCAGTGCACTCCCACCCTCAGCTCAGTGCAGAGAGAGGAAGAGACTGGGCCAGAACCAGGGAGAAGGTAGGTCCCCACTATATGTGGGCAGGGCTGGGACCCCAGACCGGCAGCGGGCTGAGCGGGCCGGCGGCGTAAGATCAACATTTTAATTTAATTTTAAATGAAGCTTCTTAAACATTTTGAAAACCTTGTTTATTTTACAATACAACAATAGTTGAGTTATATAATATATAGACTTATAGAGAGAGACCTAAAAAACATTCAAATGTATTACCAGCACGCGAAACCTTCAATTAAAGTGAATAAATGAAGACTCGGTACACCACTTCTAAAAGGTTGCCAACCCCTGGGTTAACCTGTACCATTTTGTTGTGGAAAAAATGCATTAAAACTAGTAGATAATACTTATCTCTTATATAATGTTTTTTCTCCAAAGCGCTCAAAGTGCTTTAGAAGAAGGGTAAATATCATTATCCTCATTTTAGAGACAGGGAAACTGAGGCAAAGGGAGGTGAAATGGATTGTCCAAGGTCACACAGCTCAGGAGCAACGCTGGGAATAGAGAACCTAAGTCTCCTGAATCCCAATCTAGTGCACCGTCCATTGGGTCACAATGTCTCCCTTTAAGAGGTAGTTGTCTTGACTCAGCAGATAAAAATAAAAATTAAATCATCATACCTATTTTTTGAAAAGAAAGTCTTTGGTCAGCTTACAAAGGAAGAAGCACTGCATGCTTTAGTCTCTCTGAGTTGCATATCTGAATTTAATTTAAGGGCAGCCAGGGGCCAGTTTGTAGAATTCCCCTGACCACATCTGTCCACCCTTTGTATGTGGTTAAATAAAAAACAAACAATCTCTGCTTCAATAATACACCTGGACAACAATACTATAAAACGGTGCAGCTCCCACAAATGATGTTCATTTTGAGGAATGGACCAGTAATCAGATCACAACAAATCCAACAAAATCAAACGAGGAAAGACTATTTAATAGTTTCCAACAACAGCAAATAGTGTATATACTTCCATTTATCCACAAAAATGCCTCAAAACTACAAACTAGACTGGACCTGATACTAGAAGCACACGGTGGGGAGCAGTTGGAGGGAGATGGCTGATGTAACTAGTCTTTTGCCTTGCTTATTCTATTATTGTATATTCTATATATTATTTTAGGGTACGTTTTTCAAAAGCGCCTAACAGTTAGGAGCACAAGTCCCACAGAGTCAATGGGATTTGTGTTCCTAACTTCCTTTGGTATTTTTAAAAAAATTCCACCCTTAAACAAAAATGTGTTTGTTTAAACACTGCACATAAACAGACTTTTGAGATGTTCAGCTGAAAAGTTACTGTTGGTTTCTTGAAAGTATGAATAATTCACTATTTTCAGTATGGTGTTTTACTAATTTCTAAAAGTAAATGCCTCCAAACCCACATTTGTTGACCTGGGACTGGCACTTGGCACAAGCAGCATACTGGATGCTTCATGTTAGGACATAGGAAGAGAAGCATTAAGGAACGAACTGGAATAGAGTATTTTCCTTTTTATTTGTCACCTTAGTTCAATAAAAACACGCCAAATAATACTCATCTGCCAAAAATTTGAAGCAAAATGCTGGCTGTGTCTATCCATGGGCAGGCAAGAGAGGCAAATAAATATATTACTGACCTAAGCATTTCCTGATGCGTTAGCTCCTAGACTAGTTAGCATGCCCAACAGCACTCCTTGTCTGCAAAGCAGCATAGCCAGCCGCTATGGAGAAATAGCCAGTTCCACATCACACCTGCTGGCATTTAGCAGTAAGCGCTTGAGAAGTGCACAATGGTCTTTTCTACAACTGGTGTAGGGAACACTATTGGACCACTCGTGCAAGTAAAGTTATACATATGTAAATATTTGTAAGATCAGGACCAAAGTCATTACAGTCTTGATGGCTGTTCATTCGCCTGTGTGAAATCCAGCTGATTGTCTGAGATCAATTCCTAAATCACTAAGACTGACAGAAAGCGGCCCACTCGGTGGCAGAGTCTCAGCATGCAAGTGAAGGAATGAATGAGCATGTAGAGTGAAATACCCTTCCAGCTCAGGGTTAGAAGTACTCTGGTGAAACAGAGGGAGGAAGTTTAAATTGCCACTACTGACACCATGCCAGGTTTTGGGTAAATAGAGGACTTTTAAAAAGCACGCAGCATTGTGTAATGTATAGGAAAGAAAATGTTCTTAAATGTTTTTTTTAAGAAACCTAGAACAATTACCAATATACAGTAATGTGATATGTATTCAGTGACCCAATCCAAACCACACATCTTCCTCTTGTTGGTCACCTCTAAAAAGCACTATGTCTACACTAAAGACCTTACAGCTGCACTGATGCACCTGTGCCACTCTAAGATCTCTCATGTAGCCACTCTCTGTCAATGGGAGAGCTCTCTCCCGTCGACATAATTTGTGACATTACACTCCTACATTACATTCTTTATGAAAATATGCTTATGATATGGATATGACATAACTGAGATATACTTTATGCAGATGGCTCATGTACGATATCATTGGAAAGGTTATGATTTACTGAATGGGATTATCCAATTTGTATGCATGTATCATTTCTGTATCTAAAGTTAGGAATATGAACTATGTAACAATTACAACTGGGTGTGTATTTGGAAGACACCCACCAGACAACAGGCCATCAGACTTGATGGGCCATCAGGAAGAAACAACAAGACTGTGAAGATACTAATCTCTCCCCTTCCTGGGAGGCGTCCTGGGACATAGTTGTGACACTACTAGGTCAGGTGGTCTTGTCACCTGATACTAAACATTATCTTGGACTTCTTGTAACTTTCCACTAAAAAGAAAGGGGGGTAAGGTTTTGGAAACAAAGGATTCCCGCCTTATGTAAATCTTATTTAAGGTTGGCGAGGGAGGCAAACAGGACTCTCTCCTCCATGGTTACCCAAGAAGGAGGACTGCTGAAAGAACCTGAAGGGACAAAGGAACTAACCTGAAGGGAAAGGCAGGGGAGAGTCCAGACTTAGACAGGAAGAAATAACTAGAACTCTGAGCTACAGAAACTCTGCATCCTACCTAAATTCAACATTTAAGGTGAGAAATTACATTTTGTAACCTGTTTCTTTAGTGAATCAAGCTTAGTTTGCATGTTTTGTTTTATTTGCTTAGCAAACAGAACAAAGCAGATTACTATCTCCTTAAGCACTTAAAATCTACTCTTTCTAGTTAATAAATTTGTTTTGTTTATTATTAAACGCAGTTTCTGTAATTTCTAATTGGGGGGGGGGAGGGATAAGAAGTTGTGCATATCTTCGTCCACATGGAGGGAGGGGGCGAATTTTTGAATTTACATTGTACAGATTTCTCTTCAGTGCAAGACAAAATACCTTTGGGTCTGCACTTCAAGGGAGGTGGACACCTGAGTGCTGAGGCAAGTCCCTTAAGCTGAATCTTCCCAGAGCTGATCTCAGTGTCTGTGACTTTCTGCAGCATGGTGTGACCCTGCCTGTGCGTGTGCTAGAGGAGGCTTAAGAGTCTGACTCAGCAAAACAGGTTAAAGGGGGCCCATGCTGGCAGAAAAGGCAGGCTCAGTGGTATCTCAGTACATCAGGTGGCATCTTAAAAGGGAGGCAACCCGTCAAAGATCTCTCATGCAGCTGCTCTCTGCCAATGGGAGAGCTCTCTCCCATTGACATAATTAAACCACACCCAATTGAGCTGTGATAGTTATTGCGCTGTGCACACTACCACTTATGCTGGCAAAACTTGTGTCGCTCGGGGGGGTGTTTTTTCAGACCCCTGAGTGACATAAGTTTGGCCAACATAAGTGGTAGTGTAGATGTGACCTTATTAGTCTGTGCTTAAATAGGTCTCAAGGAACACAGGATAATCACTTTCCTCCCACAACATTAGTTGTGCGTGCCTATTGTACTGATATTATACAACAATGGAGCCAGTCAGCAGAAGGATTACATATTTCACAAAGCAAAACACAGCAGCAATGCCAAGTTACTATCTCAAGACATGTGTGGAGTCAACATAGTTTAGAAATAGCAGTAACATTTTCCGCTGTACTTGTCAAAAGAAATCTTTCCTATGAATGTATATAGACCTTGAATATGAATGAAAAGATCTGCTTTCAAACACTGCCAGATCGATTCAAAACTAATTCAACTCATGTCCTAAAAACAGCAAGAGCAGTTCCAATATCAATAATTTTTTTCCTGTTTCAATAATCATTAAATCCACTCAAACATGCTGCGATTTTGCCTGTCATTAATATGGTACAATAAGCTGTATGAAAATTAATAAGTAACGGAAAATGTTATTTCTGTTGGCTCAGATTTCGCTTTTGTAGGGATAAGTTGAACTATTCTTGCCTCAAACTTACAGGTCTCACAGTTGGCTGACCTGTTCATGGCCAACCGATATGGATGTTTACTGGAAAGTGGAGATTCTCAGCAACAGAGTAAGCACGCAGAAGGAACTTGCATGAATACATAATCAACTTGTGCATTGCAAACATCTGTTCAGCGATTTCAGATTCAGTTGAACAGACAAAAAGTCTTTTTCACTTTTTTCATTAGTTTATAATATTGTTGAATCTGCCTGAGCAGTGAAATGTACTTGTAATGCATTGTAAATAATTATCTGAAAATGACTGGATAACATTGTAAATAGATAGTATCTGGTCAGTAATGGGTATGGGAAATCACTGTGTGAAGAGACCACCTAAGTGCTCCCTCCTCCACACAGTGAAAGAGAGAAGAGCAGTCAAGTGGGTGCAAAATGGTGCAGAGGAAGCCTGAAATTCCCATGAGCGGGGAGCATTCTCCCCCTTTTCCAAGGAGCAAATCTTTGAGGCTATGCAGGTTTGGGGGGGGGGGAGGAGCTATGGGGCAGCCCTGTATGTTGGATGCATTCCCTGGGAACCCAAATTTTCAAGCAGGTGTTAATGACTTGTTGCTCCCTCTCTGCACCTTTAAATCAGGGAAGCCAACGGCAATCACACCTTGTGAAGGCACCTACAGTACAAGTTTAAGGGAAATGTCTAGTAATATGAAAAGTAGGGTACATGCTTCAGTTCAGCAATGTGGTATGACAGTCTTCCCAAAAATGGCTTAGAAGAATAGTTTAGAGTTGGTAGTTAAATGTTTTTATTGTATTAGTCTAACAAAATTTCCTTCAAAGTTCATGTCTGCTGCCACCATAATTCTTATCAACATTCATTCAATCTGATCTTATCCCATAAGCTGTTTCCATTACCCACCTTCTATTTGTTCTTGCATTGTTTAAATTGCCTTGTATGCCTGCAACTATAGTACCTGTTGTTTTATGGCTATGTAAAGTTTGCATTTTGGAGTGTTAGCCTTGTTTTTCACCCCAGGCTGTCTATACAGAAGCAAGAGGTTAATTTGTAACTTTATTTGTCTGAGTATTTTGTTCACATACATAGTGGATTTTATGGCTCAGAGACGGCTCTGTTAATAAACAGGAAGGTGTACGCATGATCAAAACATTTCATTTTAGAAAAATGTCTATTTTCATGTTATCATTTTGCTGACTTTGTTATCATGAGGGAAAAGTAAAAGTTTGACTCAGTCAAACCAATGTACAGAAGCACTAATGTTAGGCCTTACTTGATTCAGATTTAACAAGAAAAGCTGACCCTTCCTATCTGTTTTATATACACATGAATCATTAATTTCATCTTTGCAAGGGTCAAAATAATTTCACCTTGTTTCTCCCCCCGCAAACCTTGTCACTAATTGGACATTTATATCAAGACCTTGTATTGATAGTTGCCTTTAAGACGGAGACTCTGCTAGCCATCTATAGCAGGGGGTTCTCAATCTTTTTCTCTTTGAAGCCCCCCTCAACATGCTATAAAAACTCCAGGGCCCAGTGGGGGTGGAGGGGGGCCTCAGGGCAAGGCGTATGCCTTGGGCATAGGCGTAGTTTGATTTTGGGGGGCAGGCGCCAGCAGGGCTCGAGCCCTGTCTGCATGGCAGGGTTTAGGGAGGGAGTGCCACCTTCACCCCCTGATTCACTCAGGAGGCCACCCAGCCTGTCTGGGTTGGGGAGAGGAGGGGGCGCAACCCCAAATTATGACTCAAAGCTTGGGGGCTTAGCTCAAAAAGTTTGAAAACAGCTTAGGGTGCAGGGAGGGGGTACCTGGGGCTGTGGTTCAGACAGGGGTAGTTCAGTGTGCAGGGGGGGGGGGACCTGGGGCTGTGGTTCAGACAGGGGGTGGCTGTGGGTACAGGGAGGGGGTGGCTCAGGGTGTAGGGAGAGGGGTATTAGGGGCTGTGTACTGGGAAAGCTTCCCTGTGGTCCCTGTTCCCGGAGGTGTCTGCCAGCCACAGAGCCAGTTTTCCCCACCCAGGCAGCTCTTACCAGTTGCCTCTGCAGGAGCAAAGGGGGCTGGGAGCTGAGGAGCAGCTTCAATGTGGAGCAACAACAGGAAAGGAGGGAACGCTGTGGCTGCATACTCCATGGCACCAGCTAGAGCAGCAGCTGCCCCGCACTGCCCGGCTCCAGCTTCCCACCTCCGACCTGGCCCTGGGGAGGGAGAGGAGATGGGGGGAGGTGTGGAGCTGCCCCCAGCACTGCCATGCTCTTGCACTGCAGTCTGGGGAGTGAGAGGGCAATGTCCTCCATGTCCCAACTCTGCCCATGGGCTCAGGGCTTCTGCCCCACAGGGAGCACCAGAGCTCGGGGCTTCAGCCCCGCACCTCCCGGCTTCAGCTCCACGGGAGGTGCTAGGGCTCGGGCTCCGGGTTTCAGCCGCAGGGCTGCAGCCCCCTTGAAAGGGCTCGCAGTCCCCCAGGGGGCCGCAGACCCCCGGTTGAGCACCGCTGTTCTAGGGGGTTATGGGGTTGATCTCCTTCCTCTGAGGCATCAGGGATGGCCATGACTGAAGATGAGACTTTGGGCAGGGTGGGTGAGGACTTCCGAGGTGGCACCGAGCATTCTCTCCCCCGGGTACTTGGCTGGCTGGTTCTTGCTCACATGCTCAGGGTCTAAGTAAACTCCACAGATTGGCAGTAACCTTGGGTTTTTTTTCCTTCCTTTGCAGCATGTGGGTACAGGTCACTCGCCAGGATTATCTGGGTATATCTCACAATCATTTCCCTGCTATTGTGGGCACACTGGGTGTTGCTGCACCTCAGTCCCTCCTATTCTCTGCCTGTGGCACATAGTCTAATCTCCTGTGGGCTGTAATACTTTGGTGTCATTTCAGTTGTTGGGTCTAGTGTGTGGGTGTTGGGTGGTGTTGGTGGCCTGTGATATGCAGGAGGTAAGACTAGATGACCTGGTGGTCCCCTCTGGCCTTAAACTCTATGACTCCATTGCCAATTACATAATAACTGACTAGCAACCTGCTGATTTTCAGTGATAAGTGTATTATATATTTTTAAATGTGCCATATTCTGCTTTCCACTTCTCAGGGTGAAATACTGAAGTCAGCAGGAGTGTTGCCAGGATTTCAACCTCTCTGTGTAAAGAACTGATGTTTTGACAAACTAACAAAACCCAGGAAAATCAAAGCAAAGGAGGAGATTTCAGATCTTATTCACACCCAGAGACATAAGGTCAAGGACTGAGGGCTTGTCTACACTTACAGCACTGCAGCAACTCCACCTCCCCGAGAGGTTGTGGCTATGTCAATGAGAAAAGCCCTCCTGTCGACATAGCGCTGTGCACAGCAGGAGTTGGGTCACTATAACTGCATTGCTCAAGGGTTTTTGAATTTTCCACACCCCTGAGAGCCATAGTTATATTGACATACGTTTGTAGTATAGACCAGGGCTGAACGGATACGGAAACTGAATTACCCTTAGAGGTGCTGCTTCCAGATCAGGGTTAAGGCACTTTGACAAGGGGGACGTTAGGAAGACTGCACTTCTGTTGGCCTGTCTATATTGTTTCTATGGGATTGTCAGTCTAGCACCTTTCACAAAGAATAAACTCCTTGAAACAAATTAAAGCAAAGAAGGCACAGTGGTATGAGAATGGAAGGTCAAATCAGGGCAGATTTTGAATAGTAAAACTTCAACAGTGGGAATTTCCTTCAGGTANCTTATGTTTTTATAAAACTATTCCAATTACATTATATTCACTTATCATGTTTTTACAAAATCATATAGACTGCACAACGTCACAGAGGTCATGGAACTTTCCCCCCTATAATTTAACTGTAAAGAAAGTGAAGAGCGACCACCTATCATCTGTGACCAGTGATCACATTTTCTTACTCCCTTTAGAGCTGGGCACCTGGCCAACAGCTGCCACTCTGCCTTCAGAGCTGGGTGGCTGGAGAACAGCGGCTGCTTGGGTGCCCAGCTCTGAAGGCAGCACTGCT
Source organism: Platysternon megacephalum (assembly GCA_003942145.1). Lineage (NCBI taxonomy): Eukaryota > Metazoa > Chordata > Testudines > Platysternidae > Platysternon > Platysternon megacephalum. The sequence continues at coordinate 1,595,704 of QXTE01000024.1, read as the reverse complement.
GCCAGCAGCGGCACAGACGTATGGGTGGCAATACCATTCGGTACTTGGAAGAGAGACCACCTCTTACAAGCAACCACTTTTGCTAACTCCCATGAGTGGTTGCTCTTGGTAGGTTTTACTGTATATTTATCAGTTTTGTAAATCTGTTCCCCTCACTCCTTTTTACCTCAGCCCTGGCAGTGCGGCACATAGCAACCGCACAAGAGACTTCTATACTTTAACTCAGCCCAGGTGTTCCAGCCTTATGTGCATGTACATGTTTTATGATGGTTCATCTTTAAAACAATCTCCCCTTATTGCACCATATAAAATACATATTGGTGCCTCTTGGAGGTGCTGTGCAGCTTGCAGAATTGGAAGTTCAATCCAAAAATCCTCTGTCATTTAGTTTTGACATATGAACTATTCCAATAGCTGAGTAACATTTTTTAAAAGGCTGCATCAAATTTGATTGGACCAGATGACTCACTTCCCAAATACAAATGTTGAAAATGCAGCCACGTCTGAGTCATATGAGAGCAGCATAAAGGTGGTCCAAAGGCAGAAAGTTTCCTTACCTCCCCTTACTCAATTTTAAATTACCAACATGATATTTCAAATCTGGTTAAATTAAAAGGGACTCAAGGGATGAGAATCTTTGTGCCAACCCTCAGCCTAGAACATGTTAGATCTGAGTTACCATATCAGCTCCTCTGGGGGGGAGGCTCTATTACAAAAACTCTGGCAGACACTAAATTATCTATTGTCTCACAGCCTGTGGCACAATAACTCACCACATAAAACTCCATAGTTTATACAGTCACTGGAGCTCATGGAAGTAAAAGGAATTAGGGCCTGATCCAAAGGACATTGAAGTCAGTGAACCCCTTACCATCTCCTCTGTCCCTTATTGACTTCAATGGGACTATTCAGGTGTTTAAAGTTAGGCACATATTTATGTACTTGGCTTGGTTCAAGGTGGACTGCTCAGCACCTTGCAGATTCAAGCCCTACATGGACCGGGTGGTATTGATTTTCCTGTAAATTATCATTATTCTTGTTCTTTGCAGAAGTATTTCTTAGGATATTTCATTTCTTATGTATATTGAAGTGTGGCTTTAAATTAAATTAACATTAAAAACCATTTTAATGTATTATATAATATGCTGTTGCTTTATGATAGTTAAATATTTTTGGATAGCCTACTTGGCAGTCTATAGACCTTTTAATTTTTTTCCATTTATTAAAAAGTGTATATATAATGTTCCCCTAGAATAGCAGGCATACTCGCAGGTAAAAATCACTCCTAACATGGACTTTTAGTGCACAATGGTATTTACCTTGACCATGGTATTTATGTTATTACCTATATTTAGAATGAGAAATACCGCACTTGCCATGGTAAGTTTAACTACCACAAGTGCTGAATATCTAGTTTCTAAATTGATCAACAGTACTTCCTATATTCTTTTTGCAAAATCAGAGCATGTACTTTACACTACAAGCTACATCGGGGTTCTCAAACTACATTGCACCACAACCCCTTTCTCACAACAAAGTTACTACATGACTTAGGGTGGGGGGAGAGGGGGCTGCAGTCTGAGCCCCACCACCCCAGGTGGGGGTGGAATTCAGGCTTCAGCTTCAGCCCGGGGTCCCAGCAAGTCCCGACCCACAGTTGAAGAACCGCTGATATCTGTAGTCCTTAGATGTCCCAGTCATTGATCAGGGCCCCATTAGGCTAGGTACTATACAAATACAAAAAGAAATGGTTCCTACTCCAAAGGGTTGCAAAGAAAAGTATAGAAACAAATAGAGGGCAGGGAGTGGGGCAGGAGCACAAAGAAATAATGGAATAATATTAGTCAGCATGTGAAGAAGTGGTCAAAGTATACCACTCATCAGTCCATTGAAGTCAACGAAACTGAATTAAAATCCATGGAAAATTGTAATTGTATATTTTCCATAGAGGACTTAACAGAAAATCCAGTTGGCAAATATTGATTAACAGTTTGAGTGTTTGATAAATACCTGTTACTTGGACCTATAAGGAGTCAGACAAATGCTCTCAAAACAGTATCAGAGGGGTCTGACGAAGTGGGTATTCACCCACGAAAGCTTATGCTCCAATACATCTGTTAGTCTTAAAGGTGCCACAGGACTCTCTGTTGCTTTCTCAAAACAGTGTAATTTTCACCCGAGTGAATTATTGTTTGTTTCGTGTCAACAATGTACTAATGTTATACAATCATAAATATAAGAACAGGCTCTGCCCTGAAGAGGTTGCAATCAAAAAAAGACAGACACAAAGATTATATTCACTGGGAAATGCAGAAGAGGATTGTTTAAAGTTGCATAAATATCCAAGATGCATTTCACATGAAATGATGGATGGTAGATTATAGTCAGTGATGCAATTCTGATTCAGAAATACCATACACTTTGGGACTTAGTGGAAGGTAGTTTCAGAAGTTTAAGTCCAAGTGTGATGATAACCTGTACCTCATTTAAGTTTGAACAATTCTCCAGATGATACACTTTGAATAATATACTTTAAGATAAATCACAGCTTAAATGCATTTTGGCTTTCTACCAACCTTTTGTCCAAGCAGAAATCTATTCTTTTGGTTTCTGGATGGGAAACTTTAAAGCACATATTTTGTATTAGTATATTCATAATTTTTTAAATTTTTAATGAGGGGCATTTCAGAGTCTTATGAAATGCATGTTTAAATAACATTTTTTCCCAAATGAAGTTGAGTTTTTACTTAGATGCTAAGGACTATTGGCAGCAGTCTCAGACTTTTCATGGTTTTGGAACAATAGGAGAGTTTTAAAAGTATTGGTCAGTTTAACAGTGATCTGAGATTTACTATGGAACAACTTTAAAATGAGCAGTCATAAAATAAAGTTACAGAAAGTAAGATGGTAACTCATCTGCTTGATTCTACAAAATGCCCTGATGCATAAAGTGATGTCAGTTGATTAGCTCTCAAGATATGGACAAATTGAAAAGAGTACAGAGGAGAGCTACAAAAATGATAAAAGATTTAGAAAACACAACCTATAATATATAATAATATTAATATGAGGAGTGGCTTAAAAATGGGTGTGTTTAGTCTTGAGAAAAGACGACTGAGGGGGAACGTCAGTCTTCAAATATGTTAAGGGCTGTTAAAGAGGACAGTGATCAATTATTCTCTATGCCCACTGAAGGTAGGAAAAGAAATAAATAGCTTAACATGCAGCAAAGGGAGATTTAGGTTAGATATTTGGAAAAGCTTTCTAACGAGAACGGTAGTTAAGCTCTGCAATAGGCTTCCAAAGGAGGTTGTGGAATCCCTGTCATTGGAGGTTTTAAGAATAGGTTAGACAAACACCTGTCAGGGATGGCCTAGGTATACTTGGTCCTGCCTAAACACAAGGCTCTGGACTTAATGACCTCATGAGGTCTCTTCCAGCCCTACATTTCTATGATTCTCTTATTCTAATTAAATTAATATTCTTACAATTTTGTTAATTAATCCAAATTAATATTAGCAGCTGCTAACTGAACTAGAATTACAATTCGTTTGCTTTAGTTAAAACACATTAGAAATGTCATTCAAATGTGACTACATGTGAATACAAACTGTGTAAAGTTTGTATAAAACAGTAGAATTTAGGTCAACAAAGTCTTTGATGCAAGTCTATGCTTTGCAATGATCAAAAGACAATGTTTCATCTGAGCAGCAGTTCCTTCATGCACTGCCTATGAACCTAGATGATCCAAGTACGTGCACAATAACCAAAGCTCCAATTCGGAGTATCCGTAAACTTAAAGATCTGATCTTCATCCAAACTTCACAGCTCAGGCCCATCTATGCTTTAAATGTAACTCAAGCACATTTTCAGTTTGGGCCCAATTTGCATGTAAAATTTCCATTGGCCAGTGTTTGGAAGGATGACAGGAACAGGTTAACGTTGCAGTTATGAGGGAGAAGTCTTTGGTGTGGCTTCTTTAAATCTGTCTTTTGTAGTTAATTGTGATTAATATGCTGTACACTGATAATGCTCAGGCACACTGATAACTCTTGGACTATATCCCACAAAATGTCTACCTGCTATAAAGCAACAGCAGATTCATAAAGCTTTCCATTGTTCCCCTAGAGAATACATTTCCTCTTCTTTATTTTGTTGCCGCTTTATCTGCTACAACTGCAGTAACAACATTCCAAGATGTAAATGTATTCATCATTGTTTGAGAACATGTAGCTCTGTTTCTAGCTAGATGATACAAGTCTTAGCTAGTTCTTATTTCCAAGCTGTGGCACATTGCTAAATGATGGCTAGAATGTGATTGCCCTGGTCCCAGTTCCAAAAACCTAATGAGTGTGGAATAAATACAAAAGGTAGTTAAACCAATATTTCACCAGTGATAGGTGAAGCTGCTGCATTACAGTCCGCTTTGAATTTCTTTATATATATATTACTTCAGTGTGATTTCATGTTTAGATGGTGGTATCTTCTGTTACCATCAGAAGTACCTTTTATATACTGAGACCTCTTCCCCTTTTATCCTCCTGAGGATAAAATTCACCCATTAATGCAAAGGCTGTGGCATAGGAATAGGAAATACCCCCAAAATACTACAAACAGGTTCATAAAAAAAAATGGCTAAGAAACTGAAGGCAGGTAAGATAGTTGTAACTCAAAATTTATCTATCCAGGAAAAAGAATAAGGAAATTCAATTTAAGAGAATTAACTGGTGAATTCAATCAGAAAAAATTAACTGGTTCCCAATACCATTAAGCTTGTCCTTTTCTAATACAACTGGTAACAAGGAATAGAGGCTGAAGCCGAGGAAAGCTAAATGGAAAACACATCCTTTTCCATGTGTGCAAAATCTCCAGCCCATTCAAGCTTGGTGTAACTAACTCCTCAAGCTACATATGTCTGAGCCTCTTTTTAGATGTACTGTAAAACTATGGTCAAAATATTACTGCTTAATTTGCTTAATGTACAAACAACAAAAATAGGTGCTTGCAAATCCCCGATTCCATATTTCAAGCAGGGTTAGCTTTGCACTGCTAGTTCCTTAGGGGAAGGAGAGACCTCTAAAAACCCCAATCCAGTTTCACTCATGTACTGCATTAAGTCAGTGATGTAAGGATCAGTAGGACTTGAACCTGCAGGGTTACTAGGCAACCAACATCCCTGGACCAGCTGTTCTGCAGGGATCAGAGACATAGGCAACCAAAGAGAGGCACTTGCAAAGACTTAAAGACATTGGAATTAAATGTGTGAGGGCAGTGAGGGGGGTGTTTTGGTACACCACATGCAAAATGATGTCATCAGGAGTGAGACCAAGCTCTGCGGTATCTGAGAGAGGATGCTGAGATGGTATGGGCATGTACGAAGGGAGGCATTTCAGACTGGAGTTTGTGGGCAAAGTACAGGAGGACACCCCCCCCCCCAAAAAAAATGGTGGATAGACTGCATAGAGGAGGAAGGAGTGGATATGGAGCAAGCATTGGATTGGCAAGCCTGATCTGGCAACCCAACCCCAGCTAACTGGAAAAAGGGGAAGAAGAAATACAGGAAATTTTAACTGCTATGCTACCCAAGGTAAGCATAACTAAATAAACCTCCTGTTACATACTCTTCAACTAAGAAGTCTTTATATTTTATGGTAATTAAAATTCTTGTGGCTTGGGATACTTGATACCATATATCCAACAATCTCTTCCCCTTATTTTCCTAATTTCCTCACTCAGATTTTCTCTTTCTTGTGTGTGGGGTTTTTTTGTTTTGTTTTTGTTTTGTTTTGTCACTAGCTGTCTTAAAGCCTAATTTTATGAGGCACATACTTTCGTGAAAGTTTAACCCAAAACACATGCTAACTTTTAGGCCCCCTGAGAACTCTGAAATGAGCTAGGAATTTCAACTGCAATCCATTCACTTCAAGGTTCAAGAAACAAAGAATTCACATCAGTATAAAAAGTTTTATGAATGAATATTTTCCCCAGCCCACTTTTATTATGGAAGTTCATATTGTGGCAGACTTCTTTCAGTGCTATATTCAGTTTATGAACATGATAATAATAAACTCTTGGTACAGAGATACACTGACCGGTAGGTCTGACATGGTGATTGGAAAGTGAAGGAATTTCTTTCATAATTAATCAATGGCAATAAATGTGTTATGTTTTGGGGCTAAAATGCCACCATATTCCCACTTGAACCAGAGAAATTAAGATTTGAAAACTCTATAAAAGATTTAAAGAAAAGCACTTAGAACAGATTTCTAGAAACACTTAGTCCAAGTAAACCTGCAGTGGTTTTGAAAGACACTGTTTAACCAGTAAGCAATAGGGTTTCCATTTATAAAATGGCCTCTATTTATGGGAAGGAAGGGAGTGCCAACTCCAGTTAACACACCGGGGGATGCAGTTACAGTGTCATTAAAACTTACTCTCTACTCAAACAGACCCATTTCAGTTTAAATGAAAAGACAATAAATCATAAAATAAAAATGAAGATGTAAAATGAAGGGACATCTTGCAAGGGAGTTAACTAGCCTGGATCCTGCAATCACAAACAGTGAAGCTGCTGAACAGGAGCTAAGGTCCCAGCTGTAATCAACACAGTCAATCAAATTATGAAAAAGTCATGCCTCTTTGTGCTACTGAAAGAGTCTCTGAAAAATCTGAGCTTCATGCTGAAGTTCATGGGAAATCCCACATAGCCACCCATTTCCTAAACTGAATGTAAAAATAAACAGAAGACGGGAAAAATTATGTTTACAAAAATATTGCAGCATCCTGATTTTTACATGCTTTGGGCAAAATTCTGGGCTTGATCTGGCACGCTCTTGTGTATGGAACTCCCACAGAAGTCAATGGGAGTGCTATGTTCTGAGGGTTCGCAGGATTGAGCACAGATGCTCTGAGGAATCATATTCCCTGCAAGGCTCTCATGCAGGAAGCAACCATAATTTGTCAGTCTGTGCTTCCAGATCAGAGAAAGGTGGGGGTAGGAAGGAGAGCTAGACATAGTCACATGACTCCCCCTCATGCGCCACACCAGCTACTGCTAGGACTAGGCTGTAGGGCACAAGGGTAGTATATGCTACACTTTTCCAAATGGATTGTAGAGGGCGCTGGTGAGCCTACTTCTCCCAGAACCCATGGAAGCAGCCGGTCTGCATCTGGCCTCCACAGGTACAGTGCCTCAACATAATCAGCTCTGACCCAAGGGCACCATTTCTATCTATGCAGCTTAGGCTCTAAGACACTTCTCCATAAGAAATTCCAACCCTTTTGCTTGATGCATGTACATACCACATCAGAGGAAGCGTTAATATTCTGTGCAGACATATAAAAAAACCGTAATTCCAGCAGAACTTCCCTAACCTACAGTGACGCTGTCTTATACAACACAATTCTTCTGGAAAAAAAGCAGCCCTTGCAGGAGCATTTTTCCTTTTCTGAACACTGCATTCACAATGCCTTGCTTGGAAAATTCAAGCATGCCAGTTTAAGTAGGATATCTTGTAAAGTATCTAGAGCAAACAACAAATGTGTGTGAATTAATACATATAATCCTGTAATCCTCCTCCAATATTATGCTAATTTAGGAACAAGACAGCAAAAACAGGAAATACAACAACAAAAGAAGGCTGTTTTCTGAAAAGTTAAATCTGTGTTTACTGGTTAGCAAGAACCAATCAGATAATTACTCTATGCTGCCCCGCAGCAGGTCAGGGATACCAGCCCCACCTGAAGGCAAGACACTACACTGCCCAAATGAACCAAAATTCAAATCTGTTGGAAGCAGGAGTAACTCTATTGGCCATAACAGAGCTTCAGCCACTTTAAACAGGTCTGAAATTAGCCCAATATATTGAGCTAAAGATGCACTTGCCATAGAGCCAAGGATGCTGCTAACCAACCTACATTACCATAGCAGAAAGCCTGTGTATTCCATTGATAGAACCTGACAGGGAAAAGAGCAAGAAGATGACCTGAGTCATGATAAAACAGAACTATCCACTATGGACCAAATTCAGAGGTGAAGGGAAAGGTGATTAAAGTTATACATCTCAATGCCTTGAAAGTCGCCCTAGCAGGATGAATTGCATTTAACAACATGAGTACCCAATAAAAAGAAGACAGTCCCTCCCTTCAGGTGCAATTGTAAGGCTCCAAGGCTATGTAACTCACATTACAAGAGCTGAAAGAGACCACGTAGCAAGAGAGAGGCAACTAACCCAAATGTGCAAGATTGGGGGCTAAGTTTAAATTGCACAAACACACAGATAAATGCGCATCTTCTGGGCTTACAACATGTACCTTCCAACTCTGTAGTGGGAAAAGTAGCAGCAGTTTAAGGTTTAAATTGCTTCCATATCATACAACGCAATTAGTAAGTTAATTATTTTCCATTAAGTATAACTCCTACAGCATTCATCCCCAGTAGTGACAGAAAAAACTGTGTGGTTACCTCTGTTCATTTAACATTAAAATTAGAACTATCTACAGGACAACAATTTTGTTTCATGGCAACATTTGAGATATAGACATTTGTTTTCATAAAATCATAGAATGTATGGCAGCAACAGACCTCACAAGGTCATCTAGTCCATACCCACATACCACCACACCACCAGGCTAAGGCAGGGCCCAGACCATCCCTAACAGGTGTCTGTCTAACGTGTTATTAAAACTTCTAGTGACAGAGATTCCACAACATCCCTGGGTAATCTATTCCAGTACTTAAATATCCTTAGGAAAGACTTTCCAACTATAATATCTAACCTAAATCTTGCTGCTGCAGATTAAGCCCATTACTTCTTGTCCTAGGAGAACAATTGATCACCATTCTCTTTATAACAGCCCTTAACATATTTGAAGACTTATCAGGTCCCCCCTCACTCTTTTCTCGAGACTAAACATGTCCAGTTTTTTTAACCTTTCCTGATAGGCCGGGTTTTCTAAACCTTTTATCATTTTTGTTGCTCTTCTCTGGACTTTCTCCAGTTTGTCCACATCTTTCCTAAAGTGTGGCATGCAAAACTGGACACTATATTCCAGCTGAGGCATCACCCAGTGCCAAGTAGAGTGGAACAATTATCTCCTGTGTCTTACATGCTACGTTTCCTTTAGTACACCCCAGAGTAATATTAGCTGTTTCCACAACTGCACCATACTTTTGGCTCGCATTCAATTTGTGATTAGCTATAATCCCCAGATTCTTTTCAGCAGTACTATTCCCTGCCAGTTATTACCCCATTTTGCAGTTGTGCATTTGATTTTTTCCCCTTCCTCTGCTCTTGTGTTTACTGAATTTCATCTTGTTGATTTCAGACAAATTCTCCAATTTTTCAAGGTCATTTTGAATCCTAATCCTGTCCTTCAAAATGCTAGCCACCCTTCCCAGCTCAGTGTCATCTGCAAATTTTATAAGCATACGCTCCAATCCATTATCCAAGTCACTAATGAAAATACTGAATAGTACCAGATGCAAGACAAACCCCTGCAGAACCCCACTAGATATGACCTTCCAGTTTGAAAGTGACACATTGATAACTACTCTTTGACTACAGTTTTTCAACCAGTTTTGCACCCACCTTATAGTAATTTCATCTAGACCACATTTCCCAAATTCGCTTATGAGAATGTTATATAGGTTTGCGTCAGTCTAAAAGCCCAGATATATCATGTCTACTGCTTCCCCCTCTCCACTAGGTCAGTAAATTAGGTCGGGTTGACATGATTTGTTCTTGACAAACCCATGTTGGCTGTTCCTCTAGGTTCTTATAAATTGGTTGTTTAATAGCTTGTTCCAGCATCTTCCCAGGTACTGAAGTTAAGCTGATTGATTTATAATTCCCAGGATCCTCTTTGTTTCCTTTTTTAAAGATGAGCACCACGTTTGCCCTTCTACAGTCCTCCTGGACCTCTCCTGTCCTCCTTCCACTCCTTGCCCAAATTTCTCTTCATTATGGCTCCCTGTGACATACCAGATAACTTCCACAAATATAAGCATCACCAATTTGCTCCATTTGTAAGGATCAAAAACTGTTTCACTGGTCACATAACTACTCTGGTTTTGGGTGAGTACTTTGGGCAAATTCTATTTTTAGTTACACTAGCACACCCACATTAACTTCAGTGAGATTGCACTGATGTAACCAAAAGCAGGATTTGGACCCACAGTTCCAAATCAATTATTAGTTTGGTTTGTCCCAAAATCTGGGGTCCAAATTGAGAAATTCAGGATAGAGTTTATGCCCTGTCCTGGTATTCAACTGTTTCATCTCATTTTGTTTGTTGAACTACATCTTCAATACATCTTTGGAGGTTGGTTATTTATTTATTTTTCCCTTATTTAAGATAACCAAGAAATCAGGGTGCTGAGATCATCTGGAAAGAGACACAAAGGAACAATTCATGAACCTAAATCAAATACAAGAAGTTACAGGATGACTCAACTGCAGGCATGGCAAGGGAATCCATTTCAAAGGAAATGTTGTCAGTAGCTACCAGTGTGGTGCTCTGCCCTTGTTCGATGATTACAGTCGGCTGCATGCGTGTTCCCTCTGTGTGCTGCCCCGGCTCTGCGCAGATAGCTGACACAGCAGACCCCGAGAGAACCCCCAAAGACCACAGACTCTAGTAAGGTACGAAGGAACCCGAGCCAGGTTTATTGTTAAACGAAGCACAGTAATAGTTTCCTATAGGCTCTACAGGACATACTACAAATATGTGCCCCCGGCAATGGAAACAGCTCAGTCAGTGGCGGGACTTTCCATTGCCCCCTAGGCTGGACAAAGATGCGCACTCCAGGACCTACTTTTATACAGTTACAGGACAGATTACTCATCCCTACTGATGTATTGAAGTACAGCCCCTTGACTCATTGGGGGCTGTCTCCTCCTTTGATCATGTTGTTTCTATCCATCATGCTGTCCTTTTGACCCTGTGTTTAAGATGCACCTGCTTGTTCCTTGTTATGTCTGTGGAGTGTCCTGATGTCATCTTGGCACAAGTTCCTCTTATTAGCACTTATGTGTGGATGCACCTGCTTCTAGCAACCGTCTTCTCGCCAACTTCTGTGAGCAGGGCCTGCCTCTGGCTCACAGCCCAGCTTTTGCTTAGCAATGCCTGGAAGTACTTTGGTTCAGGCTTCAGGCCTCAGACTGGGCCTCTGACACAAAAGGTTATGTTTCAGGGCCTCATCTTACTACAGGAAATATATAAAAACCACTTCAAAACTTGTGGCTAACTTTTCGAAAGTGATAGTAAGTCATGCCTTTGTAAAATAAACACCAGAGACAGAGGCTACATATTGTCAACATTTTTTTTAGAAGGCCGAGTATCTCTATTCATAAAGGATAAGCCCAGCACTAAGAAACTTCTTCTCAACTAGGGAGTAGAACAGGAGGTTTTCAATGCTACCTAAGCAAGTCTCTAATTCCCTGGGTTGTCCTTATTTCCCTTTTTTATAGATTGGCACTATATTTGCCCTTTTCCAGTCTTCTGGAATCTCTCCCATCTTCCATGACTTTTCAAAGATAATCACTACAGCAAGCCTGAGCATGTTCAGTTTTAAGCTGAACGAATAGGTGTATGGCTGATTTTAAAATTCAGTTCAAATAAGATATTATAGTGACCTCTCTACGATACATTAAACCACTGTTTTACAATTCATAGCTCTTTGTCTACTTGTTTGAAATTTTTTAGAAGGAAAATCATAATTGAACTGCAAATGCACAAGAGAAAATTCTGTCCAACCTTACTAACAATAAAAATTCTTGATATCTTTGGAAAAAATTAAAGAAGTTAACAGTGATCTTAGAACGTAGCTTTGTTTTCCCAGATTGGTTATGATTGAGCAGGGTTTCTTATTTCTAAATGATTCATCCAGGATTATACCAGCCTAAAGTCAGGCTACCCCAGATACGGACTACACACATACAGGCACAAATTTTCAAAACTAGCCTCTAAAATGGTGACCGTATAGTTTGCACATACAACAGCTTTTGCATGCAAAAACCAGCTAGACATTTATCTATCCAATTTACTATTGTAAATGCTATTGTGGAGATCTGTTCAAAAATCTTCCCTACTGTCTGAAGATGCACTAAATCATGCTGCTCATTTGACCAGTACACTTGGTCCAAGAAGATAGAATAGTTAGAATTAGATTGTATGATAGAATACTAAAAAACACTGACAGAAGATGTGAAGCATATCACTTAATTATGTTACCAACACAGAACCAAGCCGCTTGTGAAAATGTGGCTTTAGTAGGTTGCCCAACTTCACACTGAGTACATGGCAGAGCTGCCATAGTTGCCAAAAGTTTTGATGTCCAAGTCCTGCTCTAACCGAGGGCATTATGGTAGAACGTACATTTTAAAAATATATACATATTTATTAATTGTTAAGAATTGACAGTGTGCTTGACATTGTATAAGATACAGATCAGCATATGGGCCCTGTCCTGTGGGGCTTTCAAACTAACTGAACAAACAATAACAAATGCATTGGGAGATCTGGAAGAAAATTCTACGTTAAAGTGAAGCAAGTTGGTTGTTTTTCAAACAATGGGTCCGTGACAGAATTTTTTGCTTTCTATCTACTGAAAATACAGTATTTGCAACTTCTTTATCATGAGCTGAAAAGTTATCTGCATAGCTTAGACATTTACTATTTTTCTTTGCTTGTGATTCTAGGATTTTTGTTTTGTTTTAAATACTGACTTCCTAATCCTCTAACAGAATGTTTATGTTTATACTTTCTAAAAGCTTTCTGCTTAGTATAAAGTATCCTCCTATTTAACAACATTGATCTTTGTTGCCCTTTCACCTTTTGAGACTTAACCAGGATAAATTTCAATTTCAGCCTCTCAAATAGTTTCCTAAATATTTACTTGCTTGCAGGAGGTTTCCCATGAACTATAGAATTTAAAACAAAAACAAACACCAAAAATTGGTTAGTTTTGCACTCCCTTAAAAAAAAAATCACTTTTCCTGAAGAAAAGAAGAAGAAACCCTTTATGTAGCTCCCTGTAGTTCTTATCCCAATGAATAGTTCACATCTAATGATACTGGGATCACTTGATCTCAGTTTCTTCCCCCAGCATCTTATTTATCAAATGTGTCCCTCTTTCAGCCTAACGTTACAGTAGTATTTGACCATGCAGTCTATTTAACAAACCACATCAGAAGACAATCCATCACCAGTTTTCTCCTCCTTTAGACTCTGCTCTGCTATCCCACTCCATACCTAAATAATTTAATTCCCCCATCTCTTCTCTGTGAAAAAACATTGCCAGATTACTCTAACCACCTTAAAAGTGTTCTCAAACTTTTTCCATAATTTCAACTACATGAAAATTGACATTGTCTTATGGGCAACCACCCATCACTCATGTTAAATATCAGATTAGACATTTTTAAATCAGCAGGTCTGGATACCATGCATCCAAGAGTTTTCCAAGAGCTGGCTGAGCACACTGAACCATTAACATTGATTTTTAGTAAGTCTTGGAATATTGGCGAAGCTCCAAGAGACTGGAAGAAAGCTCATGTCATGCCAATATTTTAAAAGGGTACACAGGATGACCCAAGTAATTATAGGCCTGTCAGCCTGACATGGATACTCGGCAAAATAATGGAACAAGCAATATGAGAATCAATTAATAAAGAATTAAATCAGAGTAATTTATGCCAATCAACATGAGTTTATGGAAAGTAGATCTAAACTAATTTGATATACATTTTTGATGAGTTTATAGGTTTAGTTGATCAAAGCAATCCTGTTGATGGAATATGCTTGGACTTCTTAAGGCATTTGACTTGATACCACATGACATTTTCATTTAGAAACGAGAACAATAAAAAAAAAAATCAACATGGCATACGGTAAGTGGAAAAAGCATCTGATAGGTATCAAATTGTAATTGTGAATGGGGAATCATTGAGGGGGAGGTTCTAGTGGGATCCCACAGGGATTAGTTCTTGGCACAATGTTATTCAATATTTTAATCAGTGACCTGAAAAAACCAAAATCGTTACTGATAAATTTGCAGATGACACACAGCCTGGGGGGAGTAGTAAATAATGAAGAGGGAAGGTCACCAGTACAGAGCAGTCTGGATCACTTGGTAAACTGGGCGCAAGCAAACAATATGTATTTCAATACAACCAAATATAAGGTTATCTAGGAACAAAGAACAAGGGCCATACTTACAGGATGGGGGATTCCATTCTGGGAAGCATTGACTCTGAAAATGTGTTGGACGTCATGGTGGCTAATCAGCTGGCCATGACCTCCCAGTGCAATGCTGTGGCTAAAATGGCTGTGAAGTCCTTGGGAGTATAAAACAGAAATATATCACATAGTAGGGATGTAACATTGCCTCCATATTTGGCACTGGTGGGACGGCTTCTAGAATACTGTGTTCATTTCTGGTGTCCATAATTCAAGATCGATGTTGATAAATTGGAAAGGGATCAAAGAAGAGCCACAAGAATGATTAAAGCATTAGAAAACATGCCTAAAGGCCAGTCTTCACTGAAAACTTACATTGTCATAGCTACATCTCCATATCCCTGAGAGACATAGCTATGCTGACCTAACCCCTGGTGTAGACAGCAATAGGTTGATGGAAGAATTCTTCCTTACCTCTCGGAGAGGTGGATTAATTACAGCAATGGGAGAATCCTCCTGTCACTGTAGTGAGTGTCTATGATGAAGCACTACAACTGTACTGATGCAGCTGTGCTTTGTAAGATCTCTCATGTAGCTGCTCTATGCTGATGGGAGACAGCTCTCCTGTCAACATAATTAAACCACCCCCAATGAGCGGCGGTAGCTATGTCAGCAGGAGAAGCTCTCCCGCTGACATAGCGCTGTCCACACTACCACTTATGCCAGCGAAACTTATGTTGCTCAGAGGGGTGTTTTTTCACACTCCTGAGCGACATAAATTTTGCCGACATAAGTGGTAGTGGAGACATGGCCCAGTCTATTTAGAAGGGTTAAAGGATGATTTGATCACAGTTGATAAGAACCTACATAGGGAACAGAAATTTCATAATAGAGGTGCTCTAATTCAACCACAGCTATGGGACTTGAAGACTGCATTAATTCAGGGAAGTCCTATGATCTGAGTCATGCAGAGCTCAGACTAGATGATCACAATGGTCCCTTCTGGCCTTAAACTCTCAGATGGCACAGACCACTTAGGTGATTGCATAACAATTCTGTGGCAACTACAGCAATTCCTAGCTTAGACAAATAGGAAAAAAAACATGTAAAGTAATTTTAGCTTCCTTTTAATAAAATGTAACAGCCGGAAGCCAATCTTGCCAGAAGTGTTGCGAACCCGTATAGAAAAGAAAAAGAGCCCTGAAAGGAACAGAGATCTGAGAAGAGAGCAGCTGCTGGTGGGCTTCTCCAGTAAGGTAGTGACTGGAGCCTGAGTAGTATGTGCAAAGAATACCCAGGGAGTGGCTGTAGGAGGAAGCCTGGAAAGGGGCCAGGGAGGAGGCTTAGAGAGAGGCTGCAAAAAGTGGGGGAAGGATGCAACTCTGGGCACTGAAGCAAAGTTTGCACAAATGTAAAAAGTGAGCATCAGCTTGTTTGTAGCTCCTAGGGTTGGAGCTTCCAGACAGAGGGTGGGACTGGGAGCTAGTCATAATCCTGGCAAAGAGCAGGGGACAGAACAGCCAATCAGATGGCTGTATATTGCTTACTTTGGATCCCTCCAATCAAAGAAAAAAAGGACTTTGTAGACCCTGCTGTCATTGGGAGAGCATTGCATGGAACATAGGGGAGTAACTGTGTTTGGAGGAAGGCAAAGGACTGTTTTGTTTGGACTTTTGTTATTCTAGAAGGGATGGCTCTTAACAGTTTGGCCAGAGACCTGAACTAAAACAACAGAGTAGGAGAGACTGCCTACCTAGAGGGAGGGAAACTGAGACAGTATCTGCAACCAATGCTAGAGAGGTAAGCCACTTCATGACACTGACAGATGGAGATATTCACAAATGTTTAATAAGCGGTCTTTGTTTATTAATAACTATTTAAGTCAAATGACTAAACTGTTGAAAAAAAACATGTGTTCGATAAATATACTGCATTAAACAACTCTCAGATCTGAGAATGCTCACAGTCTGCTGTGAGACCTCTAGCCAATCTTCTAACAAAGCCAGAGAATACCAGAGATGACATCCCTGTAAATTGTTTAGGCCTTTTGTGCATTATTATAAGCAGAGAGGGTGGGGGAAGACATGCTAATTGTTTTTCTTCCTTGGCAGATAATCTTTAATGTTTTAAGCCCTGAGCCAACAAAGTATTAAAACATATGATTAAAGTTTCACATGGGCTCATGTACCTTGTTGGATCAGGGCTTTAAAAGAATTAAAAGCTCCAAGTTAAAGACACTTATGTACAATGGTACATAATTGTAGAATGGTCTATGAATCACTATGGAAAAATCCAAAGGGCACTATGACCCTTTTCCTACCCTCTTCCCTCCAAAAAATCAAAACCAATATGAAAGAGGGAAAAATTGAGGCCTGGTTACCATCAGTGGGAATAACAAAAGACTCACAATGTGTAATCCTTTGTGGCCCACCTCCTGCTCAGTCCAGAGGTCCAGGCAGGCCTGCAAAGACGACAATATTGATCCCAGTAGTTCTTCTCTCTGCCTGATTGACTAGGAGTGTTCCTCTCTAGGGTTCTCTGCCTCTTGCCCATGCTTTTTTGTTGGGATGTGGTTAGACATTTCTGTTTCACCCTTACTTTATAGTTAATAGTAGGGGCTAATGCCATAACTATCACAACACATGAAAGCACTTACATTTTGATTTTTGCAAATATTTCACCCTCTTATAGTCCCAATTTTAATATAATAATTAATACACACATGAAGTAAACATTGAAAAAGTCATAATTTAGAACTTGTTTTTTTAAAAATACTAAAAAGGTTAACTTGTAGCCAAAAAACCCTACACATCTTTTTTGCTATAATTTTTTCTTTCCCAGCACAAGGAGTTCTTTATTTTAATGTATGTTGTGACAGGGAAAGAAATTTCAATGACTTTTTGACTTCTATTTTATTAGATGAGTAGCTTTATTTGACAGGAAAACCCACATCCAAAGTCTATTTCAGAGTGAGCATCAAGTTGCTTGCTTAATAAACCCCTTGAAATACAAGCACACAACATTTGGTTCTGTATAAATTAGTCACGGATATCAACCAATTTGAGAGACGCATTTGGTTACCAAGAAAAATGGAACTTCTTTCCATTAATGCTTCAGAATGCTGGACAGGAAAATTGCAAACACAGAACAGCATCAAAGCAGATACCATGGATTTTCTGCCCACTCTTGAAATGACCAGCTATATTCAGCAGAAAGCATACATGTAGCTAATTTCTTGGTGGGGAGTGGGGGAAATCCCTTTTCTGCTTAAAGAATAGACTCTAAAAGTAGTTGTTTGTCCAGCTCTTGCATATAAAAAGGGCTGGAATAAGAAAATGCCACAGCCATGTTTGGAGGAAAAACAGCTGCTTATTCTGTGTTCCCAGTTTACAAGTATTGCTGCACTCTCTTCCACCCAAGACTACCTGAGCTATCCTGAATAAAAGAAAAAAAAAAAGAGTGAGAGAGAATCCTCTCCCTTAACAATAATTTGTGCCATCTAGCAGCAACAACCAATGAAAGCTCCAGAAAGATAACATAACTAAAAGTATAGTACTACTTCTAAAAATAATCTAAATATTCCAACATGATTTGTTGAAAAAAATTCCAAGATGCTCAATTTAGGAGCATTGAAACTCTTGGATAAAAGATTTTAGGGCAGGTTAGATCTCTTGACTAACTTATTTACTTCCAAGGTAGCAGCCACGAATATTCTAATACATTAGTCTCAAAAGCAGCATCTCTGGAAGAACAGAAGCATTTCCAGGAATTTTATATCAAACTGGCAAGTATAGCGACAATGTTTTGGGCAAAAAAAAAAAAAAAAAATTAAATCAAATCCTTGCAAAAAAAATTTCCTTTTGAGTTGCACAGGCTTCATTAATGTCACACAGCTGGATCATCAGAGCATGCAGAGAAGATAACTGAGAATTGTACTTTTACATTTAGGGCCAAATTCAGATCTAGTGCAAGCTGGTGAAACTTAATAGATATCAAGACATTTTAAAAATTCCTTAGTTCATTCTGGATTCCCTCAAAAGCTAGTCTATGGATTTCAGTGGGGTTGCACCCTCTTATACGAGCTCTGAATCTGTCACTTATGATACGAAAGATTTATTCTCACTCTTGTTATCATGTTTGGACTTATGACCGCTGTAATTAATTCTTAAGAGTACGTTTCTCACTCTGTCATCTTGGGGTATATTATTAATAACTGCACATCATAGGGGTGGGGTTGATAGGTGATAGAAGTTAACAGTTGGTGATGGTTAATATCATGCCAGCATATGCTATTAATTACTCCTGAGAGCATTCTGTGCCAAAAAATTATTCTGCACCAAAAAATAAAAATTCTGTGCACAATATTTTAAAATTCTGCAAAAAATCTGCAAATTTGTATTTGTTAAATGTGGAGGCTCCTGCATGGCATGGGGGAGCACAGGCCACTGGCTGCACAGATGTGGGAGATCACTGTGCAGCCCCCCATCTCCCCCGGGACACAGATTCAGCAGTGAGGCTGCACTCAACCCTGACACAACGCAAGGACCAGGCCAGCCCCTGAAACACCCCAGGGCCCTGCCCCTCTGTGCCAGGTGCACCAGGTGTGGGTGGGCCTGCTCAGTAAGGCAGGATCCAAATGTGAAGAGGCTTAGTGTAGGGGGGGATCCAGGTGTGGTTGAGAGGGTTCTGTGTGGGGCAATCTGGGTGTGGGCAGCTCAGTGGGGGATCCAGGTGTGTGTGTGGGGGGGAAATCTTGATGCACAGGGGCTTGTTGGGGGGTTCTGGCTGCAGTGGTAATGGGACTCTGCAGGGGGGTCCAGGTGAAGGTGATTGGGGCTCATCAGGGAAGAGTCAGGGTGTGGGGGGGATAGAGCTCAGCAGGGGGTGTGTGGGAAGTTCAGTGGGGGGGGGGTCCAGATGCTGGGGCAGTGGGGTGGGGATCCAGGTGCAGCTGGTTGGGACTCAGTAGGGTGGGGATCCGGGTGGTTCGTTGGGGTGGTCCAGGTGCATGGGGAGTGGGGCTCATCAGGGGGGTTTCTGGGTGTGGGGGGGTGAGGCTCANTGCAGGGGGGTCCAGGTGAAGGTGATTGGGGCTCATCAGGGAAGAGTCAGGGTGTGGGGGGATAGAGCTCGGCAGGGGGTGTGTGGGAAGTTCAGTGGGGGGGGTCTAGATGCTGGGGCAGTGGGGTGGGGATCCAGGTGCAGCTGGTTGGGACTCAGTAGGGTGGGGATCTGGGTGGTTCGTTGGGGTGGTCCAGGTGCATGGGGAGTGGGGCTCATCAGGGGGGTTTCTGGGTGTGGGGGGGTGAGGCTCAGCAGGTGGGTCTGGATGCGAGGGGGTTGGACAGATGGGGGAGCAGCTCCCTGTACAGTGATCCCTCTCTCTACAGCTGAGGAGCAATGGGTGCAGGAAGCAGGGGCAGGGAGTTTGCAGAGCTTCCTACAGCCAGGGGAGAAAGCTGGGGGTGGGTCTGATATGGCCCCAGATAATGTGCAGGGGAAGAGGAAGTCCCGTCCTCCCAGCCCAGCTGGGAGTAGCAGCTGAGCCCGGCACAGGGTAGGAGCCACCAGCCGGGTCTTCCCCAGTCCTGCCCCATGCCCCACAGTGATTTACCTTTCTGCTGGCTGTCCTGGGCCCCCAAAACTGCTGGAGAGGCTCACATGACTGCTCTTGTGGCTTCCCTTTGCTTCCCCATTAAAAAGTAATTTTTTCTGCGGGGAAGCAAAGAAATCTGCGGGGAACATAAATTCTGTGCATGCACAGTGGTGCAGAATTCCCCCAGGAGTAATTAATGTGGGAATCTTGAAAAACAGTTTTCCTCAAGAAAAGGAAGCTACTGTTATATTTAAAATAGAGTCTGTGGCTCATGGGACCCTTGTTAATCGGTTGGGGTGGAATGATTTTTTTTTTTTTGTGGGCACTTATGCAGGTTGGGAGTGAAAGAGTGATACTATTTGCTGGTCAGTAGGGGAAGTGACTACCTGAATCTCTGAGGAATCCCTGAGTGATTTCAAAACATTTTCCAAATAAGTACTTGGATGCCTTTTATTCTGACCTAAATTCCTGCTAAGGACTTGGAGATGGAATCACATTTTTTTGTCATGAAGGTCAGTAACACTCCTGTATCACTGTCTCACAAAAATACATATTCAATTAAGAGAGATAAACTGAAATGAGTTTTGTTCCCATTCAAGATTTGGTTTAACTGTTAATCTTTGTCCAATGGAAACAAAAACAGACTTGTGTTGTTTTAGCTGATTTTCATTACCAGATTTAGTTTGCCCGGTATTTCACATCAATACTTAGACCCGAAACTATTAGCAGGAGAATGAAAGGACAGGAGTCAAAACATCCATCTCTCCATGCTAATACCCCCTCAATGAGACTATCACTACCTCTAATGCAGGACTACTGAAGTCTTTGCCATGTAAAGCCTTTTTAAAAAGAACTTGATATATCCAGTTGGTAGGGAGATATTGCAAAACATCAGTTCACATGTAGTCATAGTCAAACATCACTGTTGCCTCACTGCCCACACAATGCCCAGCCCTGGAGTTGTAGCCCCTCTTAAGGAGTTCTCTCTCAGCAGTTTCCTGAATGCCAGAGAAAGATGAACTTCATTTCCACCAGTGATCTGCAACGAGAGAACCCCGCTGATACACTATGCAGGATAAATGAGTCACACTGTGGTTTCCTGCTTCAGTTTAATGAGTACAGAGTTGCTTGGGCCTATTCTGTATGTCATCACCTCTCCCCTCTTTAGACAGCCTTGAAAATGGTTCCTTTTTTTCTAGTTTCCATAGTTACAGTAAAGGCTTAGGACCTGAGTATGTTATGCAAGCTCCTAGACCTGGCTCAGTGGCAAAAATCCACACCCACATCTTGTAAAAACATGGTGGCCAACTGCTAGATGACTCACTTAATATTTCTAAAAATGCAGAACAAATCACCCAGAAGCTCACTGTACTGTACCTCAGGTTTACAGGGAAATAAGACTATGTTTTTATTTATATATCACCTTTTATCCAGAAGGCTCCTAAAGTGCTTTACATTATTTAGCAGCTTATCTTCAGAACAGTTCCATAGGCTCCCTTTCTCATATTAAACTCCTAGGGGATAGTGTGTTGATTGAGAAAAATAAGAATACTGAAAGGACAAGAATACTCCAGGTCAGTTTCAAATATAACTGCAACTTAATGGAAAATGTTTTACTGTACTTGACAGGACTTAAACCTAGTGAGAAAGAAATCCCCCTCCCAGCCCCATCGCTAGGAAGTTAAATGACTCAATCATAGTCTAAAAACAGTGCCATCATAGTTTATAAATATCTTCAATATATGAAGAGAAGGGAAGGAGGAAAATATTCAGGATACAAAGCATTGGACAAGGAATGGATTCCCAAGAAAGGGAGTCCAGATATCACTATAGTCAAGAAGACGTGAATAAGATATTAGAAGGAAACAAATAGTCCTACAAAAATCAGAGGGCTGAATGGTGATACAAATGGTCTTTTCTGGTTTGATAATATATTAACTAGATCCTCAGGTGGTATAAATCAGTGCAGTTCAATTGAGCTATCCTGATTTACTCCAGCAGAGCATCTGGCATTTAAAATCTAGAATTTTATCAGGGATGTTAATAGCGAAAGGTTGGAGGGTCAGCTATTGACCAAGTCACACTACTTTTCTATATGTTCACAACTGCCATGGTGAAATACAAAAACCTGGTGTCAACTGAAAGATTAAAACAAAAGTAATTGTTGATTTTCCAGAAATAAAATATGCCCTAAATTTTATTCTTCTGGATTGACCTTCTTCTCATTTCTATTATTTCTCTGGCTGCCTCCATGTTCTCTAGTTATCTTTATATGTTTTTCACATTTTGTCTGACATTTCCAATTAAAAAAACCCAACACCTTTAATTCACGGTTGTTACTCACCGTTTTCAGGATGATTCAGATTTTTCTTGGACCAGTGGTAACTGGCTAAAGTTTCTTCTCCATTTTCACATATTTATCTTCTCTCCGGTGACCAGTTAATCTTTACACTATTAATTTTTTGGAAAGTTTCTTGAAAAGATCTTATTTGCTGGCGAGTGTTTGGTTGCTTTCTTTGGTTTTTGGAGAGGTGGAGTGTATTTATCTGAAATATTCTGTTTCTAAGAGACAGACAGACAGACTCACTCCACTTCAGTGGACCTGCTAAAACTGGATCCAAGTGGTGTGTTGGTATCTTAGGCTCCAGGTTCATTCATGCACTGGCTTTTCTACTGATACTGCCACTAAGGGTATAAATTAGAGCCAATAGATGGTAGCTTGCCTGAATTGGCCACTAAAAGAAGGGCTATACTCACTTCACATACATTCACTTCGCCCCTACTCTACTTGCGCTACATTGATGACATCTTCGTCATCTGGCCCCATGGAAAAGAAGCCCTTGAGGAATTCCACCATAATTTCAACAATTTCCATCCCACCATCAACCTCAGCCTAGACCAATCCACACAAGCAGCCCATTTCCTGGACACCACTGTGTTAATAAGCGATGGTCACATAAATACCACCCTATACCGGAAACCTACTGACTGCTATACTCACCTACATGCCTCCAGCTTCCATCCAGGACACACCACACGATCCATTGTCTACAGCCAAGCTCTAAGATACAACCGCATTTGCTCCAATCCTTCAGACAGAGACAAACACCTACAAGATCTCTATGAAGCATTCTTAAAACTACAATACCCACCTGCTGAAGTGAAAAAACAGATTGACAGAGCCAGAAGAGTACCCAGAAGTCACTACTACAAGACAGGCCCAACAAAGAAAATAACAGAACGCCACTAGCTGTCACCTTCAGCCCCCAACTAAAACCTCTCCAGCGCATCAAAGATCTACAACCTATCCTGAAAGATGATCCCTCACTCTCACAGATCTTGGGAGACAGACCTGTCCTCGCTTACAGACAGCCCCCCAACCTGAAGCAAATATTCACCAGCAACCACACACCACAGAACAAAAACACTAACCCAGGAACCTATCCTTGCAACAAAGCCCAATGCCAACTCTGTCCACATATCTATTCAAGTGACACCATCATAGGACCTAATCACATCAGCCACACCATCGGGGGCTCGTTCACCTGCACATCTACCAATGTGATATATGCCATCATGTGCCAGCAATGCCCCTCTGCCATGTACATCGGCCAAATCGGACAGTCTCTACGCAAAAGAATAAATGGACACAAATCTGACATCAGGAATCATAACATTCAAAAACCAGTAGGAGAACACTTCAACCTCTCTGGCCACTCAGTAACAGACTTAAAGGTGGCAATTTTGCAACAGAAAAGCTTCAAAAACAGACTCCAACGAGAAATGCTGAACTTGAATTAATATGCAAATTAGACACCATCAATTTAGGCTTGAATAGAGACTGGGAATGGCTGAGCCATTACACACATTGAATCTATTTCCCCATGTTAAGTATTCTCACACCTCTTATCAAACTGTCTGTAATGGGCTATCTTGATTATCACTACAAAAGTTTTTTCTCTTAATTAATTAGCCTCTTAGAGTTGGTAGGACAACTCCCACCTTTTCATGTTCTCTGTATGTGTATATATATCTCCTTACTATATGTTCCATTCTATGCATCCGATGAAGTGGGCTGTAGCCCACGAAAGCTTATGCTCAAATAAATTTGTTAGTCCCTAAGGTGCCACAAGTACTCCTGCTCTTTTCACATACATTGTGCACCATTCAAATGGGACTTTCACCATCTGTAATAGTTAGAGTTACTAGAATGTTTGTACTTGCAATTCTAAGTACAATTATATGAGATGCTGCAAATAACACAGTTAATGTCCAGATTTTAATGCACATATTGTATGATGTTTAATAGTCATCAGATGGAAATTTTAGGCCTAGATCATCCCCTAGATAATGAAGCTTTCTCCCTGATGTTCCTAGCCTGCTCCACGAGTGATGCATAAACACAGGCCATGGCCTTACTTCCTCCCATACCTCTCACTTTGGGATAACATGTGCTCACTCCAAGGGAGCAGCCCCTGCACTCCCCTAACACAGGACTGTGACTGTCCCTAGCCCAGCACACTCAAATGGAAAGGAAGGTGCCTTGCACCATTCCTCTACAACCCCCAGCTAGTCATTAGTAACTTAGTCAGGATTCGAATACTGACCTAGAGATTTTTCACTTCACACTTACACAGCTTTGACCCTCCCCCGAAATGCCTTGCGATGCTTGCAACCGCGTTAGCAACATACAATGCTAATTTGCCTTTCCATGGGACCCCGTGAGGGAGGGAGTTCTTGGGCCTGTGACACTATATCCCATTACCATAGCTGTAACAGGAGTTACAGATTCCATATTTTTCATATTTAATTTTAATATCCTTGCCTTTTTTACACGTTGGGGTTCAACATGAAACCATGAGAGCCAATGCAAGGTTGACTAATAACTGAACCTGCTTCACAGAGAGCCATAAAGCTAAGCCCTGCTCTGTATGTGATGAAAAGTTTGAAACACCACTGTGGTGAGACAAATCACCAGACTCAGAATTCCAATTTCCCCAAAGGCTCATGAACCTCCCTTCCCTTCCAGGTGGAAAGTGAGATTTCCTTGCATACATTTGAAGGGAGAAGTTCTTCAGCATAGCACATTCAGGACTATTGTCATAGCATATGCAATAGCGATTTGCAATGAAAGCAGATAAGAAAAAGCTTTCTTGATTACACAATACTGCATGAAATTGCTGTATTTCCATGATTTTTACTTTTTCATCGTGACTTTTCCTAAAACCTGCCATTGTTGAATCATAGCTGTAATCATTGCCAATCCCCTGAGTCATCCAGACTCATCTAATCATAGTTCTAACAGACAATAATTTCACTTAGCGATCCAGCCAGGTAAAACATTGGCAAACTGTTAAAATATGACAAAGTTATTGACATTTTCAAAATGTAGACTTGGGAATGACTCCAATTTTTTTTTTTTAATGTGAACTCTATAGTAACCAATGAAATATTAACTGCCAAGGACATCGGTAGAGCTGACAAAAGTTTGTCTGAAATGATTTTTTCCCCCCACCTTTTCCACTTTTATTAGTAATCAGAACAATTTGGGCTATTTTTTGCAATATATATTTCTGGGGCAATTCTGCACCACTGCACATACGCAGAATTCATGTCCCCCACAGAATTTTTTTCTTTCTGCAGAAAATAGATACTGCCAGAGAGGTGCTGCAATTATACCTTTCGCCCATCAGGGGCTGATGTGGCACCCAAAGAGAGTGCAGCTGGCTCACAGGCCGGAGCAGTTAGCCGCAGATAGGGAAGAGGCAGAGGGTGCATTCCTCACAACACTCTGCTCAGCGGTCCAGGTGAGGAGGCACAGGATATGGGAGGGATGGACAGCGTGGGGCACATCCTGCTGCTGGGAGGGTCACACAGACTGGGGTTCAGAAGGGCTAGTGGTGGGGGACAGACTGGGCCAGGGCACAGGAGCTAGTGGGGTGACAGCATTGAGCCAGGGGCTGAATGGGAGTGGGGTGAAGGGGCAACATGGAGATGTGGAGGTGGTGCAGGAGTGGTGCAAAGGGACATGGGCCGATGTGCTTGTCTGAATGGGAGAACCTAGGGGTCAGCCAGGGTCTGCATGGGAGAAGGTCTCCAACTCCCTAACTATCTTTTCCCCCTCCCCCACCAAAAGACTGTTTCATACTACTCCCACTCACACCCAACAACCCTCCATGTTCACTCCCAGGCTTCTTCACAGCAATTACTTCCCTCTCCCTCAGCTCCTCCATTACCCCTGACTCCCCCAAGCATCAGAAGCAGTGCAAAGAGGTGTGGGAAATATGGTTCTGTATTGTAGTTTAAATGAATTATTACTCAAAGTTCTGTATTCATTTGCCTAGTAAAGAATCTATTTGTCCAAAATCATTTCCTGGATCTTTTTTGTTGTCTGTATTGTTGCACATAGACTTGCTGAGAGGTATTTTAAAATAAATTACCAAAATAATTGAAATTGGTGTGCTTATATTGTGTTATTTTAACAAATAAAATATGCAGAATTTTAAAATATTGTGGTCAGAATTTTTAATTTTTGGCGCAGAATTTTTTGGGCCAGAATTCCCCCAGAAGTAAATATATAAATGGACATTTTTTTACCAGCAAAGCTGTTTGCTTTGTGGAACTCAATTCCAAACTTTTGAGTCTGCAAATCTGAGCTGGAGATTTAGGAAGAAGAGGGACTTAAAAAAAAATTTGTTTCCTGTTTTTCGGTCTGACCCAACAACAGTTAGAAGAACCTCTCTCGGTGTATTTTATTGTTTCTAGAGACAGGAATGTGAAGACACACAAAATTGGGGGAGGGGGAAAGGGAGTGGAATTAAACAAACTTTTGAATCTCAAGTTAACGATTAATTCAGATTTGCGTAAAATTTCAAGCCAGTTCTCTCTCTTCTCCAAAATGGTTTGTTCAATCACTTCTGAAGTTTACTTTGTAGCAGTCATGCATCCATTACTAACTGCTGTGGGAATTCTTTTGGTTAATTTAGTCCTAATTGCATTTAAGTATCAGGAGAATTATATCCTAGCTTTACTAATATAGATATGCCACAATATTGCATGTCAAAAAATTGACTTGAAAAAAGTAAATAGCTTATTTGCGTTCAGGAGACAGATCCTCATGCTGTTGTTATATAACAAACTAAGTAAAAGATCATCTGTTACCTTTTCTTTCAGTTTTATACCCTACTTCTCTTGGGATGAAAGAAGATGAAATCTTACAATACAGTGAACTTAAATTGCTCAGTCTAAATTGTGAGATGAGGTGATGCAAAGGCAAACTATTTGGAACGAATGGCCAGTGCCAGTTAACTTACCCAAAACACTTTCCTGATGGCTCCCAAATACCATAAATATATTTTATAAGTTAACAGGATGGTAGCTGGGTAAGGTGGAAAGACAGACATGTCTATCATTAAAATCAGTCCCTAATCTTCAACCAGTTTGGAATACCAGTCTACAGTATAGAGCTATGAATACTTTTTCTTGCTTTCAAAGCACCCTGACTTCTATAAGTGTCTGAGGTGGGTTCCCCCACACACACACTCACTCTCCTCCCCTGACCCTGAGGTATAGACTTTTAAACCTAAGTAGAATACACATACTCTCTTTGGCCATATTTGATAATGTGACCCTCAGAATGAAGACTTAGAGGCATCTAAAACCTTAGTTTTAAAAAAAGAATGAGACGTGAGGTAAACACACATACATATGCACATACAGTCACTATGAAAGCCTGTGCAAAGTTGGTTATTGTATGTACAAATGCATAATTAGGCATTTTAATACAGTGGGTCAAAGTCTGCTCTGTTATAGTCATTCAGTTCAGATGTTAATGGAACTGAATTCAGAGAACAGAATTTGGCCCATCAGGTACAGTACATAGTCACACAGCACTAATGCAATTTAACTTTTCTTTTACCTTTATCATCTATCACAATCTATCAGGGTTAAATCCAGCCTCTATTAAAGTTAATGGCAAAACTCCCATTGATTTAAATGGGGTCCAGGATTTCAACCCCAGGCTTGAACTAGACATGGGGTCGGCAACCTTTCAGAAGTGGTGTGCCAAGTCTTCATTTATTCCCTCTAATTTAAGGTTTTGCGCGCCAGTAATACATTTTAATGATTTTAGAAGGTCTCTTTCTATAAGTCTGTAATATATAACTAAACTATTGTTGTATGTAAAGTAAATAAGGTTTTAAAAATGTTTAAGAAGCTTCATTTAAAATTAAATTAAAATGCAGAGCCCTCCGGACCTTTGGCCAAGACCCGGGCAGTGTGAGTGCCACTGAAAATCAGCTCGCATGCCGCCTTCGGCACATGTGCCATAGGTTGCCTACCCCTGAACTAGACAAACCAACTGGGCAACATTTCCAAGGTGCTTGGCTTCCCTGTGATACTTTTACTGGTCTCTCTTTGAGGGCAGGATTAAATAGATAAAAGAAAAACACACACCATAACAAGGCCAAAGAAAGAAACACTGTCTGGAAAATAATCCTGTTGTATTCTGCAACAAATAGAATTGAAGCTTCAAAAGGAAACTCCCAGAAAAACGTCAAGTATAGTTGGTAGTGGGTGTGAAATTTTTGTGCAAACTGTAGTAGGAAAGATCAAAGATAGATAAAACATTTCTTTCCAGTCTGTTCCCTTTATATTAAATCTTCTTAAAAATCCGAAGAGGCAGAGTAGAGATATTTTCCTCTTGGAGTGCAAAACTCTGTACCTATCTTCTTTTCTGTGTAGGGAGCAAATCATAAAAACAACACAAAGATCTAGGTAGGGAAAGGATGCCTTTTTCCCTCAGTAATCCAGTTATATATTTTTCTGCTATTATATAATGTTTTGGCTAAAACAACCAACACAACTTGCAGCTAATTGTCAATTCTATTAGATTCTGTTCTTTAACATCTCTTGCAAATTCTGTTCAAAGAACCGAACAACAAAGGGTTCATTAATAAATGAAGTTGATTGTCTCTCAATTACAAAATACAGAACAGATAGGAGTGAGAGAATGTACATGACAAATGAGCTTAATCAGCATGATCTAATCCTGTGTAAAATCCCTCAAAACCAAAACATAAATAAGATAAGCAGTGATTTGAGTTTAATCCAGATAGAATATTTTTTAAACACAAAATATGTCTTTGAAGCTTAATTTTATTTTGCCCTATCTAAATCTCTGTGGACATTCTGACTGGTGCATTTTGAGTTATAGATGGGTTAGCTGGAATGAGTTTCCATAGGACACTTTTCTTGTGTCACTGACTGAGTGGGCCTGTGATTTGGAGGAACAGGTAAAGAGAATATTTTCACTTATTTTCTCAGCGATGCAGTGGATTTTAAGTGAGATCTGCAATCCATTTAGAAAAGTCAGGACAAAAAAAATCCACATTTTAGTCTAGATTTGTCTATTTAGCATTATCACTTTCTGTCATTCTTCCTCTTTATGGTGAGCTATCATTACGGCAGCAGAAATAAAGTAATTACATCGTAGCTTCACAAAGGGGAAATTCACGGAGGTCAGAATTTTGCATCAAGACTGGAGGTCTACTCAAAGTATTAGTGTTTATTAGCTATTTGACTGAATAAAGACTCGTAACATGAAAGGCAGCACATAAATGTAGGCTACTACAGAAAGCACCATGAGATTGACAACAAACTTAAAAGTTATCGAGAGCTCATCTTGTCTGTGTCACTATGTGCTGACACCTCAGGTCTCCCCTTGCTCAGAAGTACTGCAGAAAAGCTAGATTACTCAGAGGAAGCTCCTCCCAAAAAGAGTTGCCTTCACCCTTGGCCTCCCCCTTTCAGTTGAAGATGTCTGCCTAGACCCAGGATGGTTATTTCCCCTTAATGTGAGTACAGTAGCAGTTAGGCAAGATGTTCATCTTCTGTTAAACAATTGGCCTGGTGGCCCCCTCTCAAGGGAAAAATCCCTGAAAGAGGGGGAAGCGAAAAGAAATCTCTGTTTGATTCCCTTGCAGAGTTCCTCAAAAATTGTTCCATTGAAGTCAGGGTTTGCTTTCCCATAGATGCCCCTTCATGGGTCATTTGCACTGTGGAGGAAAAGGCAATAATCCCATTGAAAAGAAATACAGCCACTGCACCCTGTCATAGGGTGTCCAGAAGCATCCATTTGATACTAACAGGAGTCTCTAAAAACAAACATTTGGGGTGTGTGCGGGGGTCTTGTGGGCAGTGGCTAGTCCCTAGCACATGACACTTCCAGAAGCCATGCTGCCTAGACCAGAGAAAGTAGAAGTGCAGAGGCACAGGGCACCCATGTGGAGACATGAGTAGACACCCATCCAGAGGAAAAAAATGAACCTGTCCCTCCCCTTCAAGAAGAAAGAATGAGAAGGAAATGCCACAGTTGC
The DNA here is from genome assembly GCA_003942145.1 of Platysternon megacephalum. NCBI lineage: Eukaryota > Metazoa > Chordata > Testudines > Platysternidae > Platysternon > Platysternon megacephalum. Next base: position 1,565,551 of record QXTE01000024.1, on the reverse strand, counting down.
AAAGTCACATTTTCCAGTCCTTTACAGGGGAATAAACCACATGGGGACAGCGGGGTCCTATTTTTGTTTTTAATTTTATGTACTAAAGTGCACAGCATATATTTGAGCCAAGCAGGATTGAAAGAATACACTGCAGCTATCACGCGTCAGCAATTTGCAACCATTTCAAAACAGTACATCACCATGGGACAGTACAAGTTTGAAATCATTAAGGAGACCAAAATCTGGAGAGAGGAAATTGTAGCAAGATTGCATTATTTATAGAGTTAAACTATTCACTGGAATGAATCCAAAGTAGCCGTTATTTAGCAGTGAAACCTTGACTGCTATGAACAAGCCATTCTGTTCCATCTCATATCAATATTGCAACAGCTGGTTTTAGTAAAAATTTTAATAATGAATTTTGGACCTGTGTAAATTATGTATTTGCTGGACTTTAATTCTGTAATTACTGCCCTTTAATAAAAAATTTACACATGTAAACAGAACACCTAACTACAGTTATACAGCTCTCAGGTTTTTCTAAGAAATATATTTCCACAATTGTGTTTTAGAATGCTTTACTTTGTACTGGAGTGTCTAATTAGAAGGAAATTGTCAAGATTGAGACTCTCAAATCTGAATCACTCTCCAAAAAAATTGATCCCTGTATTAAAAGGGCCAATCCTGTAAAGAGATACTTATAGCTAAACAGACCTTTATTAGCAGATGGATCGCCCTGTAGGGTCACGGCCTTAACATGCATTCCTGTAAAAATTTTCCCATTTTAATCATCCACAGTGAGGTGTGCAATACTGTTTACATTCCAGGTGCTGAGGGGTTTCAACTCTGCCCTATAAAATTTCATTTTAGGTGGGCAGGTCATTGCCTTGAGATAATTTTGCTATTGCACCAATGCCTTTAAGTGTGCAACATAGAACCTGAGAAGAAGGCTTAATGTATTTTGAGGAGTGGGCTTGGGCTCAAGTTCTATGTATTTTCCCTACCATCAAAAAACTTATTTTTCTGCCTGTAGAAAAAAGTTGGAGGTAAAAAAGGACAATTTTTAAACTTTTCATAAATGCAGTAAGAAATAAAATCAGGGGGACTTTCCCCCAGTTTCACTGCTATTGAAAAATGTATTGCAGAGCTTTGCCAATGGGAAGTGGAGAGCTCATCTAGACAAGCTTATAAAGCAAGCTATAATACCTGATTCCAGCATATTAGCAGACTCAGTTTCAGCATTGCAAATCTGGTTTGGGATCATCCCTGTTCAAAGAAAAATAAAAACAGAATGGGACAGTGGAGTGGTAGTTTATCTGCAAGGAAAGTGTTAAACATTCCTCACCACAACTGCGTAAAAGTCAGAGGAGGATGTTCTTGTCCCGCTAGGAATCCTCAGCCTGTAACCATGGTGGAGCTGGCAATAGAAGATGTTATTTCCTCTCAGAGGCAGAGTTGTAAGAAGTCCATTTACAGCCTGGGGATTGATTTCCCAGTTTCATAGGAAGCAAGAGCATTAGGATAAAAGTCAGTGTTACAAATGGTTCATAACATGCCAGAGGTTCTCTATGTACCAGTTACAAAGCAGAAATACTGTTCTATTTTCTTTCAGCATACTAGCAACAGGCCACTTCCTTGTTCTCGCTGCTACCCTATCACCAGCTAATAATGGCGCTAGGACACAGCCGCAGCTATTCAAGTTTTGATTATGTCCCCAAGGATTTTAAAGCTAGTCAGTCAACTGTGTGCTGGATTTACTGAGTGCAATCTGGGACTGGGAAGTTGGATTCCATCTTTTCAGAGATTACCAGCAAGATTCCCTGTTCCTCTGAAGGATTTGGATTAAAAAAAATAGTGTTCTATTGTACTATAGTAAACACTCTACTATTGGTTAATACTTCCTGTCAGACAGACAAAAATTATAAACACAGAAAGATAACTGGAGAAAGTCCTCATGAAGCCAAGCATTATCCTTGCACTTTTCAGGTGTGGTTGAAGTAAATGTGTCTTTTGGTTTCATGTTGCTTTCATCTCCCCAATAATAAACACTTCTCTAGCATGTAAGTACCTCAGAGTATTTTACTGTCATTAATTACCTAAGCCTCACGACACTATAGTAAAGCAGGCATTATTCTCATATCCCAACAGGGGACACGAGGCCTGAAGAAGTGAAATGATTTCCCTTACATTTACACAACAAGCCAGTGGCAGATCCAGGAATACAACCCAGACATCCTGAGTCAGTCTTCTATTTGAAGCACTAAGGCCACTCTGATTCTTGGTATTTGGTAGGAAAAACAGTTTTGGAGATGCTGCAACTTGATGTAGAAAGGGCAAGTCAAGCATCTATCAAACTGGAGACAACTGGAAATCTAAAAAAGCTGTGAGCTGCCTCATCAATTAAAGTGTATCAATCACTTTGAACAGGATATATATGTTATTAATATGGCTCAACTAAGAGATGAAGAAATAAGGTAGGATTTTCAAATGGCCGGTACATTTGAAACTGTCAGCTTCCTCAACAAATAAACTGAAAGTTAGGTCAGCTATCAAATGTGCAGTTAGCTTTATGAGTGCTGTATATAATGCTCCAAATTTTTTCAGTAGCTGGAAGATCACCAACTTACATGTGACACTTCAGCATATTAGATGTTAAGTGGAGAGAAAGGAGAAAACATTTCCCTGCTATAGTATACTGTATAAGGGCATTTTAAGAAGATTTAAAAGCAAGTCATTTTCTATAGGAAATCAGTTTGCTGAGCAATCACTTTTAATGGGAACTTCATGGAGATTTGTAGCACACACAAATGGAAACCAAATGTGTGGCTTAAGTGATTAGCCACCCCTTAATTGGAATAAGTGACTCCAGTTAGTGTCAAGGGGATCTTGCTTGTGTAATGAGTATACTAATAAGAATCCATAAATACACACTGATAAAGACTACTGTCAATTTTCTACAGAAGATCGGTGTAGACAGAGATAGATTAGAAATAGGTCTTCCTTAGGACCTGATCCTTGGAGAGACATTCCAGGCTGGAGAAATTCAGTACCATGCAAGAATTCTCAGCACCTTACAGGTTTGGGTTTAGAGATTGTAATGGCACTGTCGAGGATATAACTCTTTGGGTAAATTCAGTATAATCTCATTAATTCACGCTAATGAATGGGAAACTACATAATGAAAAAAAGAAAAAGAACTCAAGGATACCACATTGCAAAGTATATTTTTATCTCAGCAGACATAATTTAGGCTTAAAAATAAAGATGTCTTAAAATATGGTAAACCCTCATTGTAAAGTCTTGGAGAAGTAAGAAGAAACACCTGAAGGGCCCAATTTTACAACCATTTCAATAGACTTGAGCTGGTCTGACAGAGCAGAATTTTGATCATAAGGTGTTCGTGGTAATTAAATGAGTGCCAGTTTTGGCACATATGTAAATAGGGTATTACCTGCTCTCACACATTTTGCAGAAGATATTGTAAATATCTTGACTATTAGTACTGAATACATGGAATGAATATGGAACAAGTTTCACATACACAGATTTTTAGTTGAAAAAGAAAGATATAATATATCCTTTGTCGGTCATGGAGTTTTCAGCTATGAATACCATGTAACAGTAAATACCCAACAAAACCACATGAACTATTACAAATATGTTGAGAAATTTGCATCCATATGAATGGCATCAGATATATCACATGCCTGGTGGTGTAATTCAGGCCACTGCTAGCTTCTATTTTGACTCTTCTCAAAGTTAGATATTTCCTGAAGAAAATGGTTCAGCCACTACAGATGGGGTTTTGATTAAAACAACTAGAAGATCAGAGGGTGTTTAGAACCTTTTAATTTCTATCTGCCTTTTTTGTTGTAAAAATTTGTGTGTTTAACACACTTGAAGATGGGACTGGGTAGGCGATTGATAGGAGAAAGGCTCCTTTCTCCTTTAGTTTGTAACGCCATCCCAGACACAATCATCATTGGCATACCTCATAAGGAGCCCCAGGGAGGCTAAGGCCATCAAGACTAAATTAGTCTCATGATGTCAGAGATGCAGCACCGAGACAGCTTGCACTGCCATTGCCTGTGTGGCGTAAGTGCTGCACATAGAGGATTTGAGTCTCCTGTGCTGTCAATCCAGCACCTTTCACCACCATTAAAATTCACTTAAGAATTACAAAATCAAAGGTATTCAATAAAAGGATCCCATATAAGCAAAACAATTTCAAGTTGATTGCTGGCATGAAAAATAGTATTCTCAGCAGGTTTAATGCTGCTCATTCCTATCATAGCTGTGCCTTTCTCCCTACCCCATTGGCCAATTGCTGCAATCTTTATCCAGGGCCAGATCCTCCTCATCCCATGTGTTAAAGGCATTTAAATTGAGGGCAGAACCACAGCACCTGGGTTACAGCCACTTTACTATCCCCTCTGGGAGACAGGACCAGAAGAGGCACAGCTCCTTCCCTGACATGCCTCAGTTTTGTTATTGTTGTTTTAAGAGTCAGCACCAGTTTTGAACTGCTGTCTGGCAACATGGGGAAAACACTGCTGAGTGCCATAGTCCTGGCAGTCAGTAATACAACCAGGCTGCTCCATATGTAGTGGTGGTCATGTGAGGGATATTAGCCAGTAACACTTACAGAGGCTAGGAACCATAGAGACATGGATCATTAGCTTTCTGGGTGCCTCAGCCCAACCTCCATGTCTCTCCTGACCCCAGCCCTGCTCCCTGGTATTGACACTTACCACGCCTGACCTCCTTTATGGTATACAAAAGCTGTGAAGACAAAGTCAGTAATTAAACCTAGCATTGGTGGATATATATTTCTGCAGACCTTGAATCTGCAGAGGCTTTGTCTAAATAACTACCATAATTCCTTTTGTGGGTCTGGGTAGGGAGCCAGCACCAGTTTTGAACTAATGACTGGCAGCATGGGGAAAATACTGAGTAGCTGCAGAATGACAGTGGCATAGGCATTTGGAAGACTGAAAGCCAGCTGAAAGTGCCTCAGGGCAAGACTGGATGCTTGTGAGCAATATCTACCTTGTGTGATAGGTGCTTGCTTTGTTTTCCACAACATTTGTTAGACCAAGGGAGAACGTCTGGTAGGTGGAGAGTTTCTGGATGTTATGAACAGCCAGAGAGGGGGCCTCTATGTAGTGCCCCAACCGGCCAGGGTTATGTTGTGTTCCCACTTTGAGGCCAGAGTGCAGCAGAGGGTCCTTATACTGTAAGAAAGGAAGAGAATAAGGTGTCTGTCAACATATTTCAGAAATTGAAATTGGTGGGGAAAAGCTGAACTTCAATGAAATGTCTCATCCACATTTTTCATACTAAAAGTCTTTATTGATTCAACATGCTAGTGCAAACCTAAAGCCCGTGGAACTCTGGCAGAACATACCTACAGTGCAGAGTCCTCACCTGTCTGTACTAATGGGCTCACAAGAATGCATAGATGTGGTGGGTGATCAAAATTGTCCTCCTTGTGCTGGGGGTGGAGTGGTGTGGTGAGGGAGGAGCCTCACATTTGAAAGATTGAAAAGGGACTTCCTCTGAAATTTTAGAGAGAGTGGAAAGGGGGACTCCTAATATCCTGCATTCTCCACAAGGTGCAGGACATGGCTAAGTTGGGGTGCTGGTTGTGAACACAGCACCACAGTGTTCTCCTGCAGAGGCATTTGCTTCTGCATCATTTCCAGCACCCTTTCCTGTGTGTAGGCAGTCCCTTGGAAGCCTCTTGTATTGGTACACAAGTCCTTCCCTCCATTCTTCTGCTTTGAGCCCCCTGTGGAGATGCATTAACCAGATGAGTAAACATCTTCTCACTCATCTTCTGCAGATTTTTCAGATGCTGATCAATTGACTGTTCAGCTGGCCAGAAAACAATTTGGTTTTGTGAAAAATTGATGTTTCAGAATTGGTTTGCCTTCTGCATTAGGACAAAAACCAACCCCTCATCTAGTTTTTCCATGAAAAATTAGAGACCCATCCATCCCAGAACAGTGGTTAAGGGCCTCACCTGGGATGTGGTTAATCCAGCATCAAGTCCCTGCTCTGCCTGAATCAGGAAGGTGAGTGCCCTAGCCATGGAGTTATTGGCTACCTTCTCATTGGCTATTGCTATGTGAGCAGTTGCTCGCTTGTTGATCAGAAATTTTATCTGTGATCGGAGAAACCTTTTCAACGAATCAGCATTTTTCTGACAGAAAAAATGATTAGTTAAAATATTCCCTGCTAGTTTTCCTGATAAACACTCTGTCCACAATGGTTGTGGTATTTCAGGAGCTAGGGGAACAGAAACCCCCCCCTCCCATAAAATAGCTATTATCCCAGTATTGGTGTCCATATCAACAAATGATAAAAAGTTGTTTTTCTCCCCTCAGTTTTGGAATCCCATTGTTTGGATTGCTATCTGTTCTGCCCTGTCAGGGGTGCACTTGGAGATGGTAAGATGTTTTCCACCCTACTTCTCCTTTCTATGGGACTCGGTACCAATGCTGGCTGAGGGTTGGACGTAAGGTGGAGGGTTGGTGGGAGGGCAGCAGGGGGCAGGTTAGTAACTGCATATGTACCTCTGCGGCTTGTTCTTATGTTGGAGGATGTTACCCCGAGAGATAACCATGCCCCTTCTCCCTTGTGGATAGAAACTAACAGGTGAAATCCAACAATCCAGCTCTTCCTGGAACACCAAAATGTTCAGGAGGCCCCTTTCCTCTGAAGGGCCACAGATGGCAGACCAGGGATTGTGCTGGTATTGAAGGACACCTACGTCCAGACTACCCGCCCGGATCGGCGGGTAGCAATCGAATTATCGGGGATCGATCTATCGCGTCTTGTCTAGACGCGATAGATCGATCCCCGAACGCGCTCCCGTCGACTCCGGAACTCCAGCAGGGCGAGCGGAGGTAGCGGAGTCGACGGGGGAGCCGCGGCCGTCGATCCCGCGCTGCGAGGACGCGAAGTAAGTGCAGGTAATTCGAAATAAGATACTTCGACTTCAGCTACGCTATTCCTGTAGCTGAAGTCGCGTATCTTATTTCGATAGCTCCCCCTAGTGTGGACCAGGCCTAAGATATATCAACTCGTTTTTACAACAATTGGTAAATATCACAATGATCATTAAGAAGGTGCCTTAAACTAAGTTAGAAATGGATAATGGCCCAGATAGAGAGTGGTGACACATCTAACAATCAGAAATACCAATCAAAAGGTGTGTTTTGGATGATTTAAGAGAAAGACCAATCTCTCTCCTCGCATCTGTGTGTCAGCATCATATGTTTTCTTAAACTCCTTTGCTGTGGTTTCATGATTACTATTTATTGCATCATCTTCTATTTACTACCAAGCAAAAACTGTTTACTTGATAAACCACAAAAGCCTCTTGTTATTCCTTTCAGTGGTGCATTAATAATGTATCCCAGTGTCCTGATCATTATCCCAGATAGCTTTTCAACAGCCGATTAACTATTTATTCTCAGGACATTTCAGATAAATGCTACAGCCCTCTCATCATAGAAAAGCAGATGATTGGGATGGGAAGTAACTCTAGTACAGTGTATTAGGACATGACTGCTTTCTACACTAACCTCTTAATGGCCTGATCTAACTGTCACTGAAATAACTGAAATCTTTCCATTAATTTCAGAGGAAGTTGGATTGAGTTCTAAGCAGTATCTAGTCTGTTCTTGAGCACCTCTAGGTGAAGGTGCCTCAGCCACCTCTCGCAATGAATCAAACACGTATCTAACTGACTGCATGTCAGAGTGATAATTTGTGTATTTAATATTTCCTTTATTTAATTTCAAACTATTACGTGTTATACTACCTTTTATCATATGTATAATTTCCCCCTTCCTTCTGCTATCACCTCAAGTATTTATGAGCAGCTATACCCTGTGCCTTTAATTTAACCTCCATGAATGGAACTCCCTTAGTCTCTCTTCATAGGTCATACCCTCAACTACTGACAGCATCTTTGTTGCCTGCTTTGGATTCCTTCCAGTTTGCTGATTCCCATTTTATAATGAGACACTCAAGACCAGGCCTGACTGAAGCTTGAAGACTTGGAATGATCAAAGATTAGAAGACTGGATGGTGCTGCGGAGGAGAGGTTTGCTCCCCAGCTACGCATATGCCGTCAGACCATGTCTGACAAACATTTGTGAGCATGAGTTTTGGTTTGAAAACCATATCAAACCTTGAACCTGAAGTTCAGTTAGTGGATTCAGTGTTCAGAGTCTAATCCTGAAAGCCCTCCTGTTCACAGAAGTCCCAGAGAGTACAATTTGTAATTTAGCTAGTTCAGGTAGCCAGCCATTTAAAAAAACCCTCACTGTTTTGATCATACTACTTTCTTTTAATAGATACTCATGTAGGATTACACTGAAAAAAAAATGTAATTAAAAATCCAAATATATTCAATAAACCACATTTACTTTATGCACAAAAAACTTTTAAAGTATTTTTCTCCACTCAAGGAGAGCTATTGGACTTAATTTTGAATTTCAGCCTTTCCCATTGATATTTCCAAGGGAGTCAAAAGAAGAGCCCAAGGAAGATTCAGGACAATAAAATACAAGTAGAACATAAAAAATGAGTTAAGTTATTTACATTTTAGGCACTGATGTGTGTGATAAACCAGCTAAAATATGCTCCTTGGTGGTTATAAAATTAAACATTGATTGGATTTGTATCAAAAGAGTTATTTTGATCAAAATAAGTGTAAGGTAGGATAATTATATACAAATTGTAGAGGACCTTGAGAGGTAGAAAAGTGGATTTCTGAAATTAGTACTGAAAAGAATAATCTAGGAGATTTGTTGCCAGCATTTTTCCCAGTGAGACTGGGCATCTGACAGCAGCCCAAGTGATGTTAATGCATGCAGTCTGGTTCCGATTACTACTTTACAAAACCTCAGGATCATGAAAAATACCATTGTCAGGCTAAGAACTGCATTAGTAGAAAGTCAGCAGAAAGTGACCCTGCTTATTACATCTACTCTACCTGCAACAACCATTACCACAGCCTGAAATTCACTCACCCTACTAATGTAAAAATAATGAAGTTGGATTCACCTTATTCAGGACAGTAATGTGCTTCCTGTTGAAGAATTACATCCATATTGGCCTTGGAGTGTCTAGCACACATTTAGAGAGATAATATGCATATATTAACTATAAAATGCCATTATGTTCTTTTCATAGTAGAGGTGAGCTCAACTAGTTCAGAATTTTTTAAAAAAATAAAAAGATTTTGCTGCTTGACAGACACAGAAATTAGAGATCGAACAGATTTTAGATCTAGGCAACTTCCCCCATAGGATAAATTGAACCAATAACCTAAGTGAGAATAAAAAACAATAAATCTCTTAAAAATTAAAGGGGTAGGAAGAAAGATACTCTTGCTTGCTAATTTTTAAGAAGCCTTCAGTAAATGTACATGCCTCCAGTAATGGTAGCTTGTTCCATTTCTCAACCTTTGTTGTGCCTTAGACTGCTAAGTTAAAGTTCTCAAGAGCCATGAAGCAAGACTAGGATTTTTTTATTCTATATTTGTTTGGATTTTCAGGTTACTTTAGTTCTTATGAAAGGTTCTATACAGACACTCTGGAGAAGTAAAAACAACGAGGAGTCCGGAGGCACCTTAAAGACTAACAGATTTATTTGGTCATAAGCTTTTGTGGATAAAAACCCACTTCTTCAGATGCATGGAGTGAAAATTACAGATACAGGCACAAATATATATTGGCACATGAAGAGAAGGGAGTTACCTTACAAGTGGAGAACCAATGTTGAAGGCCAATTTAGTCAGGGTGGATATGGTCCACTCCCAATAATTGATGAGGAGGTGTCAATACCAAGAGAGGGAAAATTGCTTTTGTAGTGAGCCAGCCACTCCCAGTCCCTATTCAAGCCCAAATTGATGGTGTTAAGTCTGCAAATGAATTGTAGCTCTGCAGTTTCTCTTTGAAGTCTGTTTTTGAAGTTTTTTTGTTGAAGAATGGCTACTTTTAAATCTGTTATTGAGTGTCCAGGGAGACTGAAGTGTTCTCCTACTGGCTTTTGTATGTTACCATTCCAGATGTCTGATTTGTGTCCATTGATCCTTTTACGTAGAGACTGTCCAGTTTGGCCAATGTACATGGCAGAGGGGCATTGCTGGCACATGATGGCATATATCACATTAGTGGATGTGCAGGTGAATGAGCCTCTGATGGTGTGGCTGGGTCCTATGATGGTGTCACTAGAATAGATATGGGGACAGAGAAGGCAAGGGGGTTTGTTAGAGGGATTGGTTCCTGGGTTAGAGATTCTGTGGTGTGGTGTGTAGTTGCTGGTGAGTATTTGCTTCAGGTTGGGGGGCTGTCTGTAAGCGAGGACTGGCCTGCCTCTCAAGGCCTGTGAGAGTGTGGGATTGTTTTCCAGGATAGGTTGTATAGCACTGATGATGCGCTGGGGAGGTTTTAGCTGGGGGCTGTACGTGATGGCCAGTGGTGTTCTGTTATTTTCCTTGCTGGGCCTGTCCTGTAGTAGGTGACTTCTGGGTACCCATCTCGCTCTGTCAATCTGTTTCCCCACTTCCCCAGGTGTGGATACAGACTAACACGGCTACCCCTCTGATATCTGGAGAAGTAGGTTGTCTACCCTCTGTAGGTACACTACAGGTAATTACATTACAGAGCAAGCTTCCTTACACCAGTCTGGAAATGTGCCCCCTCTACTTTGACCATGATAGACAGACAGTCCTTTCAAGTGAAGATTAATCTCTCTGTACAATATTTAATTCTGAAACAAATGTTAACCACCAGAAAGTTCCATGCTTTTTTAGATTAAAGTTGGCCGGCATTGCCATGTCAGTTCTGGATCTGGGTTTTAAAACTTACCCACAAGATTTGAACAAACGCTCAGATCCAGAATTTTGGTTCAGGCACTATTAGTATAATAGCATTCTGAATAGTCTTATGAAGGTAATTTGTCCTTCAAAATTATGGCCCATAGCATGCCATCAATTTTGAAGTGCAGGATTACTCAGAAGACTATTAAAATGGCACTTTCCTACTCAACATGTAGGTTCATGTTTATATCTCCTCTTTAGCAGCGACAATGTGTTTTCATGCCTGTTAGCTATGTTGGTTCTGGTGGGCTAAGAAAGTGAGTGAGCTATATTCTGTTCCTTCTTAGAAAACCATTTGTTGATGGAGCACAAGTTCCGACAGTTGTGCTTGTGCAAACCCAATGAAGGCTACAGGAGTTGCACAACTGTCAGTGAGGGCATAGTTTTCCTGCAGAAGCTTTACTACAAATAATGATGCATGAGAAGCAAAGAGAGAGACTCTCAAATGCTAGGCTGAAATCACAGGGCCAACAGTTAGAAAAAGCATTTTAGTTATCATAGCCCATTTGATCTAAAGAGAGATTATCTTCAGAATTCTGGAACCCCAAAATGCCCGTTTTAACAGCCACTTTAAAAGAAGTTACATTTTAATTAAGACACCCCCTTCAAATCAATGGGGATTTTTGCTCAGCAACAGAGAGCACAATATGGCTATATATTTTACACAGTCTTCCAAATATACCTTAATAAAAATATTATTTGTACTGTGTCAGCACGTGAAGGCCACTCTACAAACATAATGAAGAGATATTCTTTACCCTCCACAGCTTACAATCGAAGCGTGACTATGCATACAACAGGTGTGACAGGTGGGGTAGCACAAAGTAACAATGGCACTATGGTAAGCAGTGGTTCACAGCCCACCAGATTACTAGCCATTGGCAAGTTTTTTGTAGGAATCTAAGTCAGGAGTTGATTCAGTACCATGTCACTCAAATCTCCAACATTATAAGTTAAATGGGACCTAATTAGAGGATCAATTAACAAGTGGGCCTACAGCTGAAGGGCTTATAAGAGGGGGAAACACCGCAGCAGCTGGGAGCAGGTAAATGGACAGGAAGGAAGCCCGATGGAAGGCAGAACTGGTGGCTGTTGCTTCTGGGGAAATGGAGCAGAACTAGTAGTAAGTGGGAAAAGCTGGCTGGGACTTGTAAATATATGAACAGCACTACAAGTAGTGGCCTGCTGGGACAGTATAATAAAGCATGGCGGTGGTGATGGAGACCTGGAGAGGGTGTGGTCAGTGCATAAGGCACGAAAGGACTCACAGGGGACCACCCCAGGACAGCATCACAGTAGAAAAGAGTTAAGGTGGCCAATGAGGTGTTCTTGCCGATATTCATGGGGCACTCCTCCCAAGCAGGAGAGGTAGCATAGGAAAAAGCATAAAGGCATCTTTGAAAAATTTTACAACTAGGCAATCAAAACTGGCATCATTTGCAGAATGAAGATGGAGGTTGATGTCTCAATAGCTTATTAGAAAGGATAGGTTGAATGGGGATAGGTTGTGAAAGGCCTTAGAAGTGAAGCCAAGTAGTTAGTGTAACATCTAATTAAATAGCAGTTTTCTATTAATAGAAAAAATGTAATGTATAAACCTAGTTCATTCCTATGTGTATTAAATTACCTGGTATTTCAGAAAAGTGCATATAAATATAAAGTATGTTTTCTTAACATCTAGCATCAATTAATACCCCCTTTTCATAACCTCAGAGTGACCATTAAGGAGAGTCATAACGCTACATTAGAAGATAAATTGGTCCAGACACGCCTAACAATGATATTTTCCATTATTTTCTGGATATCATTATGACCTCTGTGGTCTTAAAAAAAAAGTTTTCACTTCCTTTGTACAATTTCATTAAGCTCCCAATGCATTTTATTACATTAGTGGAACACCACAAATGGTGCTGTTAATATAATAGCATTTTCATTTCTTTGAATACATTCCTGTTTAAATCCTGCTGCCATTAAAGCCAATGGGAATTTTACCTTGATTTATCTGCTCCTGTACTACACACAATGAGTAGGGAAAGAACAGGTTAAAGATTATATAAATAGGTTAGATACATACAGATTGGCAGGGCCTGAGAAGAGAGATTCACCCTAGGGTACTCTGCTTCAGCTAGTTCACTATCTCAGCACTATTAGGGATTATTCAGGGAGGACAAGAGTGCTCCCAAAGGGACTGGAGAAGGATAAAAATGGTCTTACCCAAAGTCCTGCCACACAAACCATCTCAGGCAGTCTTCTCTGGCACTGCCCAGATGGTGCTAATTCCCCAGTGGTCAGTAGGGGAATGCAGGCCCACCCACCACTCATCCCCCTGGTTATACCAGCTCTAAACCCTCCTCTCCCTTTTCCCAGGGAGTGGCTGTAGCCTTTCCCAGCAGCCTAGGCTGCAGTCCCCTACCTGGCTTTAGAGGCCCTGCATGTTCCTGCACAGATGAGCCTCTCTCTAATTAGCTGCCTCCAGCCTAAAGCTCCCCTGTTTGCAGCCTAATTAGCTGATTGGGCCCATCTGGCCTAATTCAGCTCTTGCGGGGCTACTGTGAGGAGTCCACCCCATCACAATGGTATAGCTTGATTTTAGTAAAATTTTTGACACAGTCCCAAATGACATTCTTCTCAGCAAACTAGGGACATGTGGTCTAGATGAAATTACTACAGAGTGGATGCACAACTGGTTTAAAGACCAGGTGTACTCAAAGAGTAGTTATCAATGGTTTGTTGTCACACTGGGAAGATAGATATAGTGGAGTCCCACAGGGATCTGTCCTGGATCCAGTACTATTCAGAATTTTCATTACAAACTTGGATACTGGAATAGAGAACATGCTTATAACATTTGCAGATGACACCAACGGGTGCTAGCACTTTGGAGGATAGGGTTAGAATTCAAAATGAGCATGATAAATTGGAGAATTGATGTGAAATCAAGAAGATAAAATTCAGTAAAGACAAGTGAAAAGTTCTACACCTAGGAAGGAAAAATCAAATGCACAACTACAAAATGGAGAATAACTGGCTAGGCAGTAGTACTGCTGAAAAAATCTGGGGTTATAGTGGATCACAAATGGAATATGAGACAAAAGTATGATATACTTGCAATATTTGCCTCATTTCTCTGGGCTTTAGTTCCCCAGCTAAAAAATTAAAATCACTGTAAGATTGGATAGGCTTCTGAAGTCTATGGGCAATGATCCAGTGGTGATGGTTCAGATTGGCACTAATGACACTGCGTCACAGGATATCTCGCAGATAGTAGATGACTTCAAGGAACTGAGAAGCATGCTGAAGAAGAAGGTGGTCCAAGTGATCTTCTCAGGTCATTCATATCCTACAAGCCAAGGAAGACAAAAGGCAGAAGATTCTGCCGGTGAATCACTGGCTAGGTAAGTGGTATAGGATGGAGGCCTTTGCTTTTGTGGAACATCAGTCCACCCTCTATGGGGAAAGAGGGTTGTATAGTTTGGCCTTCACCTCAATAGAAGGGGGGCCAATCTCCTCAGGGATAGGTGGTTAGAGTGGTCGGGAGAGGGATTTAAACTAATAGCAAAAGGGGGAGGTAAAAAGAGGGAAGATATGAACATTCAGCACAAAATTGAGATGTTGTTGAGAACAAAAATCATTAAGGAACCAAAAGACAAGACAAGAGAAGAAATTCTTGACGTGCCTATACACTAATGCTAGGAACCTGGGTAACACACAAGAGGAATTGGAATTGCTCATTTTTTAGCATAAATTCAAGCTAGTTGGTGTTACTGAAACCTGATGGGATGATTCACACAATTGGAATGTTTAAAAAAATCAATGGTTATGAGCTATTTAGGAAGGATGGTGTGGGCAAAAGGGGAGGAGAGTGGCACTATGTGTCAAAAATGACATTACCTGTTTCCGAGTCACTGATAACTTGGAAGAAAATTACCTTGAATTCTTATGGATTAATGTCCTAACAGCTAAAGCACAAGATGGAATACTAACTGGTGTCTGCTACAGACCTCCAAATCACACTAGAGAAAAAGATAGGTGCATAAGGAGCTGGTTATCTATAATGTGGGGGGCGGGAACTGTGATCACAGAGGATTTCAATTTGAGTGACATATGCTGGAGCTCTCATTCTGCCAGTACTAGAACATTCTTGGAATTTCTTATAGATGACAATTTTCTAACTCAAAATGCATTACAGCCAACAGAGGAATTCTATAATAGACCTTGTCCTGACAGATTAAAAGGAACTGACCACAGAACTGAAAGTTAATGGTACTTTAGGTACAAATGATCATGACTTGTGTCACGCTGTCTAAAGCAGCTCATGACAATGAGAGCCTACCTCAGAGTAGACTGTCAAAAACAGGGCAAACACCCGTAACTGGTGGTGAAATCTAATTTTAGAACACACCAAGCCAGTAACCAGTGTGAACTCCTGGATCACTATAAAGGTCTTACCAGGGATTCAAAGTCAAAGTCAAACTTTTTTCCCTGAGGCCTACCTGAGCAATTTTCCCTAAGGCTCATCTGTGTAATAGGCACTGTGGCCCACTATTAACACTTCTTGAGGAAAATTATTCATTATTACATACATATAAACTATATGTACCAGCAAGGGGCCAGTACTCACAGGGTGCATCTTTCCACTCCTCCCCCCGACTGTGGCCCTTCAGTGCTGTGGCCTGAGTGCAGGTGCCACCCCATCTCCCCAAAGGCAGTGCACTCCATTGATGCCCAGCACCCCTTCCCTTACAGAGCCAGGGGCAAAAGTCCTGACTTCACCCCCAAAATAGAGCCAAAGCTCCATTTCCCCCCCTTACCATAAGCAAGGTCCCCCTGGCCTCTGCCCCCCAGGGGCACTGGTGGGGGGATGGCCGAGGTCCCTTAGTGTTGTCCGTCACTGGTGGCAGGTGCGGCACATTCCGCTTAGCCCTGGGCCTGAAGCCCATGGGGCCTGGTTCTCCTGCAGCAGGCGGAAGAGCATCCCCTCCAGCTGGGGAGAAACAGGGGGGCAGAGAAAGGAGACAGGACCCGTTGCCTCAGTCAGAGCAGGGGTTCAGCCCCACAGCACCCTAGCCTAGCCCTGGGGTGAGGGGACTGACACTGAGACCAGTTTGGTCTGAGATGGAGGACACTTATGACAGATGGCCCATGGGGAAGTGGAGGGGAGTGGGGGGGCAGGGATCTGGCATATGAAGAGTTAAGGGTGTTTTGGAAGGGGGCAGCCATGTTGTGGGAGAGGGAGTTGGAATGTGGGGGGGAAGCCCAAGTTTGGGGGAAAGGGGCAGGGGAACCCTGGGTTTTGCAGGGGAGCCCCCAGTCAGCAAATAGCTGAGTGAGCCCAACTGCCGGGGACAGGCTAAGGATGCTCTTGCTGGCAGCTTCATGCTGCCGAGGGATGGATGATTGATGAGGGCACTATGAGCAGCCTGCAATGCAGGGACTGCGGGGGAACTCCTAGCACAGACAGTGGAGACAGGAGCAGGGAGGAGATAGGCCAGTGCCCTGGAGAAAGGGTCCCCTAATCCTCCACTGCAAAGCAGCACACCCACACACCACCACTGGCAACCAAAATGGAGGGGACAGCTCAGTGCACAAAGGGGTCCCCGATACTCGCCATTGCAAATAGCAACACACGCACCCTGCCGCCTGCAAGCCAGGTGCTGAGGAAGAAAGCCTCTTTTAGCTGTGCCTCTGCTGCTCCTCTGACCCCAGCTTTCCTTCTCCCCCCCAAAAAAATCCCTCTCTTCCAGACGCTCTCCCCAAGCTCCCCCGTAGAGCCTGCATGGAGAGCATGTGTGCCAGGCAGGACAAGTGGACAGAGCTGTATGCGCTGGAGCTGTGCTGAAGGGCCAGGGTCAGGAAGGGAGTGGAAAGAGGCAATGCCCTACATGCCCCCCAATCTCCACCCCTGCTGACAGACCAGCCAGGACTGTGGGCCATGGCCCATAGCTTGGGAACCCCTGCCTCAGACCTTCAGTCTATCTTGCCACTTAGCCAAACTGGACTTAATGATAAATGGTCACTTACACCAAAAATCACACCACATTCAGGTTGCTTCCAGTCCCAAGAGACCAGGCACTTACCCCAGATCAATTAGTACCCTAGATCTGACACCAAAGATAACACCTTTAGCTAATCCTGTAATAAACTATCTAGAGGTTTATTAACTAGGAAAAAGAAATAAGAATTATTTACAGGTTTCAGCAAGCAAACATATACACACAAATGAGTTACCATCTAAATCCTAAGAGGGACAGAGTTCTAGTGATTTGTCAGTTCAAAGTGTCTTTCCGGGTGGACCCAGGAGGCAGCCCTTGAGGATCTCTGGCTTCAGTTTAGAGTCTCTGGCCCTTGCAAACAGCCGCAAAGATGGAAAATTTTACTGTGGCTTTGTTACTGTGTCTTCATTCAGCATCCAAGTTCACAGGACAAGTTTCCTTGCACATAGTATTTCCCAGGCATGATAGGGCCATTAACCAACCCTTTATATTGCAATGATCCTTGATGGCCAGTCTGATTTGATAGTCCTTTTAGATAGGCAAGGGGAATGATTCCCATGACTAGGTTCACAAGTTCAGAGCAAACATTTTCAAAAGTATAAAGTAAACCTTAAATATTTTCTTATAACGTGGAATACAGACATTGTGAGTGAGATTAATGTAAGCAATTTACAAGCATTTCATAGAGTCTAAACACTAAATACCTTCTTGTAAGCTAAAAACTATTTTGAGCAAAACTAACCTACAGGTGAACTAATCTGGTCTCTAGCTATACATTTTTCAGTTCTTAGCTTATGCCTGCAGCCTGGGCAACAGCTGGCAGCTGGCCTGCCAGCAACACAACTTGATCGCACTTACAGTGTGCATGCAGAATAATTCCAGACCAGTAACATATATATTTGGTGCTTTAATAGGGCCAATTTCACAAATCTGAAAATAATTGAGCCAAATCAGCTAATATTTAATCAGAAAAATATTTAATATTTAATCAGAAAAATATGAATGATGATTGGAATCATTTAAGAACACACTACTAGATGCCCAAATAGCCAATCTCTCAATTGAGAGAGAAGGCTGTGCAGGTTAAAAAAAACCCTAATTTAGAGGGGCAGTGAAGGTAGCTATAAAAATAATATGCAACACATGGAAGAAAGGGGAAGTTGACAGTAATGAATATAAATCAGAAGTTAGGAATTGTAGCAAATTGATAAGGGAAGACAGGGGGCACAAGGACACCTCTATGGCCAGCAGAGTTAAGGACAATAAGAAGGAATTTTTAAAATATATTAGAAAGAAAAAGAATCATGGCAATGGTATTGGTCCCTTACTAGATAGAAATGGTAGAATTATCAATAATAACACAGAAAAGGCAGAAGTATTCAACAAATATTTCTGTTCTGTATTTGGGGAGGGGGGAAATGAGGCACTCATTATATAGCAATGGTAACATTCTTGCCATTCCACTAGTGTCTCTGAAGAATGTTAAACAGAAGCTACTACATTTAGACATTTTTGAATCAGCAGGTCCAGATATCTTGCATCCAAGAACCGGTTTTGCATAAAAGAACTGGCTAAGGAGCTCACTAAACCATTGATGTTGATTTTCAATATGTCTTAGATCACTGGGGAAGTTCCAGAAGACTGGAATAAAGCTAACATCGTGCCAGTTTTTAAAAGGGCAAACAGGATGACCTGGATAGGCCTGTCAGCCTGCCATTGACCCAAGCAAGATAATGGAGTGGCTAATATAGGACTACATTAAGAAAGAATTGAAAGCATGAGTTTATGGAAAATAGATCCTGTTAAACTAACTTGATATCTTTTTTTGGATGAGACTATAAGTTTGGTTGATTAAAGGTAATAGTGTTGACATAATATACTTAGACTTCTGTAAGATGTTTGGTACTGCACAACATTGTGATTAAAAAACTAGAATGATCTAAAATTAACATGGCACATATTAAATGGATTATAAACTGGCCAATTGATAGGTCTCAAAACATATATGTAAACAGGGAATAGTAGCTGAATGGGTCTATTTCCAGTGGGGTCCTTCGGGGATCGGTTCTTGGTCCTATACTATTTAACATCTTTAGCAATCACCTGGAAGAAAATAGCAAGCAATATGCATTTTAATATGACTAAATGTATGCACATTTGGGAACAAAAGAATGTAGGCCATACTTACAGGATGGGAGAGACTATACTTGGGGGTTGTAGTGGATAATCACCAGAACATGAGCTCCCAGTGCGATTCTATGGCCAAAAGAGCTAATGCAGTCAGAGGATGCATTAATGGGGAATCTTAAGTCGGAGCAGAGAGGTTATTTTACCTCTATATTTAGCACTGGTGTGACCGCTGCTGGAATACTGTGTCCATTCTTGTTCCCACAATTCAAGAAGGATGTTGATAAATTGGAGAGGGTTCAGAGAAGAGCCATGAAAATGATTAAAGGATTAGAAAGCCTGCCTTATTATGGTGGAATCAAAAAGCTCAATTTATTTAGCTTAACAAAGAGAAGGTTAAGGGGTGACTTGATTACAACCTATAAATACCTACATGGGGAATAAATACTTAACAATGGGCTATTCAATCAAGCGGAGAAGGGTATAACACAATCCAATGGCTGGAAGTTGAAGCTAGACAAATTCAGACTGGAAATAAGGCGTACATTTTTAATGTTGAGAGTAATTAGCCATTGGATCAACTTACCAAGGGTCATGGTAGATTCTCCATCACTTGAAATTTTTAAATCAAGATTGGATATTTTCTAAAATATATGCCCTAGGAATTATTTTGGGGAAGATCTGTGGCCTGAGGTCAAACTAGAGTTCACAATGGTCCCTTGTGGCTTTAGAATCTATAAGGATAGTTAAGTTGTAGATCAGGCTACCAAGGGAGGTTCTGGAATCCCTGTCATTGGAGGTTTTTAAGAAGAAGCTAAACAAACACTTGTCAGGATGGTCTAGGTATACTTGGTCCTGCCTCAGCATGGCGGAGATGGAGTAGATGACCCCTTGAGGTCCCTTCCAGCCCTACATTATATATGTGTATATATACATAGGACACCGGCACATATACACATCTTGAGTATGATCTTGCAAGTAAGACAGGAGCTGCCAGAAGATCTGGGTTCTATTTCTAGCTGACAAGTTTTCATTCTGCTTCTTTACAACTTAACGCTAGTAGTTAATACTTTGCACTTTTATAACCCCGCCACCCAAATGATCTCAAAATGCTTTATCAGCATGAATGGACTTACTCTTACAACACCCCAATTAGTCGGGTATTGCTCAATTTTACAGATGGGGACCTCAGGCACAGAGAAAATAGGCAGAAGTTTTCAAAAGTGACCATTAATTGTAGGTGCCTCAGTTTTTGATTGTCCAACTTGGTTGGGCCTGGTTTTCAGGAGTGCTGACTTTGTTATTTTAATATCAATGGGTACTCGTTATTGGAGATTGTTATGGGCAATGTTATTAGTTATATGTTATTGGATTTTTGATACTGTGTTTAATTATTGTGGAAGTGTTCAGAGCAATAAGTGGAGTCGTTTGCTACAGATTTAAATACAGCAATGAAACATGTTAACCCATGATCCTGTATAAATAAATAGTTCAAAGATTCTGTCACTGGTAGAGATGAGAGTGTGGAGGATGGCACACTCCAAGGACATCACCACACACAAGAGGAGTTTTAGTTTCCCACTGGGGGAGGGAGAAAGATGTCTGTATGCACCCGACAAAATATTTGTTTTATTAGTTAGATTTCTCATCAATTGTCAACTAAACATTTTTGTGAATGCCCATGCACTGTGGTGTAGCCTGCAATTCTGTGGCAAACCCGTCATTAATTAAATGCCAAAATATTGAAAGGAGCTGTTTTCCAAAGAAGCAGACCCAAAGGCTGACACTAGGGCAGTTTTAGAACCCATAAAATTCCCAAAATGTAGTAACTATACTAGAGACAGGCCTCGGGCATTATCACTATTGTGCTGTCTGTATCCCGATCACTGGGACTGGAGTCGGAGGGCCCGTGTTCCTAGGGGTTGGTTATTGATGGTACCCCAGTGGAAATGGAACAAGGGGAGTTAGGCTCAGCCCCATAGAGTAGTCCACAGGGTTTAATAAAATTCCATTTGTTAAACTAAACCTGCATTCGGCTTCACTCTTTGTGAATGAAACACTGTCTAAATTGCAGTGCCCTTACCACCAGTGAAGTGGCACCTACTGGGAATTGCAAGTCCTAAAATTGCCCAGTAGGATGAAAGGATATAGGGAGAACAGATTTTCTCTACTTGCAACTGATCAAGTTTCTCTCTTTTTTCCCCCTTTCCAAATTCCAGTTTGTTACACGAGCACTGTGGTCTCGGGCTGACAATACCGTAGTACCATTGTTTCATGCTTACACTTAGGTTTCATTTTTCTCTGTCTCTCCCCCAGCTTGGTGTGGCTTGTTGCATTATGAAACCAGGGCCGGCGCTTCCATTAGGCGACCTAGGCGGTCGCCTAGGGCGCTGCTATTTTGGGGGCGCCTGCGCCCCCGCCGCCCGTAAAAATTTGGGGGCGGGACCTTCCGCCGCCGCTGTTGGGGGCGGGATTTCGGGGGCGGGACTTCCGCCGCCTAGGGCGCCAGCAAAGCTGGCGCCGCTACTGTATGAAACTATTTCAAATGCAAAGTTACATTAAAATAGCTATTTCATTTCATTGTTTTTATGAACAGTCTAACAGTGTGAAACCACATTAAGGAGCACATTTAATTAGTTATGTGAGTATTTTCAGTCCAAAGACCCACAAAGTCTTTGGACCCACAAAGTTTCCAACTGGCTGGGTTGTCTTTTTAGTAACAAGTTACACTTACCTTTTAGACCCCTGCAAATAGTCTAGCTAGTCCTCAACATTCTTTACCAAGGTACTGAAGACAAGTGAACTCACCTCACACACAAGCACACTTTCAGCTGCTGCTTTCCTCATCTCCCAGTCAAAGCAATGCCCTTTCTGTCTCCCTCACCTTCCTGGAAAGTGCCTGCTGATCTTCCAATCACATTCTCTTCTCCATTCCCACATGCCGATATAACCTCAAGCTCCCCACCCACTTCACAGATCACTAGCTACACCTCCATGCTGGTTCCTCCACACAAACACAGCTGGAATTTCCAGCTTAACCCACATTCTCCCTTTTCACAAGGGAGGTAGCTCACTTGGGCAAATAATTGGCCTTGATTTCCTTAGGGACAGTCTGCTTTGAAGAGTCTGGATCATTGTAGGCTGCTGGCCTGTCTTTCCCAGCCCAGAAAGGACAAATGCCATGCCTAAGTCTCTTTCACACCCTTCTCTCAGGACACAATTTATAAACGTCTAGTGTCATACATACAATCAACACAATGATGACTATTTCCATTTGAGCATTTGATTGAACTCTCTAATGTACAGCAAGATCCATTAATGATGTTGTGACATGCTGTGTATTTTAAATTGTGCTTCACTTGAACAGCTGTACTAGAAAGACTGCTGCTTTAAGCACAGTACATTATATTTTGATGTTCAGAATATTAAAACTATTACAGTGCGTTTCTAAAAGTGTGTCAGCTTATTCTCATTAGAATGTAGAGACTGCCATACTGTATGAGATCAACAGTCTAGCCCAGTATTCTCTTTCCAATAAGGGCCAGATGCTTCAGATGAAGGTGCAAGAAGCCCTGTAAGGACAATTATGGAATACCTTATCCATGAAGAAAATTTCTTCCTAACCCCAGACAGTTTCTAGTTGGTTTATGTCCTGAACCATTAAAGCTCATTTCCCTCATACATTTTTGTCCTGTGTAATGTAATATGAGGTATTAAATGCATAAATCTAATCCTATTTGAATCCTGCTAAATTCTTGGCCTGAAGCAGTGAAGTCCATGGGTTAGTCATGCATTTTGTAGAAAAGTTTTTAATCAGTTATTTGCACAAAATGTGTCCCTCATATCAGAAATGTTCTCAGCAATTATTCAAAGTAAGGCCGGATCCAGATTTTTAGTCATTTCAGAGCAACAGTCCTATGTTTTGGAAAAACATTACTGATGCTCCTCTTTTCAGAATTTAACCTAGGGAAAACCACTGCTGGGATTTTATGTTGGCCTGTCTAGTTTGCACAAGTTCCTCTTACAGAGATCATTGTAAAGTGGCTTGCAGTTAGAGATGGACCAAAACAGAAGTCATTTATCCTAGCCCCCTCTAACCCACATCCCAGGATGAACTAAAAAGGTTTGACTAAAATGCAAACCATCCAAGTTTTTGTTTGAAATAGCAAAATCCAACTGATGAGAGATGTTCATAAAAAAAGGGATAGTTTTAATTTTGCAATATCTATTTACAAGCCTTACTGGGTAAATGTGCCATTAACCCTCAGCCCCATGGTCTTCTCAAGGGTGTGTCTTAGCTCTCACCTCTCTCTGAGCAGGGACCCATTTCCCACTCCCCTATCACCAGGAATTTTAGGCTGTAGTCCCCTTGCACTTCACTGTGATTATTCCAGGAAGGCTTGACAAACATCCAGTCCCCTCCCTACTCTTTAGTTTCTGTCCAAGAGCAGTGACAGTGATTTGCCAGTAACCTGAACAGCTCTTTCTTTTAATCCCCAGTGTTTTTA
Organism: Platysternon megacephalum; assembly: GCA_003942145.1. Lineage (NCBI taxonomy): Eukaryota > Metazoa > Chordata > Testudines > Platysternidae > Platysternon > Platysternon megacephalum. The sequence continues at coordinate 1,542,041 of QXTE01000024.1, read as the reverse complement.
GTCCTGGAGGAGCTGTGGTAACCCTCTCCCATGTACTAGAACAGAATCCTCTACAGATATTGCATGTGGTGCAATATCAGTCACATAACCTGTGAGGATGAAAGTCTCCATATAAATGGGGAAAGGATAGTCTTGTGTACAATTTCAGATTAGGAGTCAAGAGACCTGGATTCTATTCCCAGCTCTGCCACAGACTTTTAGCCTGACCATGGGCAAGTCACTTAAAGATAGCAAGGTAAAGATAAAGCCTTCTTTACTGAGGAAAGCTTCCTTCCACCTTCAGATGGCAGCAACAGTCTCACTCGATCCCAGTCCCTGTGAATGTCAGTGACATGCTGGCCAACATATGCAAAGAAAAGTTAAAGGCCACCCACCATTTGGAATGTATTGTGGTAACAGGCAGCACCTTTAATCACTGGCTTCTCACTGCCAGGGACATGCTCCAGTCCTGCCCACTGCACTAAACTTGAGCTATGTTCCCTAAGGTAATTTTTGAGGCTTTAGTTCAAGTTTATGTGGAAGATTTATGCCAGATTAACCAGGAGATAGTAAGAGAAAACAGACTTGCACTATGTTAATCATGGGAAGAACCAAGTGTCCCAGCTAACAGTGAATTGTGGTTTAGCTATGACAGATTGACACTGACCTATTTCTACCATAAATCAAAGTTCACCACATTTCGCAGGTTAACGTCTCTCAATACTTCTACTAATTTAAGCGCTACGAATGTGAGTACTACGATCAACACTATGGTAAACATCCCATTTGCTTTCTANAGGAGCTCGGGGGCTGGGCAGGACGGTCCCGCAGGCCGGATGTGGCCCACGGGCCATAGTTTGCCCACCCCTGGCCTAGCTCCATCCTCTTTGGAACCCCCCTTCAGGTAGTTGAAGGCTGCTATCAAATCCCCCCTCACTCTTCTCTTCTGCAGAATAAATAAGCCCAGTTCCCTCAGCCTCTCCTCATAAGTCATGTGCCCCAGCCCCCTAATCATTTTTGCTGCCCTCCCCTGGACTCTCTCCAATTTGTCCACATCCTTTCTGTAATGATGGGCCCAAAACTGGATGCAATACTCCAGATATGGCCTCACCAGTGCCGAATAGAAGGGAATAATCACTTCCCTCAATCTGCTGGCAATGCTCCTACTAATGCAGCCCAATATGCCATTAGCCTTCTTGGCAACAAGGGCACACTGCTGACTCATATCCAGCTTCTTGCCCACTGTAATCCCCAGGTCCTTTTCTGCAGAACTGCCGCTTAGCCAGTCAGTCCCCAGCCTGTAGCATGCATGGGATTCTTCCGTCCTAAGTGCAGGACTCTGCACTTGTCCTGGTTGAACCTCATCAGATTTCTTTTGGCCCAATCCTCCAATTTGTCTAGGTCACTCTGGACCCTATCCCTACCTCCAGCACATCTAACTCTTCCCCCAGCTTAGTGTCATCCGCGAACTTGCTGAGGGTGCAATCCATCTCATCATCCAGATCATTAATGAAGATGTTGATACCAGCTGCCAACTAGACATCGAGCCATTGATCACTACCCATTGAGCCCGACGATCTAGCCAGCTTTCTATCCACCTTATAGTCCATTCATCCAGTCCATACTTTTTTAACTTGCTGGCAAGAATACTGTGGGAGACTGTATCAAAAGCTTTGCTAAAATCAAGATATATCACGTCCACCGCTTTCCCCATATCCTCAGAGCCAGTTATCTCATCATAGAAGGCAGTCAGGTTGGTCAGGCATGACTTGCCCTTGGTGAATCCATGTTGCCTGTTCCTGATCACCTTCCTCTCCTCCAAGTGCTTCAAAATGGATTCCTTGAGGACCTGCTCCATGATTTTTCCAGGGGAATGAGGTGAAGCTGACCAGTCTATAGTTCCCCAGATTCTCCTTCTTCCCTTTTCCAATCGTCCGGGACCTCCCTCGATCACCACGAGTTTTCAAAGATAATGGCCAATGGCTCTGCAATCACATCAGCCAACTCCCTCAGCACCCTCGGATGCATTAGATCCGGCCCCATGGACTTGTGCATGTCCAGCTTTTCTAAATAATCCTTAACCTCTTTCACCACTGAGGGCTGCTCACCTCCTCCCCATACTGTGCTACCCAGTACAGCAGTCTGGGAGCTGACCTTGTCTGTGATGACAGAGGCAAAAAAAGCATTGAGTACTTCAGCTTTATCCACATCATCTGTCACTAGGTTGCCTCCTCCATTCAGTAAGGGTCCCACACTTTCCCTGACCTTCTTCTTGTTGCTAACATACCTGTAAAAACCCTTCTTGTTACCCTTCACATCCCTTGCTAGCTGCAACTCCAGTTGTGCTTTGGCCTTCACGATTACACCCCAGCATGCTCGAGCAATATTTGTATACTTCTCCCTAGTCATCTGTCCAAGTTTCCACTTCTTGTAAGCTTCCTTTTTGAGTTTAAGTTCACCGAAGATTGCTCTGTTAAGCCAAGCTGGTCACCTGCCATATTTGCTATTCTTTCTGCACATCAGGATAGTTTGTTCCTGCGCCCTCAATAAGGCTTCTTTAAAATACAGCCAGCTCTCCTGGACTCCTTTCCCCCTCATATTAGCCTCCCAGGGGATCCTGCCCATCAGTTCCCGGAGGGAGTCAAAGTCTGCTTTTCTGAAATCCAGGGTCCGTATTCTGCTGCTCTCCTTTCTTCCTTTTGACAGGATCCTTAACTTGACCATCTCATGGTCACGGCTGCCCAGGTTGCCACTCACTTCTACTTCCCCTACCAATTCTTCCCTGTTTGTGAGCAGCGGGTCAAGATGAGCACGGCCCCCTCCTCTTGACCTATATACTTCAGTTTGCTTTAGACATCTCAGAAATTTAACGGTTTTGGAATATTGATTATTCTAAAGTAAAGAAGCTGCCTTTGATATACCCCTCTCCCCAAAAAAGCATAAATAATCCCATTTCCAACAAGGCATTGTGTTTCATGCTCTAAGTCTTATGTTAAGGACTCAGCAAAGCCTCAAGAAGGAAAAGTTGTTCTTTTGATGGATTGAATCATTTAATAAAATGAAAGCTAGAGCAGAGATGCCTCACTAATGCGGCAGCTAATGCCATTTTTTGCAGTCTGTTTTTCATCCAGAATTTTAATACTCTGTATAGTTACAGTAATTAAATATTTGTGGCTGCTTTACTGTTTCAAGGCAGCACTAACTATGAAAATGCATTTAACAGTTCACTGTAGTCTTTAAAAAAATCCCAAATATCATTTGGGTGTTTAGGGCAGGGATCTGTGCTAGGTTAAAAAATTATCATATCTAAACAAGGTAAACCCCACTGATTCTCACTTTGCTTAAATGCAACTCAGTAATGATCACAAAAGAGCAGTAGTCTTGTCCCATTTCTCAGAAAATGTTTCATAGCAGAGGCTGCATTCAGAACTCCTATTACTAAGACTTAATTACTTTTATTCAGCATGTTAGTAAATGTATTGTAATATATTAAGTATCAGTATTACTATTACTATTAAGAGCTAATGTATAGAGCTGCACATTGGAAACCATTTTCAGTACATGTGTTTAATACAAGTGTTATTACGCTGACAAAACCCAGGAACTATGTGCCTGTTCTCTAGCGCCATCTACTGGCACCTTACTTACACATATGCAGATATAAAGCACTCTTGTAACAATTACAGTTAAAACAAAACTGCATCTTTCAGAAAAAAGGAACAAAGTGTGCTTAGCGATGCAGTACCCTTGACCTTTCATCATATTTGTTTGATTACTCTCTCATTTGAAACTTTGTTGATCTGCCATGGTTCACCAAGTCATAGTGTAAGTTACAGAATATTGATATACTGTACCACTCTTTCTAGTTTACAGGGACTATCTAGCAAAGGGGTACTAGATACACAATGCTGGATCATGCGGTCTCCAAACCAACAGAGGCAAGAGTTAGCAGCACCATAGTTTACCTGAAGATGATTAGAAAAAGGTGTGCTTGAACTGGTTTGCTAATTTTCAGGTATCTCTTCTTTCTATAGTCTAATAAGGACTGGTTTCAGTGAGTTTATTAAGGTCTAACTTGTTGCAAGCAGGGAGTGTGCCATGTCAGGAGAGGCTCTGGGTGGGATTATACATACATTTACCAAGCTCTCTAGTGAGAATGGGAGAGTGTACCCTCGGAAATTGCAAAGGGCTCTGTAGGAGGGCTGTGTCAAGGCTCGTCCCTCCGCGGGGCTGTGGGGTATCCCACCGCCTCGCAACTGTTCAATATGAGCCCTGGCCTTAGGTCAGGGCGGGGCAGCAAATAAACAGTCTGGAGCTCAGGCCCTTAAGCAGGGGCTGAGTCAATAGTTCAGTAGGAGCCCTGGCTCTAGGTCAGGGGGGGCAGCAAATAAATAGTCAGGAGCTCAGGCTTCTGAGCGTCTGGTGCGAGGGGGAGACTGCCACCCGTGAGTGGGGTGGCAGGGGGGACACAGGCCCACCCGCTCCACTGTGTCCCAGCCCGGGGTCCTAACAGCGGCAGAAGGCTTGCTGCTGTGTCAGTGGGGATCCTGACCGCAACACACTGACATTGGTTCTGGCCCTGCTGCAGCCAGACCGGGGTCGGCTGCCCCCGGGCTACTTCCGGACTCCCCCTCATAAGGTACCTGGGTTTGGCCGGCGTCCTCGGCGGTTTCCAGCACCATCGGTTCCTCCGGGTAACCAGCAAAGGGTAGGCGCGGCTCCTCCTCGGGGTAGCTGGCGAGAGGCAGGCTTGGCTGGCCCAGCCAGTCCTCAGGTCAGCCGCAGCCTGCCGGCATTCCCCAACCCGGAGCTAGGCCACAGGCATCTGGCCTCTCTGGCGGCTGGCCTTCCACTGAGCTCTGTAGCAGGGCTTTTCTATTTCCTGTCCTGCGCTGTGACCTCTGGGGGGCGGGCGCAGGATCCACTGGCTCCGCCCACATTGGTGTTAGGGGAGGCTCGTCCCTCCACAGGGCTGTGGGGTATCCCACCGCCTCGCTACAGGCTCACTCCTGCATACGTAGCCAGTACAGGGACTTAGACAATTTTACTGGGGAGGGGGCTAGAGTTAAAAAAAATAAAATAGCTGTTTAATAGCACTTAAATTAGCAGGATTTGTACACAGTTGTCCACTTTTAATAAAGCAAGATAAACAAGCTTCTGTTCCAAACTCAGTGTTTCCTTTATAGATGCGATCTAGGGTGACCAGACAGCAAGTGTGAAAAATTGGGACGGGGGTGGGGTGGTAATAGGAGCCTATATAAGGAAAAGACCCAAAAATCGGGACTGTCCCTATAAAATCAGGACATCTGGTCACCCTAATGCGATCCCTAATTTTTGGGGGGTGGCTAAAGTCCCCCCAAGCTTCCAGTTCTCTATGCCTTTGCAGCATTTTTATGCCCACTGCCAACCCACACTGAAGCCCTGAGTGCACAGAGAGTGATCTGTCCCTCTGCTCCCCCAAATGGCGAGACAGACTGCACAGGAGGAAAGGAGGGAAAGAAGGGTCATGATGTCCTCCACCCACTCCAGCCTGTGCCAGAGCCAGATACAATCCAGCTCTAAGTCAGTGAAAGCTCCAGTCCTGTATATACCTCCTTGTATTGACGGCAATAGGTTTTTTGTCAGTGATTTCAAATGGAAGCAGAATCGCAGCCCATTTATTTTAATGTGGACACAAGAACAAATGGATATAAACTGCCCATCAACAAGTTTAGGCTTGAAATTAGGTGAAGGTTTCAAACCATCAGAGTGAAGTTCTGGAACAGCCTTCCAGGGGGGCAAAAAACTGTACTGGCTTCAAGACTGAACTTGATACGTTTATGAAGGGGACAGTATGATGAGACTGCCTACAATGGCCTGCCGCCAATCTGCAGCTGCTCTCAGCAAATATCTCCAATAGCTGGTAATGGGACACTAGCTGGGGTCTGAGTCAGTGGTGCTGGAACTAGAGGTGCTGTGAGTGCGCCGCACCCCTCGCTTGAAGTAGTAATAACAAACACCAAATATATCGTTTCCATTATCAGCACCCCCACTATAAAAATCGTCCCAGCATCCCTGCTCTGAGTTACAAGAGAGAATTCTTTCACAGGTGTCTGGCTCCTGGGCCTTGCCCACATGCTCAGAGTCTGATTGCCATATTTGGGGTCGGGAAGGAATTCCCCCCCCCCCCGGCAGGTGTGAAAGAAAGATAAAATACTTAATCAGTACAGGGACTCGGCTCTGGGCCCCCGGAAGGGGCGTGGCTTCCGGTGGAAGGGGCGGGGCTGGGGCGGTCAGCCTCCCCCAACCAGCCCTTCCACGCTGCCTGGCTCATGCTGCCCCAGGGCCCAGGGCTTCCCCCATCGGTGGCCCTGGGGGGTGTGTGCAAAAGGGGATGGGACGTTAAAGCGCTGCCACGGCAGTGCTTTAACATCAGCTGTGTACGAGCCAATACCAGCGGACATTTCTTACCAGTACACCGTAGCGGCCCACTTTCACCTCTGTCCCCAGGTCAGATTGGCAGTGACCCTGCAGGGTTTTTCACCTTTCTCTGCAGCATGGGGCATGAGTCACTTGCAGGTTTAAACTAGTGTAAATTCTCTCTAACTTGAAGTCTTTAAACTATGATTTGAGGACTTCAGTAACTCAGCCCAAGGTTAGGGATCTATAACAGGAGTGGGTGGGTGAGATTCTGTGGCCTGCAATGTGCAGGAGGTCAGACTAAGATTATCACGATGGTCCCTTCTGCCCTTAAAGTCTGTGAGTAATTCCTTGGAAACACAATCATTATTCTAACATGTTCTTTTCTTTGCCACCTTGAGGAGCAAAGGAAACGGTGTATTTTTCATTGTATGGAATCAGTCTGTGTATTTTAAGTTGAGTGGAACAAAAAGTCTGCAGAGAAGCAATTCATCTCTTATGGCTTGGAGACTAGTTCAGCAATATACACTTTGCATATTAACTGAATAGAATTGATCTTTCTGTAACTTTTACTACATGCCCAGCTATCAGCTTTACTGTTCTGCCACCTCTCTGAGTGACTGTATTTGTGCATCCTGAGCATAGGGTGACCAGATGAGGGGAATAAAATATCGGGACACATAGGGGGGGGGAGGGTGCTAAGGAAAAAAAAAAAAAAAAAAGCCGAGCGAGTCCTGGCTGAGAAGAAAAAAAAAAACGGTCAGGACGCGGGACAGAGACCGAAATATCGGGATGGTCCCGATAAAATCGGGACGTCTGGTCACCCTACCTGAGCACTACACACACACACACACACACACACACACACAGAGGGCCAGATACTCAGCTGGTGTAATCCAATTGTGTGGATTTGAATCCCCTGAGGATCTAGCTGAAAGTCTGTTGTAGCTACACATGTTCTGTTCATGTAGTTTTTAAAGGGAAGGTGAATATAACTCATAACTAGCTACAAGACCCAGCAGTTACATTTTGAGCAGGTAGTCAAGTAAAACAGAAGTACCCTGTACCAGCTGGCATGGATAAGCAGGGAGGAGAAGCTAGGGATGCTGAGAGGAGGAAGGGGAAAAGAAGCCAATAGGATGAAAAGAAATCTGGGGTTTAACATGAAGGTCAAAGTAATAATGCAGCATTCTTATGAGAACCTCCACATTGTACCTCAGTACACTGCTCCCCAGTGGGTCGGACGCCCTGTGGCTTCAGTAGCATGGTGTTCAGCGGTAGCTGAGCAAGGAGAAGAACTCAGCTGCCAGCCAGCGTGGGTGCATTAGCACTTCCTCACCATGAATACTCACCATTGGGAACCCAACATTGACTTTCCACTAATATGCAGCAATAGTCACTAAAAATTCACCATTTCAGCCAGTTCACCTGCCAGGGATCTCATTTGCTAGAATAACCACAGGAAGCAGAGATGAGAATGATGCAAACACAGCTGAACCAAGTAAGTTTCAAAGTCTGAATGGACATTCATGAAACATATTTTGCAAGATCTGCACAGCTGTAGGTGCATGCCTTTGGGAAACAGAGCTGTTCAAAGAAAGGCAATTAAACACCAGGGGTGAAATCGTGGCCCCATTGAAGTCAGTGGCAAAATTCCCAATAACTTCAGTAAGGCCAAGATTTCACCCCAGTTATTTTAAAAGCCCTTTTGTTTCAATAAGAGCCTGAGAGCAGCAATCAAAATACTATGGTGATGAGGACTATACAAGTATCTGGAAAGATACAGCAATAATTGCTGTGCAGTTCTAGAACTCAGTTAGTTCTGTCTATTGTTCCCAGGTAGTAGAAACACTTGGTGACTTTTCAGTCGACACTACGTCAGTATAACAGTGATAGGTGATTATTATTAAAGAGATCATTTTACATTTGCTCTTGGGAGGGAAGGAAATTGGTTTGTAAAATTCCAACTGGCCTAAAGAAACAGAACACATCTGCTGGAGTCACAGGCAGTTTGAGAGCTAATTTCACTACCAGGGAAGGCTGAGAGGCTGAACAGTTCTGTTCTGACAAGTACAGTAAGAATGTGTTAGGTCAGTCAGTTTCAGCGGTTTGAACCACACGTTAAGCTGATTTTCCACTATGACCTCCAAATCTTTTTCTGAGTCACCGCTTCCCAGGACTGAGTCCTCCATCCTGTACTTGGCCTACATTCTTTGCTCCTAGATCTATGCATTTACATTTCGCCATACTAAAACATGTTTGCATGTGCCCAGTTTACCCAACTGAATCAGTCACCTGTCCTCTTCATTATTTACCAGTCCCCCAATTCTTGTGTCATCTGCAATCTTTATCAGTGATGGTTTTATGTTTTCTTCCAGATCATTGCTAAAGATGTTCAGTAGTGTAAGGACAAGAACCGATTCCTGAAGGACCCCACTGAAAACACCTACTCGATGACAATTCCCTGTTTACAATTACATGTTGAGACCTATCTGTTAGCCAATTTTTAATCCATTTAATGTGTGCCATGTTAATTCTATATCATTCTAACTCTTCAAGCTATCACCTAAATCAGCCTCTGCTTTTCAGGGGGCAGAAAGACCATTCTAACATCCTCTCCCTGACTGGCCTCTGAAAATGGAGTCGTGAGTAGAGCTGGGTGAAATTTTTTAGAAAAAACTTTTTCCCACTAAAACAAAACCAAAAAAAAGGCAGATTTGGGTCATCCAAAACATTCCCAAAAAAATCTAAAAGTTGTGTTTGACATTTTCTAAACGGAATGTTTAAACTGTTCAATTCCAAATGACTGTTTCAAAGTGTCCTTAATTTTATTTTTAAAAACTTTTAAATATTAAATGCTCAAAATTGAAAAAAAAGTTTCATTTTAGTCAAATAGAACATTTTGTTTGACCCAAAATAAGGGATTTTTAAATAAATCAGTTTGCCAAAAAACATTTTTAAAAAATCATTTTTCTGTTGGCCCCGAAAGGAATTTCGTTTTCAGTTTATCAGAAATGCCAGCAAACCCCCAAATCTCGTATTTACCCAGCTCTAGCTCAGAGCTAGGGAGATCTCGATAACATTGGCCAACAGCATAGGCTTCCCCTGATCAATGCAAGGCCAGCCCCCTACCTCATCCCCTGTTACGGGGATCTTTCACAATGAACAACAGGATGATGGAAAGGAAGAATCTTTTTCTTTTTCTTTTTAAATGGGAAACGTGATTATAAAACCATGGATGGGAGACTCAGAGGCAGATGTAGTATATGAAACTAAAAACTTTGATTGTACTAGATTTAAAGCTGATGTCCCTATAGTATCACAACAGGTCTGAATTTAAATACACAAAAGTTTAGGAATGATTGACTTTGACTTTCCAAGGCAATCCTTACACGTGTTTATATAAACACAAGAATGTATGTTTTACATCATAATATACATTGAAGTGTACAAAGTGACCAAAAACAATTGTTTTGGGAACTCTACATCTGAATTACCTCACTTTTGTCCATTTGAATTCTTAACCATAACATTACAGTTACAATTTTGAATTAATTCTTTTGTAATTAAAAAAGAAAAATGAAAAAACTCCAGGACTGTGATAAACAGCCAACTAAAATCTTGTTCTCTTGTGTATTTGAATGTGCAATGCAAGACTTATTCTCACATGTATATAAATCTCTATCTCACACATTCAAATAAATGCAGCTGTGTTTATTTCAGTGTGCAGCATTCCAGATGTACACATGCTCACATGTATATCTTGAGTTCTGCACCTTATTACATTACAATTTTCCATTACATTTTTCTAACACTTAAAACTTAGTGTTACAGAGCCCTCTGGAATATGCCCCAGTACATTCAGAACTCACCCAGAGAATGCAGCCTGCAACTCTGCTGGCCACCCAAGTTTGAACCACCGTGATACAGCTCTATAGCTTGTCTTGGAATGAGAGAAGGCTTTCACTGCATGCTACTTACAAACTGTTGGCTAATATAATTATATCAGGTGTATTATACTGATGTGAAATCTGGGTACCGATAACAGCCACACACTCTAGTGAATGAGACCAAACCCCATTAGAAACCTGAAATTCTGCAGGGAAGTACTATGCATGTATCAAGAACTATGGTGATTCCATCTACTATTTACATGACAAAAGAAAAACCAACTTCTAGCAATATACTCCCTCCCATCACAGAGCACTGGGGCAAGCTCCCACTAAAGTTAAAGTAAAGAAAGATTAGAAAGATAGAAAAGAAATTAGAAAGATAAATATGGGGGAGACTCATGTGTAGCATAATTTTCAAATGTCACCAGCACTAATATACCCACTAACACCCACAATACAATCAGTCACTAAAAATACTGCATGCTTGAAAGGGGGGGGGGGGGGGGTTAGATTACAGTACCAGAAATTTCACAGAAGCCTCAGGTTAGTGTATAAGTAATATAGTGAGACATGCAAAACACAGGCAGACTTAGCAAATACAGTAAGTGAGCACAATTTGGAAAAAGAAATCAACAGACATAAAGTTCACTGGAAACCCAAGCACTGATTTGTAAACGAGAGTGAGAAAGATTTCCTACTTTTGTGTACAACATACACAGGAATACAATACTTATTCAGATGATCAGAAATAAAGATATTTCCCACTTAAAAAAAAATGGCAAAGGAAACCACATAACCATGGGCGGAAGGGATAAGAGAAACAAAGTTATTGAATGTGAAAATGTAAGACCATTCAGAAGTTTGCTTCCTTCAAGGCCCCTGTGGATGAATTATTTAAACTATAATGGTACTTGAGGTATATAAGTTTACTTTTGTGAACAGTTTGTGTGAATCATGCTGTCCCCTCCCAATTAAGGTTTCTCCCTAAGAATAAAAGGCAATTTATTTTTAAAAAATTCATTTCTCATTACAGATAACATTAAAAAGAACCACCATTAGGCCTTGTCTACCACATGCCAGGAGGGTTTTATCTGTAAAGTGCACTAACATGTCCCATGTAGATCCTGCTGATGTGCTCTAAGACGTACCTAATTCACGATAACTTTATCCTGTTAAAACCTTCCTTAGAAAAGGATCACATGCGATGTTGTAATTTATTATTAAACTACACTGGCATGGCATGTCACCAGACACTTGTCTTTATTGCTAAATAAAAGTCAAAGGCAAACTGGAAATCCTTAGTGTTATTTTTGAGTTATGTAACCACAAAAAGGAAAATTTAACATGTTATAAACATCTCCAGTCAAGTTTTAAAGGAATCTTATCAAGAACTTTCCACAACAATTCACCTTGGGCCTGAGAATTTCAATATAAGGCATTTCAGACAAAGGGGTATTTTTTCTGAAAGTTACAAGCACCTGAAAACAGCCTCCTGACATATAAATCTATATTGCTACCATGAGGCTTTGCTTATAGTTAAGCATTTAAACATGAAGTGCAGAGGGAGAGAGTCCAGCATTGAATCTTTTCCGGTGTATACACTGAGGCACTGTACTGTATATATATCCAGTAGAACCCTCATTCAGCTTGTAAAGTTTGATTCCATACCAGGCATACTTCATGGAAACTGTTTAAAAATAAGTCTCCCACTGAATAGCAGGTGGTACTAGCCTACAAAACATTTTTTGGCCAGGCGGACAAACCAGCTGAAATATTTCACGTGTAAGTACAAGAAAGACGTATTACTTAAAGAACTTGTCAGTCTGGCTGGTTTGCAGGCAGAGACTAATAGCCTTCATTTTATGAAGGAATCTGTATCACTGTAACAAGACACGAAAAGAGAAGGGGAGACTAGCAATTGTTATTAATATCAAAGAGAAGAAAAACACCTTTGTTCTCTTGATGCCCAGGTGGGTATATGGAATTACACATCATTGCATTTTTGGTCCCAGACAGTTTTCCCGGCTGCATTAGTGACACGTTACTTCTCTGCATTTAAATTGATCTTGGTCAATGTGTAGGTAAAAAAAGAGAACTTGAAAATATTGTATAAGCTATCAGATGTTTCACTAAAGTGCACTTATTATTGGACACTGAGGGCTTGTTTAGATGGCACCGCAAAGCACTGTAGAGGGGTATGATTTGTAGAGCACTCTAACTACCCTGTAGACCCTGCTGGCATGCTTTAAAAGGTACTTAGTTTGCATTAATAAGTTAACCAGAAGTTAGTTACCTTTTAGAACACCCCAGCAGGGTCTACATGGGGCAATTAGAGTGCAACACATTAGAATGCTCTACAAATCAGACCCCTCTGCAGCGCTTTGCTGTGCCATGTAGACAAACCCTGATTCTATATCAGTGATACATGAGTATAAGCTCTACTATCATGTTTTAAGGTATGTCTACACAGCAGTTAAAAACCCATGGCTGGCACGAGAAAGATGACTCGGGCAATCTGTAAAATTGCTGTGTAGACATTCGGGCTCAGGCTGGAGCACAGACTCTGGTACCTTCCCCCCTCACAGGGTACCAGAGCCTGGGCTCCAGCCTGAGCCCAATGGTCTACACAGCAATTTTACAGATCCGCAGCCCAAGCCCCATGAACCTGAGTCAGCTGACATGGGCCAGCCACAGGTGTTTAATTTCTGTGTAGACATATCCTGAGTCTAGTCCCTCTTTACATTAGGCCTCAGTTCAGCATGCACATGTAAAGGCAGTATGGTTTAGAGAAACCAGCGAAGAGTTGGGTGTCAGTAATTGCCAAATTCTAACCCTGCCTCTGTCACTGACTGTGTGTGGCATTGGGCAAGTCACATATTTCTCTTTGCCTAGTCTGTAAAATGTTCCCATCCTGCTCTCTGACACAATCCACACACTATGTAGAGTCCAAACTCTCCCCCATCCCCATATGTTAAACACAGAAATTAATAACATAATTAAGTTCAGTTTAGACCAGGGGTCGTCAACCTTTCAGAAGTGGTGTGCCGAGTCTTCATTTAGTCACTCTAATTTAAAGTTTTGCGTGCCAGTCATACATTTCAATGTTTTTAGAAGGTCTCTTTCTATACGTTTATAATATATAACTAAACTATGGTTGTATGTAAAGTAAATATGTTTTTTTAAATGTTTAAGAAGCTTCATTTAAAATTAAATTAAAATGCAGAGCCCTCTGGATCGGTGGCTCCAATCGGATTGGACCATAGCCACCTGCCTCAAGGAGTCAGCAGAACCCGGCTAACCCTTTCCCAGCAGGATCAACACCTGCTATTAGGGTGCGGTTTCTCAACCAAACATTGGAGCTGTGAACACAAAGAGCCAGGTCAGTATTATTCTTATATCTCATCCTTGACAGCGGCTTTCTCTCTGGGGTATACCTAGAATTGTGGACAATTCAGAATCCTCATACTAATGCCATAAGTTCAGTCGACATCACTAAAAGCCACACTGTGGAATTTAACTGTCCTTAACATGAAGGAACCAATTCAAGAACAGTTCAAAATCTCTGAAGTCCATTTACATCAGTAGTATTTGTGGCAGTCAAAATACCTTGCCACTCTTGCAGTGTTACATTTTAGCTCCTCATTAATTTCCTTCTCTTGTAAGATCCTGTAGTTATAGATTATTCCTTGCTAAAATATTCCAAAAGTTATTCAAGCAAAATATGAGACCTAGAAGCATCATAAGAGGTGTAGGAACCTCCCTTGAAAGAGATGCATTTTGTCAAAATAAACTACCATTCACTCCATATCATTCAGTAATTATTTATTTTCATGTGAAAGATGTCATGCAAGTGCTTGCTCATAACATCATGCATACACCTAGTACTAGCTACATATTCTTGAGGATTGCTTTGTAGTTTTTGATCTATGTACTAACACTCATGTTATCTACATGTCAGTCTGGATGACAAACAGCAATTATATTTATTCCGTAAATATAGTAAATCAGAGTAGAAAGGCTAGCCAATATACTCAAGGAGCAACACCATTCCTTTTAATTGTTAAAGAACAAACTAGGTGAAGTCTGAGGAATTGTCATAAGTGTCAAATAAAAGCATTTTATTTAATTTTTACTCTTGTACAGCTATTGCATGAACATAATAATAATTCTTGTGAAAGGTATGCTTGTGTAGAGAGAAATCTGTGGCCAAACAGTTATTATAAACATTTGCCTGTTTCACATTTTGTTCAAGCAAAATATACCACAACTGCAGTGCTTAATTTGTAATGAAAGAGGTGCCGGGGCTCAAGCTGGATGGCCGGAGAGTGATGGCTGCTGGCCAGGCACCCAGCTCTGGAGGCAGCGCCACCACCAGCGGCAGCGCAGAAGTAAGGGTGGCATGGTATGGAATTGCCATCCTTACTTCTGCACTGCTGCTGCTGGCGGCGGCGCTACTTTCAGAACTGGACAACCAGAGAGCGGTGGCTACTGGCCGGGAGACCAGAGGTGTCGGGGCTATGAACTGCCAAGCCTAGCGGTGCCGGACTCAGACCCGGCAAGCCCTGGCACAAATTAAGCACTGTGTCTTTAAAATTGTCTCCTTTTCATACAAAATTTGCTTGCAGATTAGTATTTGCTATGAATTAATGCACAAGGCTCTTGCACATGGTTTTACTTATTTTTTTCTTTGTCATTTTCAGCAAGTGTCTACTGCATTCCTGGGAGGCAGCACTTTTAAGCTGACTTGTTTTTAAAAGAAGTGTGAGTTGACTGGCATCCAGATGACTGAAACTTACTGTGAAAGAGGTAAGAGAAAAAATACAGCCAGGGAAATACAGAAGAGACTAGAGTCCTCTGACTGACTAAACAGATTCACTCCCATTAATCTTAGCAGGAGTCTGCAGTCAGCGTGATCACATAGAAGGGAGACTAGGCCCCAGAGAATAGATGTGGGGCCTTATGCTGCTTGAGGAGGGAGAGGCCAGAGTCTGTGAGTGCACTTGCATGGGAAAGCTGAAACAAACACTTTGCCAGTTTGCCAAGTGCTAAGTTTTTCCAGTTGCTAAACTGATTTTAAAATAATGTTTGTTCAGTGTTAATGCAGCATTGTGAATAAGGACTAGGTACATTTTAAAAACTTTTATAATGCCATGTTTGGCTTGAGGCACCTCCTGATAGTTTTATTGATACTAACCCCTGCATTTCCAAAGAGTCGTGTGGTATTCACAGTCAGACATTCCCCATTACAATCAATGAGAACTGTGGGGCTAAATCCCAAACAAATGTCAGAAAGCAGCAGAGAGAATTGTAACTTTGGTCAGAAGTTCAAGAACAGGTACAGCAAGAGATACGGGGAGTAGGAGGAAGAAAAACTCTTTTAGGAAAACACAAAGGTCAACACTTTGCAGGTGATAGGCCAAGAGGGTGCCCTAAAGGTGAGCAATGTTCAGGTGGTCTTGCTGGTCCATAATATCTTAATTAAGGCAAAACAATAAGAAAAAAAAAAGACTAGTGAGATACTGTAGGTCTAACTGAACAACATCTTTCTGTGCCCTTCTTCTGACTAGAAATAAGACAGGCATTGTACTGAGAAAGGAATTATTTACGTGTATAGGGGCAATGGGATGAGGCGGGGCCAGAGTCTCTACGCTTCTGGCCACGCTGCTCTCCCCCCAGCCTCCGAAGCAGCTGCAGCTCCGGGGCTGGCAGGCTGCAGCCATGCTGCTCGGCCCCACCCCCCAGAGCAGGCTGTGGCCGCAGCCGCGCTGCTCAGGTGCTGGAGCACGCTGCGGCCGTGCTGCCCGGCCCAGCCCGCTGGAACATGCTGCTGCCGTGCTGCCCGGCCCAGCCCGCTGGAACATGCTGCGGCCGTGCTGCCCGGTCTGGCCCGCCGGAGCAGGCTGCAGCCGCGCTGCCCAGCCTGCCAGAGCAGCTCCAGCCAGGTCAGAGACATCCTCCCCTGGCCCTCCCCAGATAAGGTGGGAAGGGATGGTATGGGGAGAGTGTGGGGGTCCCGGGCTAGGGGTGGGGTCATGTGGGGGCTGGTCACAGGGGTTCCTCCCCTGACCCCCAGCTTCTCCCCCCCCCAAAATTTCCCCATCAGTTGCTGTCCCGGCCCGTCAGGGTAAGCAGCTGGTGCGCCAGGACACTCTGTTTACTTAGGTTTACCTCTGTGCCTGCGGACGCTCGAGGTAAACAAACCATCTCGGACCACCAGCTGCTTATCCTGATGGCCTGGGAGCCACGCACTTTTGTGCATTCTCAGTTTCACTTCAGGTTCTCAGTGCTCCCAGGTTGAGTTGGCAGCATTGGCAAAGCAAGTTTAACAGTAATTACTTCTTCTATAATTAGTTTTTTAAATAATGTAAATATTTGTCAGTCTTAGGTTTTTACCAAGCTTTTTACAAAATGTAAATTTGGGGACAAATTTGAATTGACAGTGTCCTTTTCATCTATACTTGTTAAACCAAAACCAAACCAATTTCAAATAAGCAGGTGACTAAAGTAGTAAATTCAATTTAAAAAGCAACAGTAGTTAACATAAACAGTAAATAGTTACTTTAATATATAATAAAGCAAGTAGTGGGCTTGCAGCTTGCAGGATCATTAATAGGAGAGGATGTTTAAAGTACACATGGGTTGGGATTTTGCTCAAAGCCTAAGTGAATTCTACATGTAGTATCCAGGGCCGGCTCTAGGATTTTTGCCACCCCAAGCAAAAAAAATTTTGGCTGCCCCCCCCTTTTTTTTTTCAGGTGAGGGAGGGCGGAGCAGCAGAGCAGCGGCGCGTTCAGGGGAGCAGGCGGAGCGGAGGTGAGCTAGGGAGGGGGGGCGCAGGAAGTAACCGGGGGGGGGTAGAGGAACCGCTCCCCGCTCCAGCTCACCTCCGCTCCACCACTGCCGCCTCCCCCGAGCGCCCCGCTGCTTGGCTTCTCCTCCCTCCCAGCCTTGCTGTGCGAAACACCTGTTTCGCGCGCGGCAAGCCTGGGAGGGAGGGGGGAGAAGCGGAGCGGCGGCGGCGCACTCAGGGGAGCAGGCGGAGGCGGAGCGGAGGCGAGCTGGGGCGGCGGGGGCACTTTTTCCCCATGCCCCGGAGTCGGCGCCTATGATGGCCGGCGCCAGAATGCCGCCCCTAGAAATGTGCCGCCCCAAGCACCTGCTTGTTTTGCTGGTGCCTGGAGCCGGCCCTGGCAGTATCCATGCATTAGGAGGATTGAACTCTGAACCTGACTGTGTCATCCAGTGGCGAGGGTCAGGGCCCCGGGAACGCAGGTCCTCCCAGCTCCACCACGTTCCAACCCAGGACCCTGTGAATAAACAGCTCAAATGCATGGCCTCTGGGCACGCACCCTTATGCCTGCTCCCTGGGCCACTTCCTACCCTGGCCTCGGTTTCTCCATTGGTGCCACTGGTCTGTTTCTGGATTCCCCCCAGGAGTTCTCGCCAATCGCACTTCAGGTGGTCTTCCTCTATCAGCAATGGTCCATCATTTTCAGCCTCCGTGGGGTGAAGGGCCCAGGGCAGTTTTTCCATGGGCTTGGTCTCGGCGCATGGAGTCCCAGTGGATTCTCTGCATGAGCCTGCAGTGCACAACTGCTCCCCTGGTCTGTCCATCCAGACTGAGCTGAGCTGCTCCCTTCTGAGCCTACCTCCAATGTGAGCATGTCCAGCAGGTGTGACTAGGTGGGGCCTTCTGGGCTCAGAGCTGTTCTTCAACCCTCAGTACTCCAGTGTGGGGCTCGTTCACCCCATCACCCCATGAAATGAACTATTATAAAAACTGGACTACTTAGTATATAAGAACATAGGAATTGTCATCCCAGAACAGATCAATGGTCCATCTAATCCAGTATCAGAACTCTGACACCCCATCCGTTCTTGAAAATACAAAAATCAAACTCTGTACTATGCTAAAAATGTACCTCGTATATTTATATGAATAAAGATTTATAATTTCTAGCAAATTGTGACTTAATATGTTTGCTTGCACCAAATGAAGTTGTCTCTCTTAGTCAAGGTTAAGACAAAGTACAAGGGGGGAAATTAATCAATTTTCCCCAATCCCTCATCTGTCCTCTCCAGCATACACCCCTATCGTATATAGATTTTCCCCTTTGGTTTGTGAAAAAAGTTGTTGTAGGAGCCCATTGTTAAAATATTGTCAATACATCATTGCTCCAGCTGGTCTCATTTTATCTGAGATTACTGTAGAATATTGTATTATTAATATACGTTACATATTATATTGGATGATAAAATATTTTATTCCAGTACTATAAAATACTGCAGCATGTTTTTTAAAATAATTTCTTGACACATAGGGATTGATAGTCCTTTTATAATTTTAGCCAGGAACAAAAATGTGAAAATGTTATACATGTCCCGTCATTAAAGTGACCAGAGCATTCAACATTTGAAACTGGTAATAGTTAAAACAGCAATGGATCCAGATGAATTACACTCAATATCTTCTTAGCTGCTTCCCTGAGAAATATGAAGAGCTCTGATGGTAGAAAGCAACAATTTTTTTTAAAAAGAGGAAAGTGAATAAATGTTTTTTTAAAAATACTGTTTTTATAACATGAGAAAATCTGGCTTTTGCCAAAATGATTTTACATTTAAATTAGTTCATACAAAAAATATGCCTCTGTGCCATGTCTCAAATAACAGGATCTGGCTGGCTTCCCATTCACAGCGGTTCCCAGTAAGCAATCTCCCAAAGCACTGAAAGTCCCATAGCCACAGCCTCAATGTTTCATTTCACAGCAAAAGACCAATTTGTTGAGAGGTAAGCAACCTTGTAGGACCTGTACTACATGTTGGAACCAGGAGCACATGTGGACACATGACAAGGATAGCGAAGGTGGTGGGACAAGGGAATGACCTCTGGCCTGGTGAACTCAAGGTGAGTGGGCAGAAACTGAGGGAACCAGGAAAGTACAAAGGTGAAGTAGAATATGAAGAGTATTTGAGGAACTTTATAGGCAAAGTGAGGTACGGGGACTATTCAGTTCCAGGGTGTTCAGTGTCAGGTTGGATGAGTAGGAACAGTGGTGTCAGAGAATAGTGAGTTTTCTGTCATGAAGGAGGTAACTTAAGCAGCACTGCTGGTGAGCCAAAGGCCTTGCCAATGGGCAGAGGATAACAGAGAAACAAGTCAACAAAAAGAAGGAAGGAGACTCAAACATTTGAAACATGGATGCATAAAGCTAAGCATCTAGATCTATATTTATGTACCTCAGTCAAAGTGGCCTGATTTTCATAAGTGCTGACACTTGCAGCTCCAGATGAAACCAACTACTTAGATAACTAAATACGGTTTTAGCTGAAAGGAATAGGAGTACTTGTGGCACCTTAGAGACTAACAAATTTAGCTGACTAACTTTAGACAGCTTGTGTTTGAAAATTTTAGCTTAGAGCAAAAGAAGGAGTAGCAAATTATACCATTTTGCCAGCTGATTGCATATGAATGCACAAAGGGCTCCCATGTCTTTGTCCTAGCACAATGGAGTTCTGGTTCTTCACTAGAGCTCCTAGGCACTACAGTAATACAAATAGTAGCAGTAATATCTACTTTTTGAGAAATAGGATTTCTCAGTTCTGCTTTCTGGCATGTAAAACACTGCAGTGTTTTTCAGCCTTTAATCCTTCAGCTTTTAAAAAGAGAAAT
Source organism: Platysternon megacephalum (assembly GCA_003942145.1). Lineage (NCBI taxonomy): Eukaryota > Metazoa > Chordata > Testudines > Platysternidae > Platysternon > Platysternon megacephalum. The sequence goes on along the minus strand of QXTE01000024.1, from coordinate 1,522,100 downwards.
CATCTTCAGCATTCTGCACTGTGGTAGTGAAGACAAGTATATTTGTATTTAATATATTCCCACCTCTTGCTCCATCATGCCAAACTGGAGCCAGACTCTGCTCCCAGCTCCTAAGCTTTCCTTGAGGGGAACTAGCTGAAGCCATATATAGTAGCAGTGGCCTGTAGTACCATTCATCCCCTAGGAACTAAGGGCCATCACAAACGTCACCACCTTTCACTCTAAGTACAAGGCGCACTTCTTCAACCTTGCCTTCTCTAACACATAGTAGCATGTACATATAAAAGAAGAACAAAAAAACCCTACCAAAAACAGAACACTACACTGCACATACAATTCTCCCTCTGAAGAAAAGAAAGAACCACATGACACAGATGTTAGTCACGTCACTTAATACACTACTGGAAGGTGCTCCGATACTATGGTGATAAGAGCAGTATAAGAACCTACGCAGAACTACAGTGGGTCAGGAGGCTGTGATTGTTGTTCTCAGATGTGGATCTCACAACACTTATTCACCCCTTTTGTTATTTTCAAACTAGATTATAGCTAAAATAGATCACATACAAATGCAGGTACCTAGATAAAGTTAACTTTAAAAGATCATCAATCTGACTTTCTGCTAGGGGAGAATTTACTCCCCCACACTGACAAACTTTGATTCCAGTCCTGAAGACAATGAAAGTTTTGCTGTTGACTTCAGTGGAAGCAAGATTAGAACTTTTCGATACAATGTTTCACCCTGGAACAATTTTTCATTGTCAAATTCTCTGAAAAATTAAGTCAATAACAGAATCAGCAACAAAATACTAACTCTCGTGTCACAAGAGTATTGATGCGGTGATAAATAGGCTCTCCGATTACTCTTAGAACACACATATTAAGAAGGATATGAATTGTTTTTAGCTTCTAACTGCCATACACTTGGAGATCAGCATTTTTCTATCTCTGTGTGTCTATCATGGCCTGGGTTGTTGTGATCGGTTCTTATTTTCACTAAATCCAGGACTAAACAAGTTATTTTAATGTTGTTCCAGTTTGTGACCTAGATACTTGTCCTGAGTGAATGAAATTACTCCCCTGAGAACTTTTTCCTATTACTAATTTATTAACTGATATCTACAGGAGTTACTGGACATCTGTCTATAATTCATTTCCATTTGCTCTATCAGTTGCCCAGACCACCAAACGTATCTACAATCAAGGCTGGATTTCAGCTGTTTGTGGAAACATGATTGTGTTTTAAAGTTAACATATAACCATTATTAGAGGATGACTTGTTTTCTGAAGGAACAGATTCAGTTATTTCAGAATATATTAAAAGCGGACATCTAACAGATGTCACTAACTGGCCTTGTGCACTCTGATGCTTTCACCTACTCTGGATTTCTACTAAGGGCATTTGTCTTTAATAATCAACACTATACCTATGACTTAAGTATACATTTTAAGATGATTTATTTCAGAGTTGAAAAAGATTTTCTAAAATCATTAATTAAAATATGATCCCTGGGTCAAAACAGTTGCACGTTGTAACAAATCCAAGTGTGATACTATAAGCAGCCATAAAACAAGGCCTGCATTGTGGACTGAACTGCTACATTGCCCCAGACCATGGTCCATCTGGCCCCTAGGTTAATAGGTCACTGGCACAGGGCCACTGACTCTCATGGTATTTTGATATTTCCACAGCTGGGCCAGGCCAAATTCGGGGAGCCAAATCCGGTTTTACAGAACTCAGTGGTAGTTTTTTCATTGACTTCAATAGGATCAGGATTTGGCCCAGGCTGAAGTAAACAAAAAGGGCATCAAACATTACTTGGGTGATTCTTTCTGACCTGCTGCATTTTGCAGGACTGCTCCATAAATCATTCCCTCTCATGAGTTTTCTAACATGTTCTTGACAAACTGCAGTAATAATGCCTTCAGTCACCTGCTTTGGTAGCCTGTTTCATGTCCTCATTTGCTGAAGTAAGAACCTTATATTCTTGTTGAGTCTAAACTTTTACTGCACTTGTTTCATGCCATTCTCCTAGCATCATAATCTAAAACCATATTCGTATTTTTAAAAGACAAATGCACCAAAACATGTAAACATAAATTTAAACAAAATTAAAAATGTTCATAGAATCACAAAAATGTAGGGCTGGGAGGGACCTTGAGAGGTCATCTCGTCCAGTCCCCCACTTTGAGGTAGGACCAAGTATAACTACCATCCCTGATGGTGTTTGTGCAACCTGTTCTTAAAAGCCACCAGTGATGAGGCTTCCACAACCTCCCTTTGCAATCTATTCTAGTAGGCAACTATCCTTCTAGTTCGAAAGCTATTCCTAGCATCTAACCTAAGCCTCCCTTGCTGCAGATTACTTCTTGTCCTACCTTCAGAAGAAATGGAGAACAATTGAGCACTATCCCCTTTATGTCAGTCCTTAAGATATTTGAAGACTTATCCAGTCCTTCCTCAGTCTTCTTTTCTGAAGACTAGACCTCTGAGTTGTTTTAACCTTTCCTCATAGGTCATGTTTTCTAATTTTATCATTTTTGTTGCTCTCCTCTGGACTCTCTCCAATCTGTCCACATCCTTCCTAGAGCGTAGCACCCAGAACTGGACATAACTCTCCAGCTGAAGCTTCCCCAAAGTCAATTAGAATGGAATAATTACCTCCTATGTCTTGCATGCAACACTACTGTTAATGCACCCCAAAATCATATTTGCCTTTTTCACAACTGCATCACGTTCTTGACTCGTATTCAATTTGTGATCACTATAACCCCCAGATTCTTTGCAGCAGTACTACCGCCTAGCCAGTTATTCCCCATTTTGGAGCTGTGCATTTGATTTTTCCTTCCTATGCAAACTACTTTGCACTTGTCTTTATAGAATTTGATCTTGTTGATTTCAGACCAATTCTCTAATTTGTGAGGGTCCTTTTGAATTCTAATCCTGTCCGCCAAAGTGCTTGCAACTCCTCCCAGCTTGGCATCATCTGCAAATTTTATAAGCACACTTCCCATTCCATTATCCAAGTCATTAATGAAAATATTAACTAGTACCAGACCCGGGACAAACCTCTGTGGGCCCCACTAAATACGTCCTTCCAGTTTGACAGTGAACCATTGATAACTGCTCTTTGAGTATGGTCTTTCAGCGACTTGTTGTTTGAAAAGATCTGTTAAGGCTTATTCCCACCTCTTAAGACACAGAACTCCAATCCTGTTCTTAAAAAAGGTAAATTTTATTTAAAAAAAGAAAATACATCTGAAAACTCAGGTTATTGCTAGATTTAAAAAGAGCATTAAAAATAGCTCTCTTGAGGTCCAGCTTAAAGGTTACAAGCAAAACAAAAGCACCTGGGGTTAGCACAGAGCCATAAAAAAATAAAAGGGATAAACCTAATCGCGCCTTTCTAGACATTTCCTGATCTACTTACATATCTGGGGTTTTAGATGAGTAGTTTCTAGGTATGATACTGATGATTTCTCATTCATGGCCCAAAGCTTCTTACAGCATCGCTGTTCCCTATCTGCTTCTCCCTGAGAACAACTACATATAGACAAAAGGGGAGTCTTGTTTCAATTTTAAAAAGTTCTAGCCTTCCCATTGGCTCTTTTAGCCAGGTGCCCACTCACTTCCTTTTACCTATGCATCGCAGTGTGACTTTTAACCCTTTACAGGTAAAGCAAGTAGAGAACAGCTACTAAGAGGGATTTTATAGTTAACTGGCTGGCTGGGTCCATAAAAGGGAGCTACTCCTCCCCTTTATTTATCACAACATCATTTATATATAAAAAGAAATCTGGCCATATCCCTATCTTTAGTTAGGAGAAATGCATTTTTAAACCCCTGCTGCTGTGAACAACTAATGGCAGTTTAGGAAGAGTGAGAAATCTACAACTCCTTTCCTCTCCTAAAAGGGATAAGAAGGAAAATGGAAAGACTATTGCCACAAAGAACAAGACAGGCTTTACAAAGTGGAGCACTGTAGTTAAGCCATCATTTCATGTGTTCTTTGAGATGGGAAATAAGTATTTGGAAAGGACACAACTGGAGAGAATCTGGAACCAAAACGCCTACTCCAAACACCTACTCCCTCAACTTTGAAGAAGTTTGAATCCAGATGCAAACTTTGTAGCTCAGGACCATCGCCAAGTACAACTAGAGTTGCAGCAATCTGTATTATTTGGATGGGACCCAGCATGTATTGGGTACTTTACAGACAGATTGAAAGCTCTACAGGACAAGAATTTTGTCAATCAAAATAGAAAGTGTGAAGAAGAGGGGTAATGAAAAGTGATGTACTCAAAGAAGCTAAGCATGTGTTCCATAATTTGGAGGATTTTTTTCAAATGCACTTGGGATCCAAAGCCAACTGGAATCAAAGCAAACCTTTGCACTGACTTCAGTGGGCTTTGCATCAGTCTCTTGTTCAGTAAATAAAATTAGCGAGCACCTCAGCTGGAAGATGGGGGAGGGTGAATGGACTGGGCTTTATGGGCCTCCTTGAAGTAGTGTGTTTTAAATAAGGGACTTGAAGGAGAGGAACTATAACATTAGTTAGGTTACCTCATTGTTTATCCTGGAGACTGTTCTAATGATGCAGATGGATTTAGGAAACCCCACAGAGTACAATATTCTGAAGAGAGCTGGTGTAACAGGGTGGTCTGTTTAAGAAACTTTTTCTTTTTTAATCTGGGGTCTAGGAAGGTGGTCTTTCAGGGAACTGCACAGCAGGGGTTTCGGGTTACTTATCTTCCTCCCACCCCACACACTTTTTTGAAAGCTGACATTCCTGAGAGAAAAGCTACTTAAGGGGAGGGTGGAATTGCCATCCTTTCCCCTTTCCAAGGCCTTGGGGACATTTCCTTTTTAATTCTTTCTTTGCATTGATACATCACTTCTCTTATAGTATGTGTGAGTGTAAAGAGAATTAATGAGATGTGGATGGTGTATGAAACATCTAACCATGATAAACCATCCCCTTTTTTCTTCTAAATCACTAGTTTATTCCAATCCTTCCGAGGGCAGAAAGGAAACACTTTTTATTTCCCTATTTAAAGGGGTTTATTAAGTAGTGCAGTGTGGCTGCACCTCAGCAAGTGAGATAAGAAATTAGCATCACTCAAAGAAAGGACAGAATCTAAGGCTGTCTACATTTAAAACACTTGCCAGCAGAGCGCTTCAGTGTAGACACTTGCTATAGCAATGGGAGGGGTTTGCAGGAGTAAATCCACCTCTCTGAAATAATTTTTCCATCGACCTTGCACTGTCTACATGGGGACTTAGGTCAGCTTAACTAGGTCAAATCAGGTGACATAGCTGAGTGACATAGCTGGGTTGATCTAATTTTCTAGTGTAGACCAGACCTGAGTTTAGTTTGATCTTTACTGAGCTGTAGAAGAAACAAGAGACTTATCTGACTAGATCAGATGAAAATAAGAGGGCTCTCAAATCTGTCAGCTACTTCCTAATTGTGGGCTGCCATTGGGACAGACTAGCCATGGCTAATTAAGTCACAGGTGTGTCGATAGCCAGTCAGGTGGAACTGAAGCAATGTGAGGTAATTCTGCTGCAGAAAAGCCCTGAAGCAGATGTGTCTTGTACATCAGATGGGAATTCCAAAGATCTAGAACAGTAGAAACAAGTTTCCAGTTAACAACCAAACCTAAGGGGTTGATGCTAGAGGTTTTGGATTTGCTTTGGCCTTTAGGAAAGCTGCTTGCCATGGTTGTTTTGTCTCAATATAGTATTGTTTATACATCATACTTCCAGTTGCTTCAAGTCATCAGTTTGCTAGTATAGCCTACACCCTTGTTCGGCAATATCTGATAAACTGATATTTAGGATTTACTGATATGGAACTACTAGAAATTCATTTGTATTCCATCAACAACCAGAGCCAAACCATCCACTCATAGGCTCATACCTGGACTACCAACAATGTTTTTTGTACATCTCATTCTGAAGAGAGGTTTCAGAGTAGCAGCCGTGTTAGTCTGTATCCGCAAAAAGAACAGGAGTACATGTGGCACCTTAGAGACTAACACATTTATTTGAGCATAAGCTTTCGTGGGTTACAGCCCACTTCACCAGATGCATAGAATGGAACATACAGTAAGAAGATATATATACATACAGAGAACATGAAAAGGTGGAAGTTGCCATACCAATGCTAAGAGGCTAATTAATTAAGATGAGCTATTATCAGCTGGAGAGAAAAAACTTTTGTAGTGATAATCAAGATGGCCGATTCCAGACAGTTGACAAGAAGGTGTGAGGATACTTAACATGGGGAAATAGATTCAATTTGTGTAATGACCCAGCCACTCCCAGTCTCTATTCAAGCCCAAGTTAACGGTATCTAGTTTGCAAATTAATTCTAGTTCAGCATTTCTCGTTGGAGTCTGTTTTTGAAGCTTTTCTGTTGCAAAATTGCTACCTTTAAGTCTGTTACTGAGTGGCCAGAGAGGTTGAAGTGTTCTCCTAGTGGTTTTTGAATGTTATAATTCCTGATGTCAGATTTGTGTCCATTTATTCTTTTGCATAGAGACTGTCTGGTTTGGCCAATGTACATAGAATATCAGGGTTGGAAGGGACCTCAGTAGATCGTCTAGTCCAACCCCTTCATCAAAGCAGGACCAATCCCCAATTAAATCATCCAACAGATTTTTGCCTCATATCCCTAAATGGCCCCCTCAAGGATTGAACTCACAACCCTGGGTTTAGCAGGCCACTGTGCACAGGAAGCATTGTTCTAAGTAGGCCATAAAGATGTTGGCATACTGTGGGGCCATGTGGGTACCCATAGCAGTGCTGCTGACTTGAAGGTATATATGGTCCCCAAATGTGAAATAGTTGTGGATGATAATAGCTCATCTTAATTAGCCTCTTAGAGTTGGCATGGCAACTTCCACCTTTTCATGTTCTCTGTATGTATTTATATCTTCTTCTTATATGTTCCATTCTATGCATCTCATGAAGTGGGCTGTAGCCCACGAAAGCTTATGCCCAAATAAATGTGTTAGTCTCTAAGGTGCCACAAGTACTCCTGTTCTTTATTCTGAAGAGAGCAATTAAGATTTGATAAGATAGGAACCCAGTCAAAAATACTGCACAGGAATTTGAAACCGGAAGCTGGAAAAACAATACTACTCTTGATTATGCAGGTACAATCACTATGACTGTCAATGTTTACAAAGTTCAATCTTGTCTAGAGAGGTCAAAATTTAAAGATAGTTCCTTTAATTGTACACTACATTTGACATTTTAAATTGCATTAGAGGCATCTACAATCATTATACTAGCAGACTTTCGATTTGATGGCCCACTGAGAAAAACTTGAAAGCATTCAATACCATCTCAATATTTAAGTACATAATGGTAATGTAGGAGAAGTGAATGTTTATTTTATCAATATCAAGCATGACCCATGAATCATGCAAATCAAAACATAAATCATGAACTACAAGAAAGACTTGTCAACCTAACAGAACACTCTGCACGATTCCTTAATGTATTTGTTCTAAACTTGGACACATTGACAGAACAGTATGAACTCTTATCCAATACTGTAAACGCTAAAATAGGAGGTAATATGTAAATTGTATCATTTGTAACAAGACCCATCAGGTTTTAATTATTCAGTATGTAGTGTCTTTAATGGATTCAGTGCTCAAGAAAGGTGCAGAATTCAAACTCCTGGAGCCTGTTTACAGAACAAGCACAACATGAGCACAATTTTGCACCTATTACACCTTAGGTTGGTCAGGAAGTTACATGCTAAAACAAATGTATTTTACAGAAATCAGCTAAACTAAAAATACCAATACATAAAATAATCAGGCAAGAAATGGAAGGCCAAAAATAATGACTAGGGATAAACTCACTCCCTCTATCAGTCACTCAATAGTGGAAAACAAGAAAGTTAAAATTCTACTAACACATGCACAAAAATTCCTGAGCTAAATTCTGTATTATTTACACCGTGGGCTATCCCACTAAATCTGCGTGGTGTTTCATCCTGGGCTCTAGACTGTTCATCTCCTTCAATCTCTCACCTAATAGACATATTAGCAACTTTATTTACTGTTATCTGTACTACCCTAGAGTTTAGAGGGCACAGCCAAGATTGGGAGTCCATTTTACTAGTCATTGTACATGCACATAGTAAGAGAAAGTCCCCGTCCAAAATAATGTATTCTCTAAAGAGACAAACAGTGAAAAGCGAAACAGATGTAGAAAGATGAAGTGACTTGCCCAGAGGTCAGTGGCAGAGCTGGGACTAGATTTCTAAGCTCCTGACTCCCAGGTCAATGGTCTAACAACCAGAGGAAGGGGTGTTAAATGCAAATTCTTCCTATTAAACATGTTGTTGTTCAAAGAATGGAAATTTCACACTTACCTATAGAAGTCAAAGTCCTTTAGCCAGGTAACTTACTTCCATTTTAATCATGAACTAGCTGATAAACACAAAGGGTAAGGCCCGGGTCCTTAAAGTTATTTGGATGCCTAACTCCTATTTATTTCAATGGGAGTTAGGTGCCTAAACACCTCTGAGGACCTGGACCAAAGTGATTTACACAAGTTCACATAGTAAATCAGTGGTAGCACCAGGAATAAATCCAGGCCTATTGATGCCCAGTCAAGTGCTCATTTAACAAACTACTGCTGTCCCAGTTGTCCCAAGAGTGCTTTCCATTTGAATGCTTCCAGCACAAATTTTAAAGAAAGAAATAGCAGAATCATGTCTACTGCTATACTTAAAGGTCTGACTAATTCACTAAGGTAAATATCTGAGACAGGGTATTATTACCCCCCATGTTACAAGACTGGAAGCTACTTCACCTCTCTGCTTTAATTAGCCAAAGGTTACAGAATTAAAATTCAGAACTTCCTTGATTTTCATATCTATACTCATTCCTCCAGACCATGCTATTGGCCTAATAAAGATTTTAGAAAGTGGTTTTGGTATATTCTTAGGTGCCAATCTGAACCAATATAGTTATACCAGTATTACCTTCTGGTAATACACGTCTGGTACGAATGGGGTTTGTTTTGTTTTTATTTAGCTTATATTGTTTTAGAAGGGGTTTAAGCTCTATCAAAGAAAGCCAGAATGTAAATGTCCGTGGGGGTGAGCGTTATTCTTTAATAGCAGGCTGTTGGGAAAAAACAGGCAGGAAGGCAAAACAATAACTCAAGACAAGACATGCTTCAAACAACACTTCGAGGGGGGCTGTCACAAGACAATATCTCCACTATTAACTGTGAATATTCTACTTCTCAGGCTCCAGCCAAGTTACGCCATTTGTTTTGCCAGTGCTGGGAACCATCAGATCAAAAGGGCAATAAAGAGCTAAACGGATTCTCTTTGTCAAGATTTGAGGGCAGCAGTCAGGAACTGTGTAGGGGAACACCCACAGCTACTCCCCGAATATCTGAAGAATCTAGACCTTCCTAGGCTCCCCTCACAGGGCAGAAAGACTTAAGATAGATAGATAGATAGATAGATAGATAGATAGATAGATAGATAGATAGATAGTATCACAGTAGCTCCTAGGAGACCCAGTCACAAACCAGGACCCCATTGTGCTAGGCGCTGTGCAAACAGATAAAAAAAATAGTACCCATCCCAAAAAGCTTACAGTCTAAGTAATGCAGGTAGCCCTTTTATTGTTTTAAAACCATTTTTCTGTTATCTTGTGCTTTGTTCCTACAGCTAGGATTAAACAATACTTTGGTTTAAGAAAGGTATCTGATCACCTGTATTAACCACTAGTCACAAGCTCCCAAAGGGAAAAGTCACAGGAACACAATCAGACCTGGTGGGTACGTACAGTCAGTAAATAGGGTATTGTAGCCCAGGACCCAATCTAAGAGTGGAGAATCATGTGAGTACACCCCAGCAGAGGTGTAGGCATGAGGCCTAAAACCTGAGGAGGGTGTACTCAAAGAGACCAGAGCACATCAAAGGTGAAGAGAGGCATGAAACTATGATACAGGAGCCTAAGGAACTGTGGCTGCTCAAGCACCATCACGTGTGTGTATCTGTGCAGTTATTCTTTTATGCAGTGTTCATAGAATATCAGGGTTGGAAGGGACCTCAGTCATCTAATCCAACCCCCTGCTCAAAGCAGGACCAATCCCCAGACAGATTTTTGCCCCAGATCCTAAATGGCTCCCTCAAGGATTGAATTTATAACCTTGGATTTAGCAGGCCAATGTTCAAACCACTGAGCTATCCCTCCTTGTTGTAGCCATGCCCATCCCAGGATATTAGAGACAAGGTGGGTGATAAAAGATATCTCACCCACCTTGTCACTAAGTTATTCTTTCTAAGAGTTAATGAGTATAAGAAGAATATTAAGTGGCAAAGTTCAGAAGTTAACTATTCTTTATAATCGTTTAATGCATTGCATGTTCCCTTGTAGCTATTTGATCTGTGAATCCATAGAACCCTGCTGGGATTTTCCATTAATTCAATATTCTGCTTCTTGATTTGGTGCCCATTCCACACAAAAATTTATGATGCTATAAAGTAGGAGTTTAGGCATCTTGGAAGGAAGACAGCTACAGACAGAATAGCCATAGAAATTAATTGAAATTAAAGATTCCTAGAGCCATTGTTTTAAGCTATCTGTAGATTCAGGAAGACATCACTGCATCAGTTCACATTTCTAAGGTTCTCTTGCAACCATAAGCACAGCAGAGTTTTGGTTTCTTTTTAAATTAAAACTCAGATTCAGAAGCACAAAATAGCAGCCTGCAGAGGAAAGTACCAATTCAGCCAAGTGCCCCAAACGGCTAACTGCTCCTACCTTTGCCATGCTCAGTCATCTCTATTTTAGCTATGTAAATTAATAGTAGATTCCAAGTCTCACATAGGCAGGGATCCTGCCTTCTTATGTATTCATACAGCACTATGCAAAACTATGAAATTATATTTATATAATACCACACACCACAGCTATTTTGACCAGCAACACCGCACTTTTTTAAGAGGGGAGGAGAAATTATTTTTTGCTAAGTACTGTACAGGGAACATTCAGGTAGACAGAATTCAATTACACCAGCTGGAATTTTTCTAGGACACACGGGCTAACAATTACTCTTGCCAAAAATGCCACTGGCTCTTTAATGACATTAAATGGTCAGGATCTGGGGTTGGTTTTTTGTCTTATCCAAATAAACGGATCATCAGAGAGCTCTGAACAGAAGTCTTCAACAAAGAAGGAGTGCATAACCCCAGTTACAGTTTACACTTACTCATCAGCTGGGAAAATCTAATAATCCCATTGGGCTCCTTGAAACTACAGACATTAGTGGAGAGGCAGGGAAGGTAGAGCGTTTAAAAGAAACTAGTAAAGGAAATGCTTTTGAATGATTTTGCATGATTTTGCCTTCTAGCACATTTGCAAAAAGGAAACCCCTGACTTTTACATCAACCACTAACATTAAAAAAATAAAACCTTTAAAATGTCCCATTTGTAATCCATTATTTAAGGCTCATCAGCATAACCCATCATAAGAGTCACATCAGTCTTTCACATATGAGCCCTACTAAATAATGGATTGCAAGTGAGGACAATGGGAGGATTTTTTGAGATGGGGGCTAAAGGGTGTGGCTTGTTTGTTCAGAAGCTTGAGAGGCTAATGGGAGTTATTTTTCTGTCTTTTAATGCCTTCAAAAGCAGGGCCAATAAAGAATACTCCACAGCTGTATGACTACCCATGTCAGGTCACACAGCTGAAAATAATAGGCTTACCTTTAAAAGGTGTTGGCCCTGGGCATCAATGATTGAAGTTTTGCACAGATGTTAAATTGCCCTGAGGGTCTCAATACTTTTAATCATATGCTTTAAAAACAAAACCCTCAAACAATACCTTTCAAAGGATTATGAATTAAAGAGCTTCTTGTTTTGTTTTCACGAGCAACAGCAGGGTTTTTCAATAAACTGAATATGCCTTTATACTCAACAACAGGCCAAGCATAGCTGATCACACAAATAGCAGGGAGTGAGTGATGGGATGTGCTTTATGATCTCTCATCTACTTTTATCTATCCCTTACATTCTTTGGCGAGGCTGTGCACATTTCAGATGCTATGGGGCAAGCTGAACAGAGAGCAGTGCAAAAAGATAAGGAATGCTAAGAATTCATTCACACCATAGTTCCTTCCTTCCCAACCCAACAACATTTTAACTCCATTTTATTAAAAAGGTAATATGAAATGGAGGTATTTGATTGAAATCCTGAAAGATTGTTCACTCTAGGTTGGTCTGTGCTAAGTGATTTGTGGAATTAATAAAGCCTCAGTAAGCATTTGTTCCAGCCCTTATCCATATTCTCAGCCAGTTTTATTGTATTTCACTTATAACTTTACCAGGAGCTGGGATCCAGTCCTGCAGATACTCTTTTCTGTGATCTTCAGGAGAAAGCCTTTCACCACTACAACATCTCTCAGCTAATCAGAAGAAACAGCAGGTAACAAGTTGTGCATGCAGGCTCAGTTTGGCATTTTGTGACATGTGTGCGCTTTACTGGGCAACTTTAACATTCTATTGATCTAGTTTTTGTATGAAGAGTCCTAGGTTTGCTTTTTTTCTTTTCTTTAAGAAAAAGAAGTTCCATATTCTGGGTCTATATGACTAGACATCACAAGAAGATTACCATCTTTGACTGAGATTCAACAGCCTTAACTCCATCCCCCACCACCTCAGTAGCTGCCACAAAAGCTGTCTGGCTCAGCCGGCCCTTTCCCTGCAGGCCCAGTTGCCAGCCTGCTGAAGCAGAACTCTTGTGAAGCTGCTAAAGCTGGGAAAGGTGGTTGTGTAGCAGAGTTATGGCAAAGCAAGGGATTCCAACAAGTCGTCTTTTCCATTTTTTGCACAATAAATGAATGAGGAGGGAAAAAAATAAAGTATACTGCCTGGAGAGGGTTAATTTTTTGTAATGTTTATTAATCAGAATTTATAATTTGTTTTCTCAGCTTGAGCAGTCGGCTGGGGAGTTAGAGGCAGTCAGTTCTTGGACTATCTCCACCTACTGGCAGTACATCATGATAAGAGAGAAAGAGGGATTTAAAAAAAAATAACGCAGTTGTAATGGCCACAGAGTACCAGGTGCACTTGAGGAAGGAAAACTTCTGTGCATGTTAAGAAAGCAATTCTCAAATGCTCATATTTGCTCAAATAAAAAAAAAATTCCTCTTGAACAAGATCATGCCATTATCCTAGATAAATCCTATTTCCATACCGAAGTTCAACTTTAACACCACAGCTGCAGGGCTGTTAAAAAAAATTGTGCAAAAAATAGTTATAAAATGGGAAGTGCAATTTCACCTCATCCTCACATTCAAAGGGGGAGGAGGGGGAACCTAAACTTGGTTTGTTCAAACATTCAAAAAACATCACTTTTCTGCCATTAATGATTAACAAAAGCAGTCACTTCATCTATAATAAGCCTGATGTTACAAATAAGGTATTTAATACTCAGCTAAAGGAAATACATTATTGGTTGTGCAGGTAGCAACACCTATAGTTAAGGATGCCAGGCAGTTCCCATTATAAGACTGTTTTCAGTTGCTTTTAACTTGGACAAACTTTAATCATCTGGGCTGAAATTTTCCATGATGGGTGTCAGGCTCCGTCTGAATTTTTCTTTTCAAGTGTCCATAAAAAAAAATGGCTCAGCCATTTACAAGAACAAGATTAGGGGGGGAAATGCATGGTTTTACCTATGTTAACAAATTGCTTATAAGAATATTAGACACTCTAGATCCTCCATTTCTTGGAATGGTGACTTGACATTTTTCAGGAGGTTGTACTGATGTCAGGAATGTCCTTTTTGCTATTGCTGTCAAAAGCTGCCCAAGTTTGGTCCCAAGTCCCAAGTTTGGTCCCAAGTTTGGTCCCAAAAGCTGCCCAAGTTATGAGCCTCTGAAAAATTTCAGTTTGTACATAAGTAGAAACTTGTTAGAGTTTGGCTGATAAATTCTGTGACTAGTCCATCTGTACTGAGCATGCTCCATCCCCTCACCGCTCCTGCATGTGACCAGACTGCACATGTGCCCTCCCCCAAAGCAACTGAGCATACTCCGTCCCAGGGCTGCAAGGACTGAGCAAGACTTGCCCTGCAATTGCTGCTCCAGGCCACACTAGCATTAGGCACAGGAACAGAGACCAAGGAGATTGTGACTCTTGTCCTTTCAAGATCCCCCTGCTGGCACCCAAAGAAGGAAAAAGCTGCCTGACTTAGAATGAAGAGAGGTGAGGAATGGGGAGGGCTGGGGAGATAGGTGCAACTAATGAGGCCGGAGTACCTCAGACAGCAGCTTCTTTCACTATATAGCCTGATTCATCCTCAGAGTATCGCCCATGATATGCACTGAATGAGGCACAGTCCTATAGAAAAAAATGTGATCATGTAATTAAAGACCATCATAAATACAAGACGCCAAATTAAGATTGCATGAGCAACCTTAATTCAGGTATTTCTTAACTTTGAATGCTTGACTTTGCTACTTTAATGGTCTTCTAAAGTATTTGTTTTACACACATGCTTAACTTTAGACAGTAGACCCACTGTGAGGCCATTCACAATGCCTTAAATTAAGCATGTATATGTCTTTGTAGAAATAGGGCCAGAGGGCTATCGAATTCTCTAGGTACCCAAGACTTCCTTGCAGGAAGCAGCTACACACATGGAAAAGGCACCTGTGAGGTGGAGTTCCTGAGCTCCAGCAAAGCTCTGAAAGAAATGCAGAACTGGGGCTGTATTATGCAAAATCTATAGCTCTAAATATATAATACACCTTCAATTTATCCCTCTAAATTGATATCTTTTTAATGTTCTATTTTTAAAAGATAAAATTAAAAATGTGATTCTTCTATGAGTATTTAGGCTAATAAAAGTGTATAGAAAATGCCTACTGTTTAATTGGGATACTATCAGTAAATATTCTGCTTATTTGGAACATATTTGGCCAATGCCAAAGGATTAAGTGGTGTTTAACCAGATGTTAAATAGGTGTGAAATACAGAGCTCTAGTCTTAACTCAGAAGTTGCCCAATAAAGATTAAAAGATGGAATAAAAGTTAAATGCAGTGAATATTTTTATTCCTGCACTTCATTCAGTGGGGTACTTATTTCATTTTTCAGTCTTTGTAGGCTTTTTTTAAATGGTCTCTTCTCTACGTTAAGGGAGGTACTTCATCAGGATAAGTTGTCCACATGATGTCCCATTCAAGACTATGTACAATTACATTCTAACTTGCCTCCCTTTACTGCAGACTTTATTGTTGGCACAAAACTTTTAACAGAAAACATCAAAAGCTTTTCTTTATTGAAATGAGTTCTGGCTTTCCCTTAGATTCCAATAGGTGACTCCCCATCATACCTATTTCCTGTTCTTAAACATTCTGGATCAAATTTCCTAAAGCACCTAAATCCTAAGTTTTAAAGGGAATTAGGTACTTTTGAAAGTTTCCCCCTCTATCCTTATATACTGGATTAATAGTGGAACAGACTAATTTGGAAATTCTTTTTCTGGTTACAGTAGATCCTCAGCGTTACGAAGTGACTGGTTAACCGCACACATCATTTGGAACCAGAAGCATGCAGTCACGTAGCAGCAGAGAGACATACAAAAACGCAAATATAGTACTGTGTTAAACATGAACTACTAAAAAAAGAAAGAACTTTTTAAAAAAAGATTTGACAAGGTAAAGAAACTGTTTCTGTGCTGGTTTCATTTAAATTAAGATAGCTAAAAGCAGCATTTTTCTTCTGCATGGTATAGTTTCAAAGCTGTATTAACTCAATGTTCAGTTGTAAACTTTTGAAAGAACCATATTGTTTTGGTCAGAGCTATGAACATTTCAGAATTACAAACAATCTCCATTCCCATGGTGTTTGTAACTCTGAGGTTTTACTGTAATTCAAATGGCTCCCCCTTGTTCTATCATGTAACTTAGAGACAGAAGCTGAAGTCCTAAACTCCCCAATACATCAAGGCAGGACAGCTATTCAACCAGCTGAGCAGGAGGATAGGAGAGTAGAGTAGTGCCTCCTAAGAAATAGGACCCATTTCTGCCTCAGGGTCCACTAATACAGAGTACCAGCGAAGTCAACCACTAATCCCCAGATGGGATTACAGTAGACGAGAAGCTGGATATGAGTCAGCAATGTGCCCTTGTTGCCAAGAAGGCCAACAGCATATTGGGCTGTATTAGTAGGAGCATTGCCAGCAGATCGAGGGAAGTGACTATTCCCCTCTATTCGACACTGGTGAGGCCACACCTGGAGTATTATGTCCAGTTTTGGTCCCCGCACTACAGAAGGGATGTGGACAAACTGGAGAGAGTCCAGCGGAGGGCAACGAAAATGATTAGGGGGCTGGGGCACATGACTTACAAGGAGAGGCTGAGGGAACTGGGGTTATTTAGTCTGCAGAAGAGAAGAGTGAGGGGAAATTTGATAGCAGCCTTCAACTACCTGAAGGGGGGTTCCAAAGAGGATGGAGATAGGCTGTTCTCAGTGGTGGCAGATGACAGAACAAGAAGCAATGGTCTCAAGTTGCAGGGGGCGAAGTTTAGGTTGGATATTAGGAAACACTGTTTCACTAGGAAGGTGGTGAAGCACTGGAATAGGTTACCTAGGGAGGTGGTGGAATTGCCATCTTTAGAGGTTTTTAAGGCCTGGCTTGACAAAGCCCTGGCTGGGATGATTTAGTTGGGGTTGGTCCTGCTTTGAGCAGGGGGTTAGACTAGATGACCTCCTGAGCTCTCTTCCAACCCTAATATTCTATGATTCTATGAACCAGATCCTGGCCCAACTATACAGGTCTGCACTAGTGGATCCTGATGCAGGATCGGGGTCTTAACTAGTCAAATGCAGTTTTTAAAAGTTGTTAGATAATAGTGCCCTGCCCTCAGGATCATTGATCAATCAACAGTAATTTGTTCTGGTGATGTACTGCTTATCATTATGTAATAGGAATTCAAGTCAACAGGCAAGGATTAAAGAGTTAATATAAAAACTAAAATGTAGAATAATGAAAAATATGAGGAAAACAAACTATAGTTTAACAGAAGCATGGAAAATACGTAGGGCTGTCGCACGATGAAGAAAAAGCTTAGTCAGGTGATTAAATAGAATATCATTTATTTAAATATTTTTGGATGTCTTCTACATTTTCAAATATATTGATTTCAATTACAACACAGAATACAAAATGTACAGAGCTCACTTTATTTTTTATTACAAGTATTTGCACTATTAAAAAACGAATTTTTTTAATTCACCTAATAAAAGTACTGTAGTGCAATCTCTATCATGAAAATTGAACGTAAAAATGTAGAATTATGTAAAAAAACCTGCATTCAAAAATAAAAATGTAAAATTTTAGAGCCTGCAAGTCTGCTCAGTCCTACTTCTTGTTCAGCCAATCGTTCAGACAAACAAGTTTGTTTACATTTGCAGGAGATAATGCTGCCCGCTTCTTGTTTACAATGTCACCTGAAAGTGAGAACAGGCATTCTCATGGCACTGTCGTAGCTGGCATCGCAAGATATTTATGTGCCAGATGTGGTAAAGATTCATATGTCCCTTCATGCTTCAACCACCATTCCAAGGGACATGTGTCCATGCTGATGATGGGTTCTACTCAATAACAATTGAAAGCAGTGCGGACCGACGCATGTTCATTTTCATTATCTGAGTCAGATGCCACCAGAAGGTTGATTTTCCTTTTTGGTGGTTCGGGTTCTGTAGTTTCCACATTGGAGTGTTGCTCTTTTAAGACTTCTGAAAGCATGCTTGTAGCGGGGTGGTTACCCCGCTCCTGCCAAGAGGGGTTAAAAACAGCCCTTGAAGAGGGCTGTGGCAAGGGGAAAAGCTGCTAGGCTGATTGGGGAAGCAGCCGCAGCTGGGCCATGCCCCAATCAGGCCTCAGCTGGCTCTATATAAGAGGCTGGAAGCCAGGAGCTCAGCAGTCTCTCTCTGCATTCAGAGAGAGAAGGGCCTGGCTGCAGGGAGCTTACACAGGGTACCTGAGTGAAGCAGGGCTGGGGGAAGGCCAAGGGAGCCGGGGAGCTCCAGCCTAGGAAAACCCCAGGCTGCAGGCCTAGCATAAGGCCGAATAGGTGCAGGGCTGCAGGGGGCAGCCCATGGGTAGGCAGAGGCAGCAGGTCCAAACCCCCTTTGCCTGTGATGAGTGGCTTATACTGCAGTCTGCCCCAGTGAATGGGGGCTAGATGGAGACTGGGCAGTAGCCTTATATTGAGGCGAAGTGGGGATAGTGGATGGGGGTTCCCTGGGGAGGGGAGACCCTGAGAGAGAAAGGGGTACTGCCAGGGATAGCACCCCAGATAAAGGGGCACTGGGTCCTGGGAGGGACACGGGACCAGCAAAATGCGGATCACCGGCCTGCAGAGGGCGCTCCAAGGCTGGAAATGTGCTAATTCCCATGGACGACCAGCCTGAGGCGCCGCAGGGGTGAGTCTGCACTCATACAATGCGCCACACCTCGTCCCGCTCAGATTTTGGAAAGCACTTCAGATTCTTAAACTATCCCTAAGGAAAGGGTTTAACACCCAGTCACTTAGGGCCAGGTTCGAGTGCTGTAGCTATCTTTAAAAATCTCACATTGGTACCTTCTTTGCATTTTGTGAAATCTGCTGTGAAAGTGTTCTTAAAATGAACAACATGTGCTGAGTCATATCTGAGACTGCTATAACATGACATATATGGCAGAATGTGGGTAAAACAGAGCAGGAGACATACAATTCTCCCCCAAGGAGTTCAGTCACAAATTTAATTAACACATTATTTTTTTTAAAAGTGTCATCAGCATGGAAGCGTGTCCTCTGGAATGGTGGCCGAAGCATGAAGGGGCATACGAATGTTTAGCTTATCTGGCATGTAAATACCTTGCAAAGCCAGCTACAAAAGTGCATGCAAATGCCTGTTCTCACTTTCTGGTGACATTGTAAATAAGAGGGCAGCATTATCTCCTGTAAATGTAAACAAACTTGTTTGTCTTAGCGATTGGCTGAACAAGAAGTAGGACTGAGTGGACTTGTAGATGCTAAAGTTTTACATTGTTTTGTTTTTGAGTGCAGTTACGTAACTGCACTCAAAATATCAGGGGGTAGCCGTGTTAGTCTGTATCCACAAAAACAACAAGGAGTCCGGTGGCACCTTAAAGACTAACAGATTTACTTGGGCATAAGCTTTCGTGGGTAGAAAACCTCACTTCTTCATTTAGCCGTATGGAGTGGAAATCCATCAACCTCAACAGCCATGCATCTGAGGAAGTGAGGTTTTTTACCCACGAAAGCTTATGCCCAAATAAATCTGTTAGTCTTTAAGGTGCCACCGGACTCCTTGTTGTTACGTAACAAAAACATCTACATTTGTAAGTTGCATTTTCACAACAAAGAGATTTCACTACAGTACTTGTATGAGGTGAATTAAACAAAAGAGATAGTATTTTTCACCTTTTACAGAACAAATTTGTAATCAAAAATATACATTTTGATTTCAATTACAACACAGAATACTATATGAATGAAAATGTAGAAAAACACCCAAAATGTTTAATAAATTTAAATTGGTAGTCTAGTTAACAGTGCAATTAAAACTGCAACTAATCGCAATTAATTTTTTTAATCATGATTAATTTTTTCGAGTAAATCATGTGAGTTAACGGCAATTAATCGACAGCCCTAAAAATATAAGATGTTTAACACTAGTAAATAGGCAAGGAGTTGAAAAGGAAACTGGCAATGGCTAGGTAAGGGAACCATTGGACATATTATATATGAACCCCCCACAATCATGAATGAATTTTATCCTCAAAATACCCCTGAGTCCTCAATCCTGCAAAGTATTATTTCCATTTTACAGATGAGTAACTGGAGGTACAAACTAGATTAAGTGATTTGCCTAAGGTCACAAAGGAAGAGTGTGTCTAAACCAGGAATGGAACCCATATCTCACCCCAAAATGGAAGATACCATAATTTTCACACCTGCCACATCTTCCCTAAGATTTGACAATCTCAGCCCTAGACAAACAAGCCACTGAGTATACTATAATTTCTTTATATTATGGTAGTGGGCAAAATGTGCTAAGTGCCGTACAGATTTGTAGGAAGACATGATCCTCACCCCATACGCTATAAAAGACAAAGCATGGGGGGAAAGGGATACCCTGACCTTATGTGTTGTAACATCTCCCTATGTGTCTGTATAGCATCTAGCACAATTTGGCCACTACTGTAGTAATAATAATAAAAATATCCTTGCTAAAAAGAGTTGTTTGTAGTGGTCTCTCCTGTGTAAGAGCTGTTGATTTCTAATTTACCTCTGGATTCATTACTATCACGCCAAAACACAGAATTCCTGCCTTGTCTCACTTCCCAAGCATGCACAGAAACCAACTGTCCCTTGGCAATGCTCAGACCAGTGCTCAAAGGCTGAAGAGGGAGCTGAATCCAGCCTCCTTACCTGAAAGGAAAAAGTCAATGCACTGTGGAACCATGGACTATTGAATCCCAGAGGAAGCCCTATAATAATCATTTAATCCCCACAAAATCCCTGTGAGGTAAGCAAATATCTTTACCTTATTTTAGAGGAAATCTGAAAACAAGCTGTATTTTCTCAGGTATCCTTGTCTCCCTTGTTCTTCACAGCTCAACACACATCAATGCTATTTGATGGACTCTCCCTCCCATCCTTTCCTAAAGGATTAAGGGGATCCTGCTAACCTCTTTCTATCCCCTCTTAAGGTTCAGGTGGTTGTGAGGGACACGGTTGAGACTGTTTTAATGCTGTGTAGGGCCCTACCAAATTCATGGCCATGAAAAACACATCAGACAGTGAAATCTGGTCCTCCACTCTGAAATCTGCTCTTGTGTGCTTTTGCCCTCTACTATACAGATTTCACAGGGGAGACCAGCATTTCTCCCCCCACCCACAACTCCTTTTTGGGTCAGGACCCCTACAATTATAACACCATGAAAATTCAGATTTAAATAGCTGAAATTGTGAAATTTATGATTTTTTTAAATCCTAGGACCATGAAATTGACCAAAATGGACCGTGAATTTGGTAGGGCCCTAATGATGTGCTTTTAAAATTTTGAAATAATTTAATCAATCTTATATATAGCCTCTTATTTTTAAGACATACTGGGGGATTCATTAAAGCAGACATCTGCCTAGGAAGCTAGCCTGTAATTTAAAGGAAAATCTGGAATCACGGCCTAAGATTCTAACAAATAGCCTTCTCAGCCCAAGGAAGTGCTGGGAGTACATTTGTCAGATGAATACCCAAGAAACGAGGTTTATCAAGGAAGGAGGGTAGGAAATACTAGGCCAGAAGGAAGGTTGGATTCTGATTTTATAAGATCATTCCTATGTTGATTATCTAAAAATCCCAGAGTAACTGCTTTTGGTTTGAAAAAGTTCTCCTTAGTCCATACTAAAATGGGCTTGATCAAAGCGGCAGTTTGTACATGTCCATTTGACATTTCTGGCAGGGGCGGCTCCAGGCACCAGCAGAGGAAGCACGTGCCTGGGGATGCACATGCTAAGGGGCGGCATTCCGTCCATTCTTGGGGCAGCACAGTCTGGGCAGCTTTTTTTTTTTTTTTTTTTGCGCTTCGGTAGTTTGAGCGGCTTTTTTTTTTTTTTTTCGCGCTTGGGGCGGCAAAAATGGTAGAGCCGGCCCTGATTTCTGGATCTGTCTTCCAAAATCACAACCATTGTGTGAAATCCCTTCAGCTCCCAAACTGATTGTATTATTTGAGATGTTATCTAACGATCCAAGCACAGAGCTAGGAGCCAGGAATTTGAGTTCTAATCCCAACTCTGACACGGATTCCATCTATAACCTTCAGCAGTTACCTAAAAATGCTATCTCAGTATCCTCCATCTGTAAACTGACATCATTCTTACCCACCTCACAGGGATGTTGTAAGGATTAGCTAACTTATGTTATCTTTGTCCAGTGCTTTGAAGGTAAAAAAAGTGCTAAGTATTAGTTAAGGCTTCCAGGAATGTGATGAGTCTACCCAAAACCAATTTCCCTTGCACTGTGATGCAGAAGATCACTGTAAAATGCCCTTGATTAAAAAGAAAACTGCAGCTGTCATTTCAAATGTTAACATCCTAGACTATTACATCTTTAGCTTATTATTTTAAAGGCTTGCCTTCCAGTCATTTTGACAGTCCTTGCAAAGAACTGGGAGAAGTTCCAAATTAGAACTGAAATGAGAACCTAAGTCAAAGAGCAAAATCTCCATGCACTCACTTACCTACACCCATATCCTCTTCCACGCTCTGTTCCCATAACCCCAGAAGATTCAGGGAAAGCAGGGGCTAGATTTACATAGCTGTGTTATACTTACTGTCTCCATTCCCAAGCATGGCTGATTTTCAATAGATAAACTGTAGATAATGCACTAGACACTGGTGACCAAAAGTAGTTCTGCATCCAGTTGTCAAACTGGCTTTCCTGTGTGTGGATGCAGTTTTGCACCAGCATTTTGTATCTATTTTTCTTTCTTTTTGTTGAGTATAGAGCTTCCATTTATTAGCATTGTGTGTTGCCTCCAGCTTCCAATGCTGTAATCACAGGAAGGAATTTTGCAATTTGATTCAGTATCTTTGTGCCTTGAGAGAGTTCTAGACTGGACTATATCTAGCCACCATTATCACAGCTTTAAGACTGACAAGTACTGAACCTGCTGACAAGAACAGCTCCATGGAATCTAGAAGTATTCCACAGACTATAGTTTGAGAACCATTCTCCTAGAATAAATACATTTTTCCAGTCCTTGTCAGTGGGAGCTTTACTGAATCTGAGTAATGATGAGAAACTGCAGCTCCTCCACTAGATCCCCCTCACTTGTGGAGTCCCACAAGGATCAATTCTCTCTGGGCCTTTTTAACACCTACATGTCTGACCACTTCACCTAGTGGCTATCATGGACTCAAGTGACAGCAATCTGCCGAGGACACACAGATCTACCTATCCTTCACTAGATATGATCACACTGCTACCACCAAGATAGATGGCTCAGGACTTGGATGAGATCAGCTCATGGATGAAGAACAGCTGGCTGAAGCTGAACCTGTGCAAGTCAGAGATGATGCTGA
Source organism: Platysternon megacephalum (assembly GCA_003942145.1). Classification (NCBI taxonomy): domain Eukaryota; kingdom Metazoa; phylum Chordata; order Testudines; family Platysternidae; genus Platysternon; species Platysternon megacephalum. Next base: position 1,498,938 of record QXTE01000024.1, on the reverse strand, counting down.
TGGACAGAGAAAAGTATTTTGAGTTTGCAGCTACAATGCTGTCTCCTTTGGTTGAAGTTACACATCCACAATTGGTCAATTCAGTCTATAGTCTGAGTATTCTTGGATTCCTTGCTGATGCCAAGGTCTCACATAGAAAGTGTTACTCCTAGATGATGCTGTCACCTCTGGTTGGCTAAGGAATTCCACCCATGTGTTAGGGTGCTTCACTCACCACAGGTCTGGCGCCTCCTTCTAGTCACTCTGGGGATTAGCTCTTGAGGTTCAGATTAGTGTTATCAGCCAGTTAGTGACAGGTATGTGAATAGTGACTGTTTTAAATAACTGAATCCGTGGTCTGTGTGCTGCAAACAATACTTCTTCTGTAAAATGTTGCATTTTGGCTTTACAGATATGACTTTGGGAGACCAGCCTCCCTCTTTGTTATCGCCGGCTGAACAGCTGCACAGAATTAGAAAGCAGCCACGAAGAACTAAAGAGGACTTTGTGTGATGTCATGATGAACTCCGCAGCCGAAAAATAAGAATTGAAGGAGTAGCGGGACAGCGAGTAGAGGGACCGAAATAATGTGGTGTGCCAGAATGAAGCCACGGAGCGGCTCAAACATTATGGAGCGCCAAGCGGACATGCTCCAGGTGCTACTAGCACTGCAAACCAAGCAGCTCCACACCCACCCTCCCCTGCAGCTGCTGTCGCAAAACTCTTTCCCATGCACCCCCCAGACACCGCCAACATACTCTTATCAACCTCCTGGCTCCAGTCTGTACCCGCGGCATTCCACTCCTCCCCCGTCACAGTCCAGCACGCGGACTCCCACTACCCACTGCACTCAACACCCATCCCTCTGCAGTTTAGCCCTGCTGAAGTACAGTACCTACTGCACTGTACTCCAAAGGAGAAGGTTGGATATGATACCTGGACATACACAGCTCTTTAACTATCCGGGGACCCTATCTCCTCCTGGGACCCTCCCTTCCCCCATCCCCCTCAGTGCTGATGTGTTTTTGTTTGTTTGTTTGTTTTTTGTCTCTCTCCTCCGGTTGTTTTTTAATAAAAGAATTGTGTTGGTTTGAAAGCAATCTTTATTCCATTAATTGAAAGCAAACAGAGCCCTGCAAACTAACATGCAATTTTCTTAAACCTTCATACTGCATTGTCTGCACCAATCACAATCACCTCCTAGCATTACAAGCACTGCACTCCTGCATAGCAACAAATATTAGTGGCTTTCAGCTTCAAATTGCTGCCTCAAGGCATCCCTGATCCTTATGGCCCCATCCTGCCCCCCTCTAATAGCCCTGGTCTCTGGCTGTTCAAATTCAGCCTCCAGGCACTGAGCCTCAGCGGTCCAGCCCTGAGTGAAGCTTTCACCCTTCCGTTCACAAATATTATGAAGCATACAGCATGCAGCTATAAGCATAGGAATATTGTCATCAGCCAGGTCCAGCCTCCCATATAGGCAGCACCAGCGGGCCTTTAAACGGCCAAAAGCAAAGTCAGTCATTCTGCACTTGCTCAGCTTGCTCATTGCTGCTGTCAAGGTGCCCTGTGTATGGCTTCATAAGCCACAGCATTAAGGGGTAGACAGGGTCTCCCAGGATCACAATGGACATTTCAACTTCCCCTACAGTAATCTGGTCCAGGAAGAAAGTCCCTGCTTGCAGCTTCCTGAACAGGCCAGTGTTCCGAAAGATATGTGCGTCGTGCACCTTTCCAGACCAGCCTGCGTTAATGTCCGTGAAATGCCCACGGTGATCCACAAGTGCCTGGAGAACCATTGAGAAATAACCTTTCCGATTAATGTACTTGATGGCTAGGTGGTCTGGTGCCAGAATTGGAATATGCGTGCCATCTATCGCCCCTCCGCAGTTCGGGAAGCCCATTTGTGCAAAGCCATCCACAATGTCACGCACGTTGCCCAGAGGCCCGGTCTTTCGGAGCAGGATGCGATTAATGGCCCTGCACACTTCCATCAACACGAGGCCAACGGTCGACTTTCCCACTCCGAACTTGTTAGTGACCGATTGGTAGCAGTCTAGAGTAGCCAGCATACACAGTGCAATCGCCATGCACTTCTCCAATGGCAGGGAAGCTCTCATTCTTGGGTCCTTGCACTGCAGGGCTGGGGTGAGCTCATCACACAGTCCCATGAATGTGGTTTTCCTCATCCAAAAGTTCTGCAGCCACTGCTCGTCATCCCAGACATGCATGACGATGTGATCCCACAACTCAGTGCTTGTTTCCCAAGCCCAAAAGCAGCATTCCACTTTGGTCAGTGAATTCATTCCGTGAATGCCACAAGCAATCTCGTGTCGTAGATACTACGCGTGGCAAGATCAATGTCAAACTGCTCTTGCCTTTGTAGTTTAAGTAATAACTCCACTGCCACTCGTGACGTGTTAGTGAGAGTGAGCAGCATATTGGTCAACAGTGCAGGATACATTCCTGCAGACCAAAGAGGCTGAGCAGAGTGCACAGTACACAAACCATTGAAAGATGGCGCCAAATGCAGATGGAAGCACAGATTGCTGGGATGTGAAGCAATGCATCATGGGGCACTTGGACAGGACCCAGGATGCCCTGCGACCCCCTCTGCCTTCCCACAACTCTTAGTGGCAGAAGAGGAAGAGATGCTCTGTGGGATAGCTGCCCAGAGTGCACCACTCCGAATACCGCTGCAAGTGTGAAGAAGCTATTGTGCAGGCAGCTGACAGGGTGAACACACAACAGCGGTTTCCCTTCAGCACTGTCTGAGTGATGCTGTAACTCTGCCAGTGTAGACATACCCTTAGATGAGTAGAGCTGATACTACTGGTCATCACAAGGTGTAATCTGGAGGCAGACAGGAACTTTCCTGTATAAGGATAGGACATCCTTGAAGATGTAAAGGGTATAAGAATCCTTACTGAAGAACCTTCAAAAGGAACACATTAATACAAACCAATTACCATGACACATAAGGATGGCAAGGAAAAGTCCTTCAGTGGAAGCTTGCTTGTAGGATTCTGGTATAATGCTCAATACTTTGGAAAGACAGTTACTGTTTAGTACACTGTCATGGAAAACTACAGCTGTCCCAGTAGAAGCAGGACCAGAAGTGGTTTGATCAGGGAAGTGAAGTTTAATCAGATTCTGGAAGGAATGGGATGTGATCTGAGAAGGGGACACTGGATCACATGTACCCTTTTGTGACCGGACCAAGGTTGAATCAGGAACATCTGAACCAAAGCTGTCCTGAGTTCATGGGGATCAAATTGGAATTACACAGGATACATGAGTCAGACCAGAATGGAACATTTGTGATTTCTTCAGGAGACTAGGAAGCCCAGCCCCCGGCCATTTCACAGGACACCTTAGGGTGATGATCTGCCTTGGGTAGTTTGACAAATTACCAGATGGAAAGATGGAAAGTTACCAGGGATCTACTGTTAGCATTATACTGTGACTCAAGTAAAAACTTCCAAATGACCTACTGAATCAGAAAATATTTAAAGTATAATATTTCTGTATGCTTGAGACTATTTATTCATTAAAACACTTTGATCTGTTATTAGCACTACAGAGTGTTTCATGATGTCCTTAGACAGATTTCTGAATTTTTTGCTCTATGGCAGGTTTAGCAACCTCCTACTCTAAAATGGCATTCTAAGTAGGCAGGAACAAAAGTTCAGGCATGTTTATTTTTTAAGCATGGGGTGAAGGTTCAGATTAGTGTTATCAGCTTGTATCTTTCCTCATAACAATCACTCTGGAATTTGGAAATTTGAATTTGAATTTCAAACTGTCTCAAATTTGGTATTGTTCACCTTTGTGTTTCAGTTTGCATGTGCCTCTACTACTATGGACTGTACTTGGAGGAAGGATGGCTATTTTGGCACTGGACACCGAACAATTAAGATGTTATTTGTTTTTCTTACATGTCAATTCAATTAGCAACTTTTCAAAAGATCGTACTTTTGGCACCAGAGACAAATCTGCTATAGAATCTCTTTTGAGGGATACTTGGTTTGAGAAGATAGGACAATACGGTTTTCTGGAAAAGTTTCATATTGAAAAGATGGCCCAGAATAAGACATTGAGCGTACAACCGAATCAACAGATGAATCGTGCCTAAGTGCTCTGATGAACAGAGATGGAGTTGAACATGTGCTTAAGTGATTTGCTGAATTAGGGCCTTAGTGAAGAAAGCATTTCCAGATTGAACATTGTTTATGCAGGGTTATTTCATTGCCGTTTTGTATAGTTCTGAGTTGTGAAGTTTAGGGACGACCTGAAAGTGTGATATTCACCTTAACTGGGATCAGTACCTCACAGATAAAATATGGGACAAAATTTTAAATGGCAATGACAAATCTATTGTAAAAAATATTTTAGATTTGAATTTTAGATTTATTTGTAGTATTTACAAGATATAGTGCTTTTAAACATTAAGCAGTTTGGTTCCTGTTTCTCAGAATAGCCAAATTATCCCCTAGTTCATATAGGTACACCTCAACCCCGATATAACGCGACCTGATATAACACAAATTCGGATATAACGCGGTAAAGCAGCACTCTGGGGGGGCGGGGCTGCGCGCTCCGGCAGATCAAAGCAAGTTCAATATAACGCAGTTTCACCTATAACGCAATAAGATTTTCTGGCTCCCGAGGACACCGTTATATCGGGGTAGAAGTGTACCATGTAATATTTCAGTACTTCTATTGCACACAAACCATTTAATGACTTGCCATATAAAAATATTACTCTCTTTTAAGTGGCACTTCAAAAAAATTGCCTTTCTAAAAAAACTAAATATACAGGAAGATTGCCTGGATAAATTAACATGCGATGGAGTCAGAATTCAATGGTCCAAAAAGAGGCCTGTTCTCTACAGCATTCCAATTTGGTGTGATATTAAATGAATAAAGAAATCACGTCTACATTAATGCAATACTAACATTGCGAATTTAAGCATAAAATGTTGACAAATTCAGAGTTAAGGTTGTCAAGACAGGCCTAGTAACAGAGCATGAAATTGTTAGATTCAGTAGATCTTTACTTAAAACGTAATGTAGCAGAACAGAACTACAACATGTTGCATGTGATTTTTGTAATATTTCCAACAACATAACCCATGTCTTGCCCTGGCATAGTTCCAGATCAGGCTTTTCATACAGCTGATTGTTTCACTCGTGAACTGGAAAAGTTGGGTGACTGTGCATGTCAGGATGTCAGGTCCATCCCCCCACCATTGCAGAACCCTAAATTCCAAAGCCCTATCCAAATTCTTCCTTGCTGAAAACCTCATTAACCCCAATGGAGAATGCAACGATCTTGGGGTTCATTAAATAACAAATCAGTGAATGAGAAAGGAATAAAACTTTAATAAAAAACTGGAGAGCATCTCTGGTGAACTGCTGCACACAGCCATACAATGTTCCCCATCCCCGCCTGCCTGCAGGGCACATCTCCAAATTCACACACTCACAACAGTCTCTCATGAGAGAGCGTCTCCAAATCACAATCTTTCATAAACATATCTCTACATATTCCTTCTTGAAGAAAAACAAATTAACTACTATCTAATAACTCACATTGAATTCTCAACCCATCTAGTACATTTCCATAAAGCCAATGTGTTACCAGCGCATCACTCTGGAGTGAGTCTTTACCACTCGCTTTCTTCAAATACCCCTTCGCCAGGCAGGTTAGCAAATCTCCATGATTCTTTCAGGACATTTAATCTCCCACTCTCATCTTCTCACTATCAGCCTTTCAATAGAGTCTGAATTGTTCTCTTGTTTCTTGGCAGTTTCCCCTTTGTGTGTGGATGACAAAGAATCAATCAGATGGGAAATGCCAGAGTCCACCTCAGCTGTATGTTTTGGAACTTTCTGGGATTACTCGTAGATCCCTTCTATTACATCAAAATGTGTCCCCCTGGTCTGTCTGAACTACATAAGACCTTGGATGCAGCTGTTCTTTAATGATACCCCTTTGGCCTCAAATATTAGAGGTGTGATTCCTCAGGCATACTCTATCACCTTGGTTAAGAGATGGGAGATCACGGGCCCTTTTGTCAAAATAATATTTCTGCTTCCACTTCTGATTTTCTTTCACCTTCTGTATGGTTTCATTGTTATGAGATTTCAGCAGGTTATCGGTAATTGGTAAATTAGATCTGATCCTTCTTCCCATTAATAGCTGAGCTGGAGAAAAGCCATTCTCCAGAGGTGCACTTCAGTAAACCAACAAACATTTGTACAAATCACCCCCACTGTCAAAAATCTTTTTCTAAGGTTCTTTACTGTCCATATAGACCTTTTCACAAGTCCATTTGACTGGGGGTAATTTAGACATGATGTTTTGTGATGAAAATCTTAATCTGCACTGGAAAATTGTGGCCCATTATCGCTAAAGACTTCATCTGGAATTCAATGTCTGGAGAAGATTGCCTTCATGCCGGCTATCACTGACTTGCTATTAATTCTGTACAGTGTGCAAATTTCTGGATACAGAGAATAATGATCTGGGACTATTAAATAATCCTTTGATTGCCAGGTAAATAAATCAGTGCCTACCTTCTCATAAGGACGTTGTGGAATGGATGAGGTCTCAGTGGCTATGCTTGTTGGCATGGCTTTTATTTCAACCAGGAAAAGCAGTTTTCTACTACATTAGTAATGTCATGATTGATCTGCAACCAAAACAGCACCTTTCCTGCTTGTTGTTTGCACTTCTCAATTCCTAAATGGCCCTCATGGATTTTCTGTAGCATTTCTTTTCAGAGGCTCATTGGAATTACAACCTTACTGCCCTTGAAAATCACCCCATCTATCACAGTAAGTTCATGTCTGCAGTTCCAATAGTCTCTTATATTTGGAAAGCAACTGCTTATTTCTTCAGGCCACCCTTTAATTATCACTTCTTTAAGGATTCCCAATGATTCTTCTTTCTGTTTCCTCTTATTTGTTGCAGTTTCCTGTTAGCTATGGGAATTGACTTTACAATCACATCTACATAGGCTTGCATCTCTGTCTCTAACATTTTCTCTGGTTTCATGGGAGACACTGCTCTGGAAAGTGCATCTGCAGTGACCATGAATTTACCAAGCGTGTAGGTCACAACCAAATCATACTTTTGCAGCTTTATCATCATTCTTTGAATCCTTAAGGTACAGTAATTTAGTGGTTTTCTAAATAACGCTATCAGGGACTTGTGGTCCATTTCTACTTCCACTCTCTGTCCATAAATATACTGATTGAATCTCTCATAGATAAACAATATTCCTAAAAGCTCCTTTTCGATCTGTGTGTATCTGGTTTCTGCCTCAGTCAGTGATTTGGATGCAAATGCAACTGGTTGCCAACAATCCTCATGCTTCTGTAAAATCTCTGCACCTAACCCAGACTATAAAGCATCTGCTGAGATTTGAATAGGCCTTCCTGGAGCATAAAACTTAGACACTGGTTCTTGTATCAGTTGTTGTTTTAAATCTTCCCATGATTCTTCCTGTTCTGCACCCCAATATCATTCATTTTTGTTCTCTAGGAGTTCTCGAAGCTGCTGCTTTGATAGATAGTTAAGGTATGAATTTTCCAAGATAATTAACCATTCTCAGGAGCCATTGGACATCTTTCTTTGACTTGGGACACTTCATTTCAATGGCTGAAATCTTCTTCTCAGGTTTTACACCTTCGTTGGAAATAATGTCCCCAACAAAAGTCAGTTCTGTAACCCCTAAAACACATTTCTCCCTATTTAGTTTGAGGTTTGCAGCTCTAGTTGCATCCAGGACTTCCTGAAGTCTACGATCATGCTTCTCTTTCGTTGAGCTCTAGATGATGTCATTCATTGAGGTGCCAACACCATTAATATGTTCATAGATCATACGTATGGTTTTGTGGTAAACTTCTGGTGCTGAAGCTATGCCGAAGGGTAAGCGTAAGAATCTGTATCTTCTGAAAAGGGTATAAAATGTGCATCAGTTAGAGCTTTTTTCAGTTAATTTTATCTGCCAAAAACCTGAGAATGCATCCAATTTACAGAAATATTGAGCATTTGCAAATTGAGCCATAATCTCTTCTCTGGTTGGTAGTTTGAAATGTTCTCTTTTCATAGCCTTGCTGCAAAATATTCATTTTTAGCTTTTTCCCCCTTCTTAAGCTAATCAAACTACTTGTTGAGGTCTCTCAGATCTAAGCATATGAGTAGATGGTCGTTAACTTTTCTCCACAATGACTAGGAAACTCACCCATTCTGTTGACTCCTCAATTGTTTGTATTACTTGCATCGCTTCCATCCTTGCAAGCTCAGACTTGAATTTATCATGGAGTGCAAATAGCACTGCTCTACATGGAAGGACCTGCTCGTTTATCTGGATTGTATGTTCACCCTGCATGCAACCCAGTCCTTGAAACATGTCATGGTATTCCCAAAAGAGTGCCTCATAGCCAGATTCAGTATGATCTTGTAGTGAGGGCACCTCTTTTACCAGATTGAGTTTCTCACATGGAGCCAGGCCTAAAATTGGTGGTGTTACCTCTTTTGGCACTACAATGAACAGGAGCTAGTAAATGGTGTTTTTATGGTTGATACTAGCAATGCACCTCCCCTTCACTGGTATATTTGTTCCAGAATAACCAGTTACTTTGATTTCTGTTGGTCCCAGTTTTGGTCTGATTTTTAATCTCTCAATCTTGTTCAAACAGAATATTAACCTGAGTTCCTGTGTCCAGTTTCAGTGGAATAATTATTCTATTCACTGTCATAGGCAGTATCCAGTCCCTCTCATCAGGCATGCAAGATCCCAGTATGTCTATGAAAAACTCCCCAAACAGATTGTCTTTAATTGAATGCACTAGACTTTTCTTCATTTGGGATCTGCAACATTTTGCAAAATGATTATTTTTTCCACATTTATGACAGAGTTTCCCAAAGGCAACACACTGTTTGGGGCTATGCTGTGATCCACAACTTCCACATGACCGTATGTACCCAGTCTTCCCACTAGCAGTGGTTTTCATATTCAAGTGGTTCCACTCTTTGATTTGACCAATTGTGGCTACATTCTTTTGTATTTAATACATGAATAACCCCTTCTGGTGAATTCAGCTCTTTGGCCTGTGCTTTCACATTACTGCTAACCTGCATATTTGGAGAGCTTTTTCTTAAGTCTCCTTCACAGAGCAGTATCTCTCTTAACACATTGTCTTTAATGCCACCAATTATTCTATCTCTGACCAGAGACTGTCAGCTCAAAGTCACAGATTTTACTGAGATTCCTTAATTCTGTAACATATTCCTCTATAGTGTCATCGTTTTTTGCATGCATGTAAAAAATTTGTCTCTCTCAAAGGTTTCATTCCTTTTTGGCATGCAATGTTCCTTAAATTTAGTCAGTATTTTGTTTAACTTCATGCTTCCACCTTCTTCAGCTGTTATAAATATTCAATGCTTCCTCCCCAACAACATACAAAAAGATTTCTCCTCTGCCACTGTGGCTGCTAAATATAATTCAAATCTTTGATTTTTTTTCCCCGTTCTCTGCAACATTGCCTGACAATTGCAGGCTGGATGGAGGTTGCAAAACATCCATTTTTGGCTTTTTTCCCCTTCTTAAGCTAGTCAAGTTACTATTGAGGTCATCAAATACATGCAAAAGCCTCTGTGGGTACGTCTACACTACGGGATTAGTCCGAATTTACGGAATTCGATTTTATGAAACCGATTGTATAAATTCGATTGTACGCGGCCACAGTAAGCGGATTAATTCGGCGGTGCGCATCCATGCACAAAGACTAGCGTCGAATTCCAGAGCGTTGCACTGTGGGTAGCTATCCCATAGCTATCCCAGAGTTCCCGCAGTCCCCCCCGCCCATTGGAATTCTGGGTCGAGATCCCAATGCCTGATGGGACAAAAAACATTGTCGCGGGCGCTTCTGGGAACATCCTCCCCCTCCCTACGTGAAAACAACGGAAGACAACCATTTCGCGCCTTTTTTCCTTGTTGAACTGAGCGGACGCCGTACCTCGGCAAGGATGGATCCCGCTCAGCTCAAGTTTGCAGTCATGAACATTGTAAACACCACGCGCATTATAGTGCAGTTTATGCTCAACCAGGACCAGAAAAGCCAGGCGAGGAGGAGGCGGCTACGGCAGCGCGGCGACGAGAGTGATGCGGACATGGACATGGACACAGAATTGTCTCGCGCCACGGGCCCCGGCGCTTTGGAGATCATGTTGGCAATGGGGCAGCTTCTTGCTGTGGAACGCCGATTCTGGGCCCGGGAAACAAGCACTGACTGGTGGGACCGCATAGTGCTGCAGGTGTGGGACGATTCCCAGTGGCTGCGAAACTTTCGCATGCGTAAGGGCACTTTCCTGGAACTTTGTGACTTGCTTTCCCCTGCCCTGACGCGCCAGAACACCAAGATGAGAGCAGCCCTCACAGTTGAGAAGCGAGTGGCGATAGCCCTGTGGAAGCTTGCAACACCGGACAGCTACCGGTCAGTCGGTAATCAGTTCGGAGTGGGAAAATCTACCGTGGGGGCTGCTGTCATGCAAGTAGCCAAAGCAATCGTTGAGCTGCTGCTAAAAAAGGTAGTGACGCTGGGAGATGTGCAGCTCATTGTGGATGGCTTTGCTGCAATGGGATTCCCTAACTGTGGTGGGGCGATAGATGGAACCCATATCCCGATCTTGGCACCGGAGCACCAGGGCAGCCAGTACATAAACCGCAAGGGGTACTTTTCTATGGTGCTGCAAGCAATGGTGGATCACAAGGGACGTTTCACCAACATCAACGTGGGATGGCCGGGAAGGGTTCATGACGCCCGCGTCTTCAGGAACACTAGTCTGTTTAAACGGCTGCAACAAGGGATTTACTTTCCAGACCGGAAAATTACCATTGGGGATGTTGAGATGCCCATCGTTATCCTTGGGGACCCAGCCTACCCCTTAATGCCGTGGCTCATGAAGCCATACACAGGCAGCCTGGACAGTACTCAGGAGCGGTTCAACTACAGGCTGAGCAAGTGCAGGATGGTGGTAGAGTGTGCCTTTGGACGTTTAAAAGGTCGCTGGCGCTCGTTACTGACTCGCTCGGACCTCAGCCAAACCAACATCCCCATTGCTATTGCAGCTTGCTGTGTGCTCCACAATCTCTGTGAGAGCAAGGGGGAGACCTTTATGGCGGGGTGGGAGGCTGAGGCAAACCGCCTGGCCGCTGATTACGCGCAGCCAGACACCAGGGCGATTAGAAGAGCACACCAGGAAGCGGTGCGCATCAGAGAAGCTCTGAAAACAAGTTTCAGTGCTGCCCAGGCTCCTGTGTGAAAGTTATGTTTGTTTGTCCCTGTTGAAAACCCGCCCACTTGATTCACTCATTCCCTGTAAGCAACCCACCCTTCCCCCTTCCCCCTTCGATCCCAGTTTTATTTAAAAAAAAATAAAGTCAGTGTCGTTTTCAAATTACAAATCAAGAACTTTTTATTAACGGGGGGTAATGAACATAGGGAGAGAAATAACCAGGTAGTCCGGGTGGGGTTTGGGAGGAGGGTAGGAGTGAAGGAACAGGGCAGGAACAACATTCAAAATAATGAGAGCCTTTTGCTCGGGCTCTCTAATGGGGTGGACTGGCAGGTTGCACGGAGCTTCCCCCCCCGCGTTCTTACACGTCGGGGTGAGGAGGCTACGGGACTTGGGGAGGGGGGAGGGCGGTTATAGAGGGGCTGCAGCGGCACCCGGTAATCCGGCAGCTGCCGTTCCTGGAGCTCCACCAGACGCCGGAGCATGTCTGTCTGATCACGCAGCAGCCCCAGCGTTGCATCCCGCCACTTCTCCTCTCGGGCGTCCCTCCTCTCCTCGCGTTCGTCCCTTCTCTCCTCACGTTCATCCCTTTTCTCCTCCCGTTGGTCCCTCATGTCCTCCCGCTGGTCCCTCTTCTCCTCACGGTCACTGGCCTCTTGACGGAATTTCAATACAGTCTCCTTCCAATCGTTAAAATTAGCTCTCTCATCCCGGGTCGACTGCATTATTTCCGAGAACATATCGTCTCGGGTGCGCCTCTTTCGCCTCCTTATCTGGGAGAGCCTTCGTGCTGGGGGCGGGAGGATGGAAGAATTTGCAGCTGCAGTAGGAGGGAAAAAAAGGAGAGAAGTATGTAAAAAGATACATTTTATAGAACAATGCTTATACTCTTTCACGGTGAACACTTTTCACATTACATAGCAATGTACAAGGTCGCTTTTTGCATCTTATATTGAGTGCCCGCGGCTTTGGTGTTAGAGATCACAGCAGACGCAGGGCCGGGCAACAGATTTCGGCTTGTATGCAGCCATGGTAAGCCATTGTCCTGCTGCTTCTGCATTAAATCAGCGCCCTCCTTTCCCATAGCAAGCAAAGCCCTTTACGTGCTGCGGTTTCCCTGTTACCGTGCAGCATCAGATAACATAACAACCACCCCCCACCCACCCATTCAATTCTGTGGGATGACCCCCTCCCCCCACCACGTGGCTGGTACCATGGAAGATCCATGCAGATCGCAAACTAGCCCCCCCATCCACTTCTGTGGGATGATCGCGTTACCCCTCCCCCCACCACGTGGCTGGTATCAGGGAAGACCCCTGCTAGCCAAACGCGAAAAACTCAGCGACATTATCCACCCCCTCCCCCCCGCCCGCTTGGCTAACTGCAGGGAAAGATTTCTTTTCAGCTACAGGCAAACAGCCCAGTAGGAACGGGGCCACCTCTGTCCCCCTAATTACATTCCCATATCTCAAACAGGTTACCCTGAACGATATCACTCTCCTGAGGATAACACAGCAAGATAAAGAGCGGATGTTGCTTGAATGCCAGCAAACACCGGGACCATACGCTGCCAAGCTTTGTCAAGCAATGATACCGGATTACTTGCTGCTAGCATGGCGCGGTCAAGTGTCCTACCATGGAGGACGGAATAAGGCTGCCCTGCCCAGAAACCTTCTGGAAAAGCTTTTGGAGTACCTCCAGGAGAGTTTCATGGAGATGTCCCTGGAGGATTTCAACTCCATCCCCAGACACGTTAACAGACTTTTCCAGTAGCTGTACTGGCCGCGAATGCATCCCAAGTCCCCAGGGCAAATTAATCATTAAACAAATACTTGTTTTAAACCATGTTTGATATATTTGAAAAGGTACACTCACCAGAGGTCCCTTCCAGGGGGTCTGCGATGCCGCCTTGGGAGGGTTCGGAGGGCACTTCGGTCAGGGTCAGAAACAGCTCCTGGCTGTCGGGGAGAATGGAGTGCTGTGTGCTCTCCACAAGTTCGTCCTCCTCCTCCTCCTCCTCTTCCCCGTCCGCAGATTCGTCATGCAACGATGACATTAACCCCTCCTCGGAGTCCACGCTCAGGGGTGGGGTAGTGGTGGCGGCCCCTCCGAGAATTGCATGCAGCTCATCGTAAAAGCGGCATGTCTGCGGCTCTGCCCCGGACCGTCCGTTGGCCTCCTTCGTCTTCTGATAGGCCTGTCGGAGCTCCTTCACCTTTATACGGCACTGAATGGAGTCCCGATTGTGGCCTCTCTCCATCATCCCCTTGGAGATCTTGTCAAAGATCTTTGCATTCCGTCTCTTGGAACGCAGTTCTGCGAGCACTGAATCCTCTCCCCATATGGCGATCAGATCCAGTATCTCGCGTGTGGTCCATGCTGGTGCTCGTTTGCGGTTCTCGGACTGCATGGCTACCTGTGCTGTTCAGCTCTGTGTGGTCACCTGTGCTCACCAGGCTGGGCAGACAGGAAATGAAATTCAAAAGTTCGCGGGGCTTTTCCTGTCCAACTGCCCAGAGCATCCGAGTTTCGATTGCTGTCCAGAGCGGTCACAATGGTGCACTGTGGGATAGCTCCCGGAGGCCAATACCTTCGAATTCCGTCCACACTAACCCTAATTCGAACCGGCAATGTCGAATTCAGCGCTACTCCCCTCGTCGGAGAGGAGTACAGAAATCGATTTTAAGAGCCCTTTATATCGAACTAAATGGCTTCGTTGTGTGGACGGGTGCAGGGTTAATTCGATTTAACGCTGCTAAATTCGAACTAAAATCGTAGTGTAGACCAGGCCTGTGTCTCATACTCCATGTGCTTCTCTGGTGCCTCCCTTTGTCTCTGCTTTCTATTGCAAACACAGGAGTTAATTTTAAAATGACTGCAGTTTCCTTCTCATTCAGGACTTCTGACACCACGTAATGATCTTGGGGTTCATTAAATAACAAACCTGTGAATGAGAAAGGAATAAAACTTTAATAAAACAAACTGGAGAGCATCTCTGGTGAACTGCTGCACACAGCCATACTGTGTTCTCCACGCCTGCCTGCAGGGCACATCTCCAAATTCCCACACTCACAACAGTCTCTCATGAGAGAGCGTCTCCAAATCATAATCTTTCATAAACACATCTCTACACAGACCACCCCTCCAACCAATCCCAGCTGCCCTGTAGTTTACAACCAGCCTTGCCATTCCTTAATTGATTTCTTGACACTCAGTCAAAGAGTCAGTTCTCTCCTGAAGATCCCCCAAATCCCAAGCCTTATCTAAATCCTTCCTTGCCAGAACCCTTATGAACCCTGATAGAGAAGTGGAGTAAATGCCCCCACACTTCCAATATACATTGAAATGTTCAAGATGTTATTTGCTTTTGTTAATGAAGGACTAGACTTCCAAAGGTCTCACAGCACCTCACTGGCTCCCTGCACCAATTCTCAAATTTCAGCCACATCACACTCTGAATGACTTGAAGAAATAGCTGTTATCAATGTGGACCCCCGCCTGATTCTCCTCCCTCACCCATTACTTCCTAATAGAAAGGGAAAGAGATCCACTAGGGCAGAGGTGGGCAAACTACAGCCCGCGGGACCGTCCTGCCTGGCCCTTGAGCTCCCGGCTGGGGATGCTAGCCCCCGGCCCCTCCCCCGCTATCCCCCTCCCCTGCAGCCTCAGCTCGCCGTACCGCCAGCACTCTGGGCGGCAAGCTCCTGCCGGGCAGCACGGCTGCGAGAGCCGCCAGCCTGCCCCGGTGCTGTAGACTGTGCAGCAGTGTGGCTGGCTCCGGCCAGGTGGCGTAGCTGCCAGTCCTGGTGCTCTGAGCAGCATGGTAACGGGGCAGGAAGCGGGGAAGTTGGATAAGGGGCAGGAAGTCCCGGAGGGCAGTCAGGGGACAGGGGGCGGTTGAATAGGCGTGGGAGTCCCGGGGGGCTTGTCAGGGGGCAGGGGTGTGGATAGAGGGCGGGGCGGTCAGGGGACAAGGAGCAGAGGGGGTTGGATGGGTCAGGGGTCCTGAGGGAGGGCAATCAGGGGGCAGGAAGTGGGAGGGGGCAGATAGGGGGCGGGGACCAGGCTTTTGGGGGAGGCACAACCTTCCCTACCCGGCCCTCCATACAGTTTCAGAACCTGATGTGGCCCTTAGGCCAAAAAGTTTGCCCACCCCACACTAGGGTTATGCTCATCCCTTCACAGATCCACTGAGCACAGCTCAGCTTTCAGGTTTGACTCTGGCATCCCAGGCTCCCTTCAAGGAAACTGTATTGCACTAAGGGACTGTCCAACATTCAATAAAAACTCCATCTCTTAATTTTCCCTCAGTAAATAGAGGGCCTGTACATGAACGAAGAGGCAGCCAGCGGCCAGGTATAACACACTCATTCCAGTACTCTTAATNAGTCCCGGAGGGCAGTCAGGGGACAGGGGGCGGTTGAATAGGCGTGGGAGTCCCGGGGGGCCTGTCAGGGGGCAGGGGTGTGGATAGGGGGCGGGGCGGTCAGGGGACAAGGAGCAGAGGGGGTTGGATGGGTCGGGGGTCCTGAGGGAGGGCAATCAGGGGGCAGGAAGTGGGAGGGGGCAGATAGGGGGCGGGGACCAGGCTTTTGGGGGAGGCACAACCTTCCCTACCCGGCCCTCCATACAGTTTCAGAACCTGATGTGGCCCTCAGGCCAAAAAGTTTGCCCACCCCACACTAGGGTTATGCTCATCCCTTCACAGATCCACTGAGCACAGCTCAGCTTTCAGGTTTGACTCTGGCATCCCAGGCTCCCTTCAAGGAAACTGTATTGCACTAAGGGACTGTCCAACATTCAATAAAAACTCCATCTCTTAATTTTCCCTCAGTAAATAGAGGGCCTGTACATGAACGAAGAGGCAGCCAGCGGCCAGGTATAACACACTCATTCCAGTACTCTTAATCTACCAGTCAATGTGCAATGAAGTTAACAGGCTTGTATCTTCTTTGGAATCCACCCTTACAGCAAACAAAAATATATCCAGGTGGCCCATCACATGCAAAGCTGGTCTTAAGTAAGCTGTTACATCAGGGCTTCAATTACCCAATGTCAAGTGGGCACGGGCTTCATGTCCCTCTCACTTCTTGCTAGGACATGCCTTTCTGTGGGGGTTGCCTCATCCCTGAGTTGTGTGTATATGAGGAAACCGTTAGCCCTTTTTGGGGTCAATGCTATGTTCCTTCCACAGCAACAGCTTCCTGTGCCCTGCCTCAGTGTGTGCTGCAAGTCTGGGCATTCTGACTGAGACATCCCCCAATATCCAGAGCCACTCTCCGTAAAGAGTCCTGGTTGCTGCACGTGTATCTTGGATGCTGTGCCTCAGTTTCCCCAAATTTGGTTCCCAATTTTGTCTACAGTGTTGGCCGCAGCCACCCTGATCTATGCCTTAATTTCCCCAATTTCTGTTGCCTGCGGAGGTGCTCACCATAGCGTATGATTCCTCCTCTCAAGGGGAGCTCTCTCAATGGCCTTTGGCCCCTGCCCCAAAGCTCTTTCTGAGTTGGATCAAAGATGCTTGATCTGTAACATTCTGCCTGCTGGGGAGACCTGCACTCTGCTGGCTGCTGCCAGCGCCCCAATCCCACTCCCCTGCGTAGTGTGCAGAGTGCCAGTGGCGACAGATCTAACATTTTGAGCATGGACAATGTGTTCTTTGTCTCTAGCTAAAAAGGACAGCACTGTCTCTGATGGATCCTGATCTGAATTTTGACTGGGAGGGATCTCAGACAACAGAAGTTGGCCAGACTGCTTTTGGCCAATTGTTCAGTCACCTTGCCTATGAATGGATCGCACAGTTCAATTGTGCACCAGCTGGTTATTATGCTTTTAACAGTGCTCCTCCCCCGCAACAAGCCATTCGGTGCGTCTGATTAGGAAGGTTATCATTGCGACGATAAGTGTATGACTCACCCAAGCCTCACATTTATCACAACAAGCAGTTGTGACCCTCACCTTTGGTAATACTAAATACAGAAGCATACCATCAAACATCCTATGTCAAGTTGTGATATGCATTATAACAGTTGGTCTGCATGTATTTGTAGGTTTCTGTTAGATATCTTTTTATTACCAGTTTAGGATTTTAAGTGTCTTTTTTTTTTTAAATGTAAACAAACAGAAGTTTTTAGTTGAAATACAACCAAGTATGGTCTGAAATAAGGTGTGTTAGGAAAATAGCTAATCTTTAATTGTTTGCTTGTTCTGCCCCTCAGCTTGGTGTAATGGGCTTTCAAAATGAAGAACTAATGTAGTGTACATCTTATTACAGGATTACAATATTAAAGCTGTGCCAACAAGAAGCTATTGGATATTACTATTGCTCCTTAGCAGGAGTGATTTACAAGCCGGCATTTCTGGGAAAAGTTATTTGTGAATATCAGTGAAGTGCTTGCTGGAAAAATCTTGTTTTGTTTTTGCTTTTCATTTTGATTGACTGCCTTCTTTTTTGCTTGTGCATGATTCAAGCGATCTCTTATTTTAAAAAACACAAAGGCAGTTGGGCCAGAACTCTTCTGTTTACAATAAGGCTATTAATGTGCTTTTACAACATGAATACTGTAGTATTATTTTATAAGGACTTATGTACATGTGGAGTTATTCAGAAATAGCAATTCTGGAATAACTATTCCTGAATAATTCTGTGTGTAGACACTCTTACTCTGGAATGAGAGTTCCTTGTTGCAGTTTAGCTAACTTCAGCTGGAATAAGGCACTCTAATTCAGGAATAAGAGTGTCTACACATGGAGTTATTCTAGGGTGACCAGACAGCAAGTGTGAAAAATCGGGACGGGGTGGAGGGTAATAGGCTCCTATATAAGAAAAAGGCCCAAATATCAGGATTGTCCCTATAAAACTGGGACATCTGGTCACCTTAAGTTATTTGGAAATAGCTAGTGTAATTTAAATTCACACCCTACCTTAATCTGAATTAACTTTCAAGGATAGATAAGCCCTAGAGTATGGCAGATAGAGGTATATTCAATCAGAATACTGTTTACAATCTCAGGGCTAGCCTTAATCCTATGCCATTTAGGCTGTCACATAAATCCTCAATGTACCACAACGGAAATGACTTTCTCAGCTGGTAACCTGTCCTACGTAGTCCATCTCAGATTCTGGTGATTTTTGTTTTTTTGGTTGATTTTTTTTTAACTGAAGGAGGATGAGAGCTCTTCACAGTGAGTTGTGCTTGGCCAGGGGTTTAGTTGATGTGAATACCAATTAGCTAGTTCACGCCTCAGAACAGGTCTGGAAAATCAAGGCCAATAGATACTATGGCAGATAAGAAAATAGTTCTTTTGGTTTCCTTCCAAGCAACAGCATGTTTCTGTGAGAAGTCCTTGTACTCTTGTCATTAGCCTTCTCTCATTTCCAACTCCATTGTTGTGTTTTCTCACACTTCCACAAGAGTGCCCTGGTCTCTTCTCACCACTCAACCATCAAAACAGAAATTAGACAAATCTGAAACTATTTAGAATGTCTGCATCATCTTTACAGAAGGAGTACAAGTGAGGTTACAAAGAGGGAGAAAATCAAGTTAAAAATGCAGAAGATAGAGCAGAAATTGGTCCTCAGTTACACAAGTGTAAATCCAGTTATTATACTGAAGATTAATGAAAATTACTCTGGATTTACACCCATTTCACATGGCAAAACTGGACCGCATAAGACTAAAACAAGCTAATGCTTAAGAACATTTCCAAACAAAATTACATCATTTAACTCATACCAAGGAGCTGCAGTGAGAAAGTAATATTAAAAACTGAACTGAGAAACAATAATCAATCCCACTGGGTGTTCCTAAACAGTAATCCATCCCACTGGGTGTTCTTAATATATAATAAACTTTAGAAATCTAGGTGTTAGGAGATAAATATATTTCATAATCTAACACCACAACCTTCAAGACTGTGGTTTCCTAATTGAATCTCAGTTCTCAGCTTTATAATTTAGATACAGAAAATGAAATCTTATGCAAGGCACAACAGTCTGTTTCATTTAGGAACTTTAGCATTAAGGCCCTGATCCTGCAAAGATTTACATACATGTTTAACTTTCCCATTGAAGTGAGTGGGACTACTCACAATATGGGTTATGTCTTTACTACAGAGTCAACCTGTGTTATCCACACCCTATCTAGGTAACTTCTTATGAGTTAGCCTAATCCAAGTAAGAGCAGCCTGTAATGGCGGTTCGACCCACCACTGCAGCACCTCCTGCTGGCCATCCTGGGAATTAGCTCTGGTTCACTGGTGCGCCTTCATCTAGTGGCGTCTCGCCGCTGTCATTTCTGTTGTCAGGACGCATGTTGCTCTCAGGACCGCAGTGTCCTCTACTGGACACAGCCCTCCAGCTGTGTCCCACTCGGTTCTCTCCCACCCTTCCAGGGAGGCCGGCAGTCCTCTGATCAGCCACTTGCCTCAGTGGCAGGCTGCAGTCCAGGATCTAGCCACCTGCGTCAGTAGCAACTGGGGCCAAGTGTGGGGGGGGGCAGTAGTCATGTGCTGTGTCACCTCCAACCCCACTGTCTGTTTCCCTGGGCCACTTCCCTGCCACCCTAGCACCTTCTCCACCCTTGTATCAGGGCCTCAGTCTAGCAGCGGTCAGCGGGGAGCTCACTCATGCTCCCCTGGCCCACCCAGCACTGCTCTGACCATGGTGCTGTCTTGTCTCCTTCCTTCAGGGGAGCAAGTCCTCCCTCCTTGAACTCCAAGGAGTGACTGAAGCTGCTCTGTTCAGCAGCCCTTCTTATATGGCCCAATCTGGCCCTGATTGGCTGTCTCTCTAAACCTTCTCCCGATTGGCTGTCTCTTCAAGCCCTTTCCTAATTGGCTGCCTCCTGCATAGCCTTCCTGGGCTGCTTTAACCCAACACAGATCACACTTCAAAATAACATTTGAGCTACACAGTGAGGTTGGGTTAGCGGTTGACGAGTTGTACTAATAAGTTATTGCATATACCCCAACATGGGCCAGACAACTTGCATTAAATGCACCACCACAGTTGAGTTAGGGGGTTTTGTGTGTGTAGACAGGACTCGAGTTAGGGGCAACATTCAAGTTATCATTGTGTTATTTCTGCAGTGAAGACAGGTCCTTGGAAAGGTAAGCACATGTAGAAGGGCTTATCTCCACTTAAAAGTTTTTGGTGTAAGGTAGGGTGCGAATTTAAAGCACAATAGCTATTCCAGAATAGTTCCCTGTTTGGACACTCTTATTTCAGAATAAGAGTTCATTTTTCCAGTCAAGCTTAATCCACTTCCAATAGCTATTCTGTTCAATTTCTCCATGTAAACAAGCCCTAAATCTTTGCCGATCAGGAATTTGATCTATATCACACTGAATGGGGGAAGGGAAAATAAGAGAAATATACCTCAACCAGGACTGGTTCTAAAATAATCTATTGGTTTTAACCATCTATTGGTTTTAAGCCATAGAAATAATCATTTAAGATATACCATTTTAATAAGGTACAATGTGTAAATGCTTCTGGTACTATAATGACAAAGCCGTTGGGGGTGGAAAAAATCAAACCTAAAATATTTTCCTCTCTGGAACAAACAAATTATGTGCAGGCTTTTGTTTAATTTCTTTCCGGTTTTATTCTACATGCCAACATGTGCAGAGATTACTGTGACTGTTGCAAATCAACAGAGATTATTTTATATAAAATTAAAGACGATGACTAAGGCTTATTCCTTTTGTAATCTGAATCACATGTAGGATAACCAGCTACCCCATACTGCATGAACCAGAAACCCCTTTCTGCAGATGTGTCCTTTTAAAGGTTTACTGGCATTGAAGGTTTTTTGTTTTTAAACTTCTGGTAATTGCTTTAAAAGAACAAAGCTCTTTGTTTAAGGGGAGTTCAGGGAGATCATAATTGCCATAAGATACAAGACCTTTTCCAAGTATTTCTGAATTGCTTCTCTTTCTACATTAAATATTTAATATCTAATGTTGGCCCAAACTGCAGAAACTCTCTGCAGGAAGCAAATGAAGACTTGTCAGTTCAATTTTCTATATAAT
Organism: Platysternon megacephalum; assembly: GCA_003942145.1. Classification (NCBI taxonomy): domain Eukaryota; kingdom Metazoa; phylum Chordata; order Testudines; family Platysternidae; genus Platysternon; species Platysternon megacephalum. The sequence continues at coordinate 1,477,613 of QXTE01000024.1, read as the reverse complement.
TCTCTTTATAAAACCACAACTTCTACAAAAAGTGGTTGGTTTAGGTCAAAAATTTCAAGAAAACACAAACTTCAGTGGAAAAACTCCCATTAGCAATTAATTCCACATATTTGAGAAGATTTAAAGAGTCAGAAACTCTGTATTTTACTATGTAATTAAAATTTTGGTTCTTCCCATAAATGTCAAATTAATTTTAAGAAGAACTTTCACCACTTTGACCTGACTCACTGTTGTCAAATGATAGCTAGTATATTTCCCTTCTTGCACATCCACACCCAATTCCTCATGGATTTTAACTGAAGACCTTCTCACTGTTAACTCTGACTTTCTGGACTGGTGCCAACAGTGACATTATCTGGTGATATCTGGCCTCAGGACTGTAACCCAGCAGTCCAGGAGGGAAATGCCTCAAGGCTACTATTGACTAGTAAAATCCTGCTGCATCAGCTAAATGGCACCTGTTCCTCACTCAGATGCTCTCCATCCAGATGTTCCATCTTTGCCTGAGAGATCAGACTGTCCCCAGAGAGCTGACTACTTATTTTTCATTGTATTTAAACAGGACTGCCTGGTGGGAATAAACCCTTTCAAGACCTAATAAAAACAAACAAACACACACTCCCTCCTAACCAAGGATGAGCTAACAAGTGGGTGCAATAGATCAAAGCACAGCTGCTGAGCATTTTGAAAATTGAGCATTTTGAAAATTGCCCATTTTGAACTGTAAAATTGCTACCATTTGTCAAGGACCCTGTGCTCAATCCCTTTGTCTCTGTCACCATACATTGCTACCATTGTGACACACATTCATGGTCACTAACTTACATTCACACAGAGTGCATGTGATTATTTGAAGAGCCCAATTAACTAGGGGTTGATAATTAGAGCCCTACCAAATTCACGGCCATGAAAAATGCATCATGGACCGTCTAATCTGGTCTTTTGTGTGCTTTTACCCTTTACTACATAGATTTCACAGAGGAGACCAGCAGTTCTCAAATTAGGGGCCCTGACCCAAAAGGGAGTTGTAGGGCGGTCACAAGGTTCTTTTAGAGGGGTCGCGGTATTGCCACCTTTACTTCTGCGCTGCCTTCTGGGTGGCCAGAGAGCGGTGGCTGCTGACTGAGGACCCAGGTCTGAAGGCAGAGCCGCCTCCAGCATCAGCACAGAAATAAGGATGGCATGGTATGGTATTGCCACCCTTACTTCTGTGCTGCTGCCTGTTCTCCAACTGCGCAGCTCTGAAGGCAGTGCTGCCGCCAGCAGCAGCGCAGAAGTAAGGGTGGCAGTACCGCAGCGCCCCCCACAATAACCTTGCAAACCCCACACACACAACTCCTTTTTGGGTCAGGACCCCCAAAATTGCAACACTGAAATTTCAGATTTAAATAGCTGAAATAATGACAATTATTATTTTTAAATTCCTATAAGAACATAAGAACATAAGAAAGGCCGTACCGGGTCAGACCAAAGGTCCATCTAGCCCAATATCTGTCTACCGACATTGGCCAATGCCAGGTGCCCCAGAGGGAGTGAACCTAACAGGCAATGATCAAGTGATCTCTCTCCTGCCATCCATCTCCATCCTCTGACGAACAGAGGCTAGGGATACCATTCTTACCCATCCTGGCTAATAGCCATTTATGGACTTAGCCACCATGAATTTATCCAGTCCCCTTTTAAACATTGTTATAGTCCTAGCCTTCACAACCTCCTCAGGTAAGGAGTTCCACAAGTTGACTGTGCGCTGCGTGAAGAAGAACTTCCTTTTATTTGTTTTAAACCTGCTGCCTATTAATTTCATTTGGTGACCCCTAGTTCTTGTATTATGGGAATAAGTAAATAACTTTTCCTTATCCACTTTCTCAACATCACTCATGATTTTATATACCTCTATCATGTCCCCCCTTAGTCTTCTCTTTTCCAAGCAGAAGAGTCCTAGCCTCTTTCATCTTTCCTCATATGGGACCCTCTCTAAACCCCTAATCATTTTAGTTGCCCTTTTCTGAACCTTTTCTAGTGCTAGAATATCTTTTTTGAGGTGAGGAGACCACATCTGTACACAGTATTCGAGATGTGGGTATACCATGGATTTATATAAGGGCAATAATATATTCTCAGTCTTATTCTCTATCCCCTTTTTAATGATTCCTAACATCCTGTTTGCTTTTTTGACCGCCTCTGCACACTGCGTGGACATCTTTAGAGAACTATCCACGATGACGCCAAGATCTTTTTCCTGACTCGTTGTAGCTAAATTAGCCCCCATCATGTTGTATGTATAGTTGGGGTTATTTTTTCCAATGTGCATTACTTTACATTTATCCACATTAAATTTCATTTGCCATTTTGTTGCCCAATCACTTAGTTTTGTGAGATCTTTTTGAAGTTCTTCACAATCTGCTTTGGTCTTAACTATCTTGAGTAGTTTAGTATCATCTGCAAACTTTGCCACCTCACTGTTTACCCCTTTCTCCAGATCATTTATGAATAAATTGAATAGGATTGGTCCTAGGACTGACCCTTGGGGAACACCACTAGTTACCTCTCTCCATTCTGAGAATTTACCATTAATTCCTACCCTTTGTTCCCTGTCCTTTAACCAGTTCTCAATCCATGAAAGGACCTTCCCTTTTATCCCATGACAGCTTAATTTACGTAGGAGCCTTTGGTGAGGGACCTTGTCAAAGGCTTTCTGGAAATCTAAGTACACTATGTCCACCGGATCCCCCTTGTCCACATGTTTGTTGACCCCTTCAAAGAACTCTAATAGATTAGTAAGACACGATTTCCCTTTACAGAAACCATGTTGACTCTTGCTCAAGAGTTTATGTTTTTCTATGTGTCTGACAATTTTATTCTTTACTATTGTTTCAACTAATTTGCCCGGTACCGACGTTAGACTTACCGGTCTGTAATTGCCGGGATCACCCCTAGAGCCCTTTTTAAATATTGGCGTTACATTAGCTAACTTCCAGTCATTGGGTACCGAAGCCGATTTAAAGGACAGGTTACAAACCTTAGTTAATAGTTCCGCAACTTCACATTTGAGTTCTTTCAGAACTCTTGGGTGAATGCCATCTGGTCCCGGTGACTTGTTAATGTTGAGTTTATCAATTAATTCCAAAACCTCCTCTAGTGACACTTCAATCTGTGACAGTTCCTCAGATTTGTCACCTACAAAAGCCAGCTCAGGTTGGGGAATCTCCCTAACATCCTCAGCCGTGAAGACTGAAGCAAAGAATCCATTTAGTTTCTCCGCAATGACTTTATCATCTTTAAGCGCTCCTTTTGTATTTTGATCATCAAGGGGCCCCACTGGTTGTTTAGCAGGCTTCCTGCTTCTGATGTACTTAAAAAACATTTTGTTATTACCTTTGGAGTTTTTGGCTAGCCGTTCTTCAAACTCCTCTTTGGCTTTTCTTATTACACTCTTGCACTTAAGTTGGCAGTGTTTGTGCTCCTTTCTATTTGCCTCACTAGGATTTGACTTCCACTTTTTAAAGGAAGTCTTTTTATCTCTCACTGCTTCTTTTACATGGTTGTTAAGCCACGGTGGCTCTTTTTTAGTTCTTTTACTGTTTTTCTTAATTTGGGGTATACATTGAAGTTGGGCCTCTATTATGGTGTCTTTAAAAAGGGCCCATGCAACTTGCAGGGATTTCACTTTAGTCACTGTACCTTTTAACTTTTGTCTAACTAACCCCCTCATTTTTGTATAGTTCCCCCTTTTGAAATTAAATGCCACAGTGTTGGGCAGTTGAGGTGTTCTTCCCACCACAGGGATGTTGAATGCTATTGTATTATGGTCACTATTTCCAAGCGGTCCTGCTATAGTTACCTCTTGGACCAGCTCCTGCACTCCACTCAGGATTAAATCTAGAGTTGCCTCTCCCCTTGTGGGTTCCCGTACCAGCTGCTCCATGAAGCAGTCATTTAAAGTATCGAGAAATTTTATCTCTGCATTTCGTCCTGACCATGAAATTGATCAAAATGGACCATGATCATATTTCTGCAGTTAGCATCTAAAGAGTTGTCATGCCATATTATAGCAATTGCTCAATAAAGCTCAGTTCAAGACACATTGCAATGCCCCTCTAACAGAAAGGGGCGGAAGGTGGTTGCAGGGAGAGAAAAGAGGTTGACCATTAGTGCTTTAATAAAGTTGCACTGTGAACAAAATCAGTATATCCAAAGGCCAAGGTTTAATAGAGAAGTTAACTCAGGCTTGTTTCACGGTGTACAGAATTTTCTTCCTGTTTTCTAGTTAAATACATTTGTTGCTTCACGCACATTGGTGGAGGGGATGTTGAAAGCTTGTGATAATAAGGCCATCAATAAAATCACTGAACTTTTCAACAAAGTATGTGTGGCAGGGTGTTGACCAGGAACTGTTGAGCCAGCCCTCTGTCACTCCAGCTCCAATTAAGGGAGGTGAATTGGAGCTGACTCTAGGAACCTGAGCCTAATTGGCAGAGGCGGAACAGCTGCCAGCCTGATTAGCCTGGGGATATAAACAGGCTCAGAGGAAGGATGCAAAACAGGGAGGAGAAGCTAGAGAGTGGAAGGAGAGGGATAGTGCTTCCCTCCAGGCTTCAAGAAAGAGAAGCCCCTAAGGCAGGAACCCCCAGCAATGTGTGATGAGAGGTGGCAGGTTTGAACTATGTAAATAAACTGCACCAATGACTTCTGAGGCAGAAGGACCAAGGCAGGCCCTGCTATGCCCTGTTATACATGGGGGCTTGTCCAGGATCCTGAGCCAGTTCAAGAGTTTGGCGGCCCGGAGATGGAGGAGACCCTGCAGTGGCTGGTAAAGCAGCTGGAAGAAATGCAGAAGGCTATACAAGGTTTTCAGCAAGCCCACCACTTATCTAGCAGGCTGAGCAGCAAAGGAGCCTGCAGGATTTTATACAGGAGCAGATCAGCATCCAACAGCAGCTCCTGCAGAGGATGGTGAGTCCTGGGGGATGGCCTGCATATACCCGGCCTACAATTATGTAAAATGAGCCCTGCAGATGACCCAGACGTGTTCCTCTGCATGTATGAGCAGATCGCCCTGGGATAGGGCAACCTGGGCCCTGAGGCTGGCTCCCTACCTCACCGGAGAAGCTCAAGTGGCCTACATGGCCCTGAGTGAAGAGCAGGCCAGGAACTATGATGTGATACGAGGCTGTCCTAGATCGAGTGGGTATGACTTCCAAGAAGTACGGGCCAACATTCCGTTCAGCAAGGTGGCCGGAGGGGTTGCAGCCCCGGGCATTTGCCCAGAGGTTGATGGACTGGGCCATCTGCTGGCTGAGGCCCAGCACCCAGACAGTGGTGGAGATAATGGACGTGTTGTTCCTACAACAGTTTTTACAGAGCCTCCCTGAGTACATACGGGTATGGGTTAGGCATCATCAACCAAGCACAGTGGAGGGGGCCGACTGAGGAAACACAGCAGACGACTTCCCCAGGAAAGAGGGTCGACCCTATAAGGACATGGAGTTGGGGAGAAAGCCCAAAGAACCTGGGTGGAAAGGGTCCAGAGAGGGAAGAGGCCCGAGGTGCTCCTCCAGGGGCCTGACCAATGACTTGTTGGCCGTGAGGACAACCAGGACATAAAAATGAGGACTGCCCATACATGGAGTGCGGGTTTGCTGCATTCTGCGGCTGGACTAACGCTGGAGGGCAGGGGAAGGGGCGGAAACTGTCCACCATACCAGTGATGGTGGGGAGGAAACCCCAGAGGGGCTTAGTAGATACAGCCTCAGCTAGGGTGACCAGATAGCAAGTGTGAAAAATCAGGACAGGGAGTGGGGAGGTAATAGGAGCCCATATAAAAAAAAGCCCCAAATATCGGGACTGTCCCTATAAAATCGGGACATCTGGTCATCCTAACCTCAGCCTGCTCGTTTATCCAGCAGGGGCTAGTAAAGCCACACTGGCAGATTCCCGGAGCCAGGATGGACTTTGAGTGTGTCCCTGGGAATAAAAGACAGTGCCCTATGGCCCAGGTGCCCCTTGAGGTCCAGGGCAGGTTTCAATGGAAACGGCTGGCAATAGTCGAGAGGCTGCCTTACACAGTGGTGGTGGGCACAGACTGGGAGCCCTTCCCAGGAGAGACAGGAGGCACTGGGAGGAAGCCCACGGTGGGGAAAAGGGGAGATCCCACGAAGAAGGGAGTGGAACCACCCAAGCCACAAACCCTCGGTAAGGAGGGAAACCAATCCCTCCGGAGAATGAAGTACAAACCCCTAGGCAACAGAGCCCAAGGGGGGAAGGAAACAAAGAAGGAGAGGTAGGGGAGGCATCCTGCCCACGGCCCTTAACAGAGGAGAAAGGCCAGATGGAGCCCCCTTCAAGACGACCTCCAGGAGAAGGGACACAGGCCCTGTGTGCTGGGCTTGCAGAACCAGAGGCCCTGGGTGTCCAAGGGGAGATAGAGATCAACCCCGAACCCCTCCCGGAAGGGAAAGGGGGAAAAGAGGGGGGACACCCATGGAGGTGCGAATGATGTGAGGACCTTTGGGTAGCAGTAGACCTATGGGGGCATCTACCCCCTACACAATGTAACTTCTGCGGGTGGGGGATACAGGAACCCCACAAGGAAGACCCCAAGGGTCACCATTAGGCAGAAGGAGAACTCCCCTGCACTGCCCCATCCAGTAGAGAGAAGAGGGGATGGGCAAGGACGAACGTGGTGGTTTGCTAAGGGGGGGAGGTCTGTGACAGGGTGCTGAGCAGGAACTGCTGAGCCAGCCCTCTGTCACTCCAGCTCCAATTAAGGGAGGTGAATAGGAGCTGACTCGAGGAACCTGAGCCTGATTGGCAGAGGCGGAATAGCTGCCAGCCTGATTAGCCTGGGGCTATATACAGGCTGAGAGGAAGGAAGCAAAAGGGGGAGGAGAAGCCAGAGAGTGGAAGGAGAAGGGCAGCTCTCCCCTCCAGGCTGCATGAAAGAGGCCCCTAAGGCTGGAACCCCCAACGATATGTGGTGAGAGGTGGTGGGTTTTCACTATGTAAATAAACTGCACCAGTGACTGCTGAGCCAGAAGGTCTCTAAGGGCTGGTCCACACTAGGGGCGGGATCGAACTAAGCTACTTCGACTTCAGCTACGCTATTCGCGTAGCTGAAGTCGAAGTAGCTTAGTTCGAATTTGGCGCGCTTACCTCGCGTCCGCGCGGCGCCGCGATCGAAGTTCGCGGCTCCCACGTCGACTCCGGTACCTCCGCTCGCCCTGCAGGAGTACCGGAGTTCGAAGTAGCGCGTTCGGGGATCGACTTATCGCGTCCAGACAAGACGCGATAATTCGGTCCCCGATACTTCGATGGCTACCCGCCGATTTCGGCGGGTAGTGTAGACGGGGCCTAAGTGATTTTTTGGAGCAGAGCAGCGGCAGGACCAAGGCAGGCCCTGCTACACCCTGTTACAGTATGGAACCAGGAAAAGCCTCCAGAACAGAAAAATGGCATTATAATCAAAATACCAAAGAAAGGTGACCTAAGAGTTTGTGATAATTGGTGGGTTACATTCCTTTCAATGAGAGCCAATAGTTTATAATATCTTAAGTACAATAAAGAAAGTGGTTGAGGCAAAGCTAAGGAACAAGCAGGCTGGACTTCGATCCTGAAGATCATATGTCAACAAGATTTTTACCAGAAGAGTAACTATTGAAGAGATCATCAAATGGCAAAAAACTCATCATAAACATAATAGATTTTAAGAATGCATTTGACTGCCTCCAGGGTGATTCACTCAAATATCTCGGGGTGTTATGGCATGCCAATAGAAATAATTAACATCTTCAAAGCTGTTTATTGGGGAATATCACCAATCTGGCTCCATCCAGGCTAGAATAGTTTACTCTTCTGAAGGCTAAGACTAGGATCAAAGGGAATCCTAAACCTAAAAATGCTGGCCTCAGGAAGGAGGAGTGGGTTATCAGAAGAAGACGACACCCAGGATGACAGCATGCTGCAAGCAGGACAGCTCTCCCAACTGGCTTTCCCAACTCAGAGACGGGAATAAGCTAGACCTACCTGAGCTGTGGAGAGGAAGGTTAGGCTTAAGGAAAGTAGTATGTGTCCAGACCTTTCATTATGTTAACTCGTTTTCCTAAATGCTTTGTACCTTTTGAGGAATGAATAAAGAATGCTTTCTTTCAAAGACACTGTGCCTGTGCCACTGCAAACATATGCTGCCTTGGGCTCCCAAAGGGCAACACTTACAGGTGCCAAAGCTCAGATGGGTCTGTGTTGTTAACACATTTCAGAACTAGGGGGCTGTAGCCCAGAGATTCAGTCTAAAAATGGCTGGACTGCATGGTTCCATGCAGAGAGAGGTGCGAGAAGCCAGGTTTGTCACCATAGGTGCCGACTCCATGAGTGCTCCAGGCAGGGGTGAAAGTAACTTACAGGACTTACCGGTACAGCCGGAGTCCTGAGCGGGGGTGTGGCCTCACACGGAAGAGACGGGGCCTCTCACGATTTAAAGGCCCTGGGGCACCGGCTGTGGCTGGGAGCCCCAGGGCCTTTAAATCACCCCGGGGGTCCCAGCTGCAGAGGTGGCTGGGAGCCCCCGGGACTCAGGGGCAAATTAAAGGGCCCAGGGCTCCAGCCACTGCGGAGCTCCGGGCCCTTTAAATCCCCGCCGCAGCTCCGGCAGCCGGAGCTGCGGGGAGGATTTAAAGGGCTCTGGGCTCTCCGCAGCGGCTGGAGCACTGGGCCCTTTAAATCCCCACTGTGGAAGCCGGTGCAGTCCGGCACCGCGTACTGGCTCTTGCCGGTACACTGTACCGGACCATACCAGCTTACTTTCACCTCTGGCTCCAGGGCTGGAGCACCCACGGGGGAAAATTAGTGAGTGCGCTGCACCCACTGGCAGCCAAGATCCCCTTCCCTCCCCCCCGAGCATGCCACATCCCCGCTCCTCCGCCTACCTCCCAGCACTTCCCCCCCCCCGCCGCTGCCAAACAGCTGTTTGGTGGCATGCTGAGAGGAAGGAGCGGGAATGTGGCATGCTCAGGGGAGGAGGCGGAGAAGAGGTGGGGCCGGGGCAGGGATTTGGGGAAGGAGTTGGGAGGGGGCAGAGTTGGGGCGGGGACTTTGGGGAAGGGGCAGGGCCGCGGGCAGGGTGGGGGTGGAGCACCCAGGGGAAAGCGGGGAAGTCGGTGCCTGAAGGGTGCACTTGAGAAGGACTAAAAGGGTCTAATGTTTAGTTTACCCTGAAGCCATGACATCCAGCAACTCCCAACTCAAGCATTGCATTAGCAGGCAAAGGAATACAAGATGTGAGTCAATTCACATACCTTGATAATAATGTGCAAGCCCACGGGGATGTCCAGAAGAAAATAATGTCACAAATCATCAAGGCAGCAGCTGCATTCACCAACTTAAACAAGATTTGATCCTTAAAAATGTACAACTTAAAGACCAAACTATGAATCCTCAACTCAAATGTTATTTCCACCTAAACATATGCATGTGAAAGATGGAAGTCTACTAAAGGCATAGACAGATGTCTAAATGCCTCACGCAACCTTTAGCCTAGCCCTCTGGCTGGGGCAGACAACCACCACAGTCAGGCTTAAGCCCTCTGGCTGGGGCAGGCAGCAAGCATGGTCAGGCCCAAGCCCTCTTGGCAGGGCAGAGCAAAAGCAGTCTATGGCCCAGCTCCCTGGCTGAGCAGACAGCAAACAAACGCAGGATGTCCGGTCTAAACTGGGTAGGCTGCCACCTCAGAAGTGGGGTTGGCAGCAGGGGATAGGGGAAACTGGGCCCATCCTACTCCACCAGGTCCCAGCCCAGGGCTCTAACAATGGCAGGGAATCCCGCCACTGGGTCAGCAGGGATCCTGTCGAAACACACTGACCATGGTTTCAGCAATGCAAGTAGACTAATGTCTGGTTTTCCTGGGCTACTTCCTACCCCTACTTGATCATAGGGCTTCATTGCTCACGGGCCCTCAGGCTCCTTGGGGTACTCGGCCAACAGCAGCTCCTCGGGGTATTCACCTAGTGGCAGCTCCTCCAGAGGCAGGGGTTGATACAGCACAGTCCCTGGTTCAGAGGCCAGCAGCATCTGACTCTTTCCCTGGCCCTCCCCCAACTGAGCTGGAGGCCCTGCCTCTTATACTTCCTGTTCTGCCCCTCTGTTTCTGGCACAAGCGGCGGGCCCAGCCTAGCTCTGCCCACCAGAGGGCAGGGAGTTGTTCTGCCCTGTTAGTGTCAGAGGGAGGCCACTTCACCTCACTACAATCACTTATCCTAACACAGTACACCTCTACCCCGATATAATGCGACCCGATATAACACAAATTCGGATATAACGCGGTAAAGCAGTGCTCCGGGGGGGGCAGGCTGCGCACGCCGGCGGATCAAAGAAAGTTCAATATAACGCGGTTTCACCTATAACGCAGTAAGATTTTTTGGCTCCCGAGGACACCGTTATATCGGGGTAGAGGTGTATTTATTTACTAAAAAAAAGGTTGGTTATTAAGTACTTGAAGGCTTATTTGTTTATTGACGATCTATACTTGTATCTTCCTCTGCATTCTTACATTTCAAAAACATTAATCATGCAAATCACCCCAGATTGTTTTATATTCAGTGTGCAATCAAAACAAAATTGGATGAAAGGGTACTGTAATATGGAAATGAATTCCTTAAGTAATATTTTAGTTTGGGCAGAGAAATAAGACAGAACAATATTATCCTTGGAGATCCCACTGTCAATGACTATCTCTATACATCAGTACTTAGATCTGCTCAAACCAGGCCAAATGGGGGATTGGAAATAGATCTTAAAAGTAAATTCTAGGGAACCAGTAACCTTGAGTCTTTCTGAAAACTGGTTTCCTCACACTGCAGCATGCCATGTACAGCTGCCAAGCCACAGGCTAGACCCAAAACAAATATTTTAAAGATGGGGAATAAAATAAGTAGCTTCTAAATTTAGATTTAAGAGTCCCCAATGTTGGAGCATTCCTCTCTTCAACTGGCAATGAAGTATAGAAGCAAGTTACTCTTCCATATCTTAAGTAATGGTTAGTAGTCCAGTACCTACGGATTTCAAAAACTTCTGCATACGTGAAGGAAAAGCAAATTCACAGGGATGAGAGGCAAACTCGTTTTAGTCAGTCATAGATCAAAAGATAAGTTTAACAATTGTTAGGATGATTAACAAAAAGCCAATGCGCCAGCTCTATTTGCTGAGATGACCTAGTGCTGTATATGCAAATACCTGTGGACAGCCATACTAATAAAATAAAAACATAACCCTAGAGTCAGATTTTACTATAACAGTGTGGTATGGAATTTTCAGTAGGTTTGTTTAACCATAATGATTTTAAGGAAATTCTGTGACCTAAGGGACATTATGAGACAGTTAAGGCTGACAAAGGAGGTGCTGTCGTCATCATGAATAAGTTGGAATATGAACAAGAGGCTGCTAGACAGCTTTCTAACTCCACATTCTACAGGTCATTATCCTCTGATCCCACTGAGGCTTACCAAAAGAAACTACACCATCTGCTCCAGAAACTCCCTGAAAAAGCACAAGAGCAAATCCACACAGACACACCCCTAGAACCCCGACCAGGTGTATTCTATTTGCTACCCAAGATCCATAAACCTGAAAATCCTGGATGCCCCATCATCTCAGGCATTGGCACCCTAACAGCAGGATTGTCTGGCTATGTGGACTCTCTCCTCAGACCCTATGCTACCAGCACTCCCAGCTATCTTCGAGACACCACTGACTTCCTGAGGAAACTACAATCTATCGGTGATCTTCCAGAAAACACCATCCTGGCCACTATGGATGTAGAAGCCCTCTACACCAACATTCCACACAAAGATGGACTACAAGCTATCAGGAACAGTATCCCCGATAATGCCACGGCAAACCTGGTGGCTGAACTTTGTGATTTTGTCCTTACCCACAACTATTTCACATTTGGGGACAATATATACCTTCAAGTCAGTGGCACTGCTATGGGTACCCGCATGGCCCCACAGTATGCCAACATTTTTATGGCTGACTTAGAACAACGCTTCCTTAGCTCTCGTCCCCTAACGCCCCTACTCTACTTGCGCTACATTGATGACATCTTCATCATCTGGACCCATGGAAAAGAAGCCCTTGAGGAATTCCACCATGATTTCAACAATTTCCATCCCACCATCAACCTCAGCCTAGACCAGTCCACACAAGCGGTCCATTTCCTAGACACTACTGTGCTAATAAGCGATGGTCACATAAACACCACCCTATACCGGAAACCTACTGACCGCTATACTTACCTACATGCCTCCAGCTTCCATCCAGGACACACCACACGATCCATTGTCTACAGCCAAGCTCTAAGATACAACCGCATTTGCTCCAATCCCTCAGACAGAGACAAACACCTACAAGAGCTCTATCAAGCATTCTTAAAACTACAATACCCACCTGCTGAAGTGAAAAAACAGATTGACAGAGCCAGAAGAGTACCCAGAAGTCACCTACTACAGGACAGGCCCAACAAAGAAAATAACAGAACGCCACTAGCCGTCACCTTTAGCCCCCAACTAAAACCTCTCCAGCGCATCATCAAAGATCTACAACCTATCCTGAAAGATGATCCCTCACTCTCACAGATCTTGGGAGACAGACCTGTCCTCGCTTACAGACAGCCCCCCAACCTGAAGCAAATACTCACCAGCAACCACACACCATACAACAAAAACACTAACCCAGGAACCTACCCTTGCAACAAACCCCGCTGCCAACTCTGTCCACATATCTATTCAAGTGACACCATCACAGGACCTAATCATATCAGCCATGCCATCAGGGGCTCGTTCACCTGCACATCTACCAATGTGATATATGCCATCATGTGCCAGCAATGCCCCTCTGCCATGTACATTGGCCAAACCGGACAGTCTCTTCGCAAAAGAATAAACGGACACAAATCTGACATCAGGAATCATAACATTCAAAAACCAGTAGGAGAACACTTCAACCTCCCTAATCACTCAGTGACAGACGTTAAGGTGGCAATTTTGCAACAAAAAAGCTTCAAAAACAGACTCCAACGAGAAGCTGCTGAACTTGAATTGATATGCAAACTAGATACAATCAACTTAGGTTTGAACAGAGACTGGGAATGGCTCGGTCATTACACTAATTGAATCTATTTCCCCATGTTGAAGCAGCCTCACACTTTCGTGTCAACTGTCCGAAATGGGCCATCATGATTATCACTTCAAAAGTTTTTCTCCCCTGCTGTTAATAGCTTCTCTTAATTAATTAGCCTCTTACAGTTGGTATGGCTACTTCCACCTTCTCATGTTCTCTGTATGTATAAATATCTTCTTACTGTATGTTCCATTCTATGCATCCGAAGAAGTGGACTGTAGCCCACGAAAGCTTATGCTCAAATAAATTTGTTAGTCTCTAAGGTGCCACAAGCACTCCTGTTCTTTTCGCTGATACAGACTAACACGGCTGCTACTCTGAAACCTGTCATTATGTATAACAAGCATTCTTAGTACGTGAACTATGGGTCCCCAGTACCTCTGAAAGTGAAGTAGAAGGTGTCTCAAATTGGACACCTAAAAATTACAGTACAGAAGACTAGCAAACAAGAGTAGTGAACATTTCTGGAAACTTGGCCTCAATGCTGGAAATTGTATTTTTAGCAATATATGTATATTTTAACAAGCTAAAATACCAGCAACTGAAATATAAAAATTATAACAAAAACCCACCTTAAAATTGTAGTACTAAAACAAAAGTTAGAAAAGAACTTAATTAAAAAAAATAATAATAATTAAAAATACAATCATAAGGACGAATGCAAAACTCTTAGAAACAAAAGGCTAAGCCAGTGACAGTGCTACAGCAGATACCAAACCACTGTCTTGCTAAAAGATGCCACAGCATACAGTGCCACACACTTTTTTCCCTTTTTGGACAGCAGAAGTTTGAGCTGCACTTCTCCGTTTTGTTACCCAGATATTCAGAAAGATTATTTTACCATCTTGCTTAAGCTGAGACAGCCATCAACATAGCACAAGAAAGATGGAGAATAAAAATTCAAAACCAAACCAAAATATTTAGCTACAAAGCATATTATACATGCCACAAGTGTCATGCTAATTTTTAAAGACCAAAACCAATCTTCATTAGTTACATATGTCCCACCTTATGGGCCAAGAAACTAGTTTGGACTGTTGCCCCAAATTCTTTGTACTGTGTTGTTCCCTTTATAAAACGTTTGCCAGCAGCAACAGAACAGTAGACTCCCTGTAAACTGAAACCATTATAGTCAAAACTCTGTGTAAATCACTTTTTGTCTAACACACCATCTAGGAGCAGAGAGAGTTTATTGTATTGCACTGAGAAATGCTTCTATTCTTGGATAAGAATTACTGATAGATCAGTGGAATCATGCAATTTGCAATAAACTTTACTAATCTAAATCTAAATCACTTAACAACCAGGATTTTTTTTTAAAGGAGGGTTGTGGGAAAGTTGGACAGATGATTGTTTTTTATAAAAGTGTGGCATGGATTATTTTTCTAACAGATCCTATTCTTGATAGGCTTATAGGTAAGAAGCTTGATGTTGCTTCTGAGATTTTATTTTTTTAAAACACAAAGGACAAAGCTGTGATCAACTTTAACATGTAAGAATTTACTGGAAAGGAAACCCTTTGTCTAATTTACAAGGTTTTTAGCTTTGAACCAAAACAATTAATAAACTACTCCTTACCCTTCCTGCCTCCTTAGACTGCTACCACAACTGCTGTTCTGATTTATTCATTACTTCGTTTTATTAGAAACGTTACAAATCTGCCATTCTGTCTACCTGGAAGAATGCCCACGATTAACAGCTACTGTAAGTCTACCAAGCTATTGCCTGCAATGATTTGTGTTGCACACATCCAATCTGAAGATTTGTGTGTGTGTGTGTGTGATTCAAAAGGAAAGTTTACAGGTAGCAAAGTTTTTATTGTAAAGAAGAGGCGATTAGGCTCCCAGCATCTCCAACCTCTCCACAAGGAGATGGCTGCTGCCTCGCCTCCACCCTCCTTCTCCGCCATTGCCCCAGCCACCTTGTGCAGCCTCAGCTCCCTCCAGGTGTACTGCTTCCCCTGATTCCCCATATGCTGCCCTCCCACTCAGTGTGTTGCTGTCCCCACCTGCACACCTAACCCCAGATCACAGCTCCCTCCTTAACAGTACAGGCTTCTTGTTCCTCCCACTGGGTTCAGGCGCCTCCAATCTTCCAGTATTCCATCCCCCTAATCCAAAGGGGAAATAAGTGTCTCTTCAGGAGGTGGGATGCCCCACTCCAGCAGGGCCCAGCCCCAGCTTCAGCACTGTCAGCTCAGTGTAGCCCCACCCCCACAGTAGGGAAATGGAGAAAAAACCCATCCCTTGCAAACCCTGCCACAGGGTGTAGAGCTAGCATGGGGGAGTGGGGGGAGTGAGGAAGAAACTTTCCTGGTTCTATAGACTGTTCCCTTACAAAGTGCATTAGATGGCAAGTTGAGCTTGTGAAGTTTAGAATTTTGGGGAGTTCTTTTGTTCACCAAAAAGATATCACATCTATTTCTTGAGTTCAGCCCAGCTACGGAGAATCTTTCTAACATTGCTGCAAGCCTAAAGCGAGGAATGAGATGATTTCAAAAGAATGTCCTGTCCCCAGCGTGAAGGGGCAAGCTGCAGTCCACAGTGCTGTCATTGGAATAGGGGTAGAGTGGGGCAGGAAATGGGTCTTCCTGTCCCAAGATATTTTCAAGGTTGCAAAATATTTTCCCCTTCTGTATTGCAATGAACCTGAGACCATTTTTTGCAAAAACAGTGAGAGATAAACGCAGGAACTTGAACACAAAATTTCCCAAGTGAATGCCTTACCCACCAGGCTACCAGCTATTGGGCAGGGAGCTCTCTCAATCTCTCCTTTTAAAATTATTCCACTTTGAATAACTAATTAAATATTCATTGGGCCAGAGAAAGCAAGACAGATTAACTTTATAGCCAGGGCTGGCATTAGGAAATAGCAAGCAGGGCAATTGCCCGGGACCCCACACCACAAAGGGCCCCATGTGGTGGGATTTGGCTTCAGAAATATTGCAGAAATCCAATGAGCAGGGCCATCCTTAGGCATACCCGGCTGCGTAGGGCACCTGAAAATTTGGGGCACCCCGGGACTTAATGTCCACCCTCCCGCCCAGTAGTGGCGCCAGCTTTGCCGGCGCCCTAGGCGGCGGAAGGTCCCGCCCCCGAAATCCCGCCCCCAACAGCGGCGGCGGGAGGTCCCGCCCCCAAATTTCTACGGCCGGCCGGGGCGCCGGCGCCCCTCAGATGTTTGTGCCCTAGGCGACCGCCTAGGTCGCCTAATGGGTTGCGCCGGCCCTGCTCCCGCCTCTTCCTATCCCTGTTCTGACCCTTCTTGCAAGCTCCCACAGCTAGCTGCTGCAGCCTGGTGACTCTTACTCCAGAGGGGATCTAGTAACTTAAAAGTGAAAAGGCTGCCAGACCTATTAGCACAACACTGAAACTGTTAAAGAGCCATTTAGGTGGTAATGAAGCCATTTAACAGGCATTTGCCAACCCCCAGGTATATACTGTCAGTTTCTGAATTTACTGACAAAAACAGTTGTGCATTACTGTAATATTTACTCAGAACATGTTAGTCTACTCTACAGGACCTTAGTTTAAAATTTGCTTTAAAAATATTTCATTAGCGTGTTGCTGAAGATGATAAAAATCACATCTCTAAAAAATCCTTGAAGAGAGCCCTTAGAAAGACAACACCCCTTTCCTGACAGATAGCTGGACAAACAAGTTTCCCTTTCTTTACTTCTATTTGAAGAACTAGTTTTAAGAGAATCCTCTAGCAAAATCAGTATCTTAGTAAAATATAAAATCCTTTGTTATGCCTAAAATTTTTGAAAACATATTTTTTAAAGTTAGTGAAATTTCATAAACATGTCTATTGTTATGGAGATCACACAAAGTAAATTACTGTTCCCTTTTTCTAAAAGCAATGAACATTGTTATGAACACACTAAACCTCTGTGATGGATTAATTTAAAATAATGTCTTTGTTTCAGTGAGTTAAATATGTAGTAATCTGGAATTATTACTTTATGAAGGCTTAAGAGTGCATTTAAAATATAAAATCAGCATAAAATACTGATTAAGAAAATGTAAAACAGAGAAGAGCTGCATCATGTATTCCATAATATTTAATGTTGTATTCAGCAGGACAGCTGACTTGCCCTTACTACAAAGTTTTTGCAAATAAATCTCTGACAAACTTCAGGGTATATCAAAAAACCTGTGACTGACATTTTTTATTCCCAAGTTTATTGCTTTTAATTAGGTCCTTCTTCATGTCCAGTCTTCACCTTCTGGCATGCAGTGGAAAACATGCTCCATTTTCTTTAGAAAGAAATTGCAGAAGAGTGTTTTTTTCAAATGTCATTTGCTTCATTTGGGTTCAGGGATTTGGTTGGAAGGGAGTGATCAGGGAGGGGGAGGGAAGAGAGGAGGGAGACAGTGGGGAGAGGGCGGGGCCTGGGCCGAGTGGGGCCAGGGCCTGGGGCAGAGCAGGGGTGGAGTATGGGCGGAGCCACAGGTGGGCTGGGGAGCTAGCATCCCCAAGCAGCAGCTTCACCCACTGCCCATGACAGCAGGTAAGAGAGGGTCAGCTCCCGCACACCCAGCGCGCACTGCAGTCTCCTTAGGCAGGGGCCATATTCACAGAGCCGAATGCGCCAGCGCCGCGCATTCTGCGTGAGGGAGAGGGTACGGGGGGGGTGTCTCTGCAGGGAACTGTGACTCTCCGCCACCATGAGGTGGGCCAGGCAGCTCGGTATCCTTGGTGCCTCGTCCCTGGGCTGCAAGCCCCGTCTGCTGTTGGGCATAGGGGCACCAGTTTAATAATACTGCGTAGGGCCCCATAAATCCTAAGGACGGCCCTGCCAATGAGTGAGCAGGTAAGGAAGGCAGAATAGGAGCCCATGCCTTAGTTTCTGCCCTGGGCCCCAGTGAGTCTAATACTGATGCTGTTTATAGCCCAGTGGTTAGGGCCCTCCCCTGGGATACAGGAAACCCAGGTTCAACTCCCTGCTTCAATAAATATTCAATTATTTACAAAAAAATGGAAAAAGCCGCAGCCCAAAATGGGCAATTGTCTGGTGATTAGAACACCCACCTGGGAGATCTGAGCTCAGCTGCCTTTCTCCAAATCAGGCAGACAGGGGACTAACATAGGGATCTATCACATCCCAGCTGAGTACCCTAACTATCAGGCTATTCTATTCTGGGATGGGCTGGTCTCTCTTTTTTTCCTCTCTCCATCCCCAAGAAATTCCATCCATGACCTGAGGAACCTTCCCAAAAAAGTTTAATCAAATCAGACCCTTTCCTGATAAAATACCGGTATTCAAATTGGCATTGTCCAAGGAAAAACATTCTGTCAGAAAATTCCCCACCAGCTCTAGATGGGTGTTCGTAAAATATTAGGGTAATAAGTTGAGTGCCAGTCATCTGACTCAGTTGTTCCTGAGGCGAAATCAAGATACAGTAGTCCAGCATATAAACATTGAGCAGAAGATCTTCAGCTGGTGTACATGAATATATCTCCATTGAAGTCATCTCCATGTGAAGTTAATTAGCATGACTGTTTACACCAGCTGAGGATTTGCCTCCAAGTATCAGGGGATGTCATGTGAAATGCTATCTAATAAGGGAAATGGACTCTGCCTGCTGAGACAGAAGGCAAATGATTTGCCTTGAGTCCCAGGGAGGATATATGTGGCAGAGGGAGGAGATATTGGATTATTGCTGGAATAGTTTCTAGGTCTTAGTGCAATTTAATGAGCCCACGTAGCAGTCAGCAACAGTAACCATGAATCTATAGCATGCTGTGTGGGTTCTTGCTTATATTTTGACATGTATCTAGAACTATACAAATCTTTTCTGCCAGATGTTCAAACTTGGGCAAACAATCCCATATAGGCTCACAGGAAAAACAAATGTAACCAAGAGACTTTGGCACTTCATTGTCTGGGGCTGAGTTTTTCTAATGGTTGCTGTTGGGTACCAGGGTCTAAAATATCCAAGTTCTAAAGTTTGGATCCTTAAACAAGAAACAGAGGGGAAATGTTTTTACTTTTCATTTATTTATTTTAAAATTGGTTTATTAAATAACTTTTCCAGATGGAAAGCTGGGTAGGGCAAGGGATCCCTTTCTTTACTATCTCATCAAAGCTAAGCTTTTTGTCACAACCTTCAAAGCTCTAACTCTCCCCCATACCTGCCACCATCTTCAAGCAAAAAACCTAATAGATATACAATTTGCATACATTTGTATAAAAATACAGAATGAATGATTACCAATGATGTTGCTGCCTCAGATCTGTCACATACTCCCCATACTATTCAGACCCATACCCAGACCTAGGGAGAGGAGCTTGAAGCCCTCACATCAGTTATGCTAACTTCAGATAATGTAAATGGGACAGGGGCTGTTACAGTGGGTTCCGGCTTTGCTTTCCCTGAATGAGCACGGAGTGGTGCACTCTCTCCATCCCATAATCTCCCTTTCAGTTTTATCCTCTGTATTACAAAACCGAGTCAGGAGTTGCTACTTAGAAGGTCCTCAGCAGATGAAAGAGCTATGCTGCTTTACATCAACTAAGTGTCTGGCCCTTGTTTTCGATGCTCTAATTCATGTCTATATTAAGAATAAGTAAGACTTAAACGGGCCCTTGAAATGTCCCACTCATAACCTCTTTCCAACTTAGGGTTTCCATCCAACCAACCATTCAGCAGATTAGAAATGCACAACTTCACCTGGTTGATTCCATGCTGGCTATTTTTAAAGGGCCAGAATTTCAGAGGTATTTAGGCATCTAAAGGTACATATAGGCACCTAATGAGCTTTTCAAAAAAGCCTCAACTGGCTAGACGCCTAACTTCTTAGTCACTTTTGAACAAGCATTAGGACCTAGATACATCCTTAGGCACCTAAATAGCTTTTGAAAATCTAGCCTGCTGTGCTTTTCCAAATGATCATCACATCCTTTAAGATGGATAGTTTCTAAATGTTTCTTCACAAGCTATGTCACTTTTCCTCACCTCCAGCCCCCTGGAAATGTTCAGAGACATGCGTGCGGGATATTACGTTGGTCTACAGGTTTGTGACTTACTATATCAATATTATTTTCTATCAGTTATAACAATTTTTCTGATCAGAGTGTGAGGATACTGCACCTGCCCAAGACAGCTATCTTGATATCATGGAACCGGCAGACTGAGACAAATGGGATTTGATGAATAATTTCTAGTGAAATATCTTTTAACCCGATTGATCCAGAGAAATTCAATCCATTATTTAGCTCAGCCTTCCATTGTTTATTTTACAGCATAGCTATATCTAAATTTAAACAGAGCATGAATTAAATTAGAAGCCACATATTTATCTTGAAAGACCAGAGAGACTTAGGAAATGAACCCACTCCATTGCTGGTGCTGGAAATAAGCCTGTAGATCCTTCATTTTTCACTGTAAAATGTCCTGAATTAAGGTCCAATATCCCAAGTAGTATCCATCATGTTCACAAAGGAGATCCATTTTAGACCAGTTTCAAATGGTTATGAAGAGTGAGTTAGAGGTCAGAGAAACATCATTGGCCAAAGATTTGGCAAAATAACCAATGAGACATTGACATACACCCACACAAACACCCTCATCACATTGAGGGGTCATTAAAAGTAATCCAGACACTATACTACCCCTTTATTTATAGTACCTGCCCTGAAAAAAAGTTAACTATAGCATTTGTCTCTTGGTCATCTCTTTAAACAGTTCCATCCAGCTCCATCATAAACATAATTGTTCAATAAACAATAGCTCTTTGAATTCCCCAGCCATGACAAAACTTTTTAGATTCTGTATTGTGCCTCCTGAGAGAGTTGCAGTCCAGGGGGATGAGGAGCCAAGGTGGTTTTATGCCAAAATGGCCCTTAACATGAGTTAGAGCAGCCCAGGGAGGCTGCCTATGAACTGTGCATCAGCCTAGAATCCCTGTAGCACTCATTATGGGTACTCTCCCTTCAACCTCCAGTATAACCCCTCTCACTTCAGGCCCCACTCCTTGCATGCCCCATAGGCCATGGCTTTCAAGTGAAGATAGCACGGGTCCATTTATATCAATCTTATGCTGCTTCTGCAACAGGAGAATTATTCCCTAGCCGGTGGGGCTCCTTTATGGCACCTATCCCCTCATTTATGTGGTTTGGATATAGTAGTGGACTTGCTGTGGTTTTACACAACAAGCAAGTTCTAAACTGGCCTCAAAGTGCTGAGAATCTCTTGCAAGTTGCTGAGTGCTCTCAACTCTTTGGCTTTGATGGGAGTTGAAGAGCCTTAGCATCTTCCATGACCAGTTCCTAGATTTATAATCCTGAAAATTTTAAAAACTAAATCTATTTGCTTTACTCATGCCACACTCCCATTGCATTCAGCAAGAATTTTGCATAGGTAGAGAGAACAGGTTTAGCCTCTAATGGATTTTTTCACTCTCCCCAGGTAAATACGTTCAGATATTTTCTCTAAGGCCACAATCCGGGGTGTAACGGGGTCAGGACTCACCATCGCTGGTGCCTCCTGCTGGTTGCTCCGGGAATTAGCTCTTGTCAGCTGTGGAGCACCCTCTGCACGTGGTGTCTTGCCCGTTGTCTACTCTGCTGGTTTGGGAACCGCGTTGCTCCCCACTCAACGGTGTCCGCTTCAGGACACTGCCCTCCGGCAGCACCCACTACTCCATTCTCACCCCCTTCTGGGGGAGGTTAACAACAGACCTTCGGCTTTCACCTGCCTCAGTGGCCAACCACAACCCTAAAGTCTAGTCCCTCACCTCAGGGGTAAGTTTCAGTCTGTCTCGGACACACTCCTCTGTGGCCAGGTGCAGTGCAAGGGGGGAACCCAGGCACACCCACTACTCTGGGTCCCGACCCAGGGACCCTCTAGCAGCAGCCTCTCTCTGCCCTCCTTCTCTCCCCTCTTGTCCACCTATCTTCCCTGGGCCACTTCCCCTTTGGCCCCGTGCACCTTCTCGACCCTTTTTAGCAGGGGCCGCAGCCTGGCAGTTAACTGGGCCAGAGCTCTCATCTGCTCCCCCNCTATCTTCCCTGGGCCACTTCCCCTTTGGCCCCGTGCACCTTCTCGACCCTTTTTAGCAGGCGCCGCAGCCTGGCAGTTAACTGGGCCAGAGCTCTCATCTGCTCCCCTGAGCCTGCCCAACCCTGCTCTGTCCAAAGTGCTACCTCCTTACCTCAGGATCCAGTCCTCCTCCCTTGCTAGTCAGGGAGAGACTGCCCTCTCCTTTGCTAGGGCCCAGCCCAGCCCTGATTGGCTGCCTCTTTCTTTGCCCTGATTGGCACTCCACAGGCCTTTGCTGATTGGCTGCTGGTCTGCACAGCCTCTCTGGCCTGTTCCAGCCCTTTTTCTCATGGAGTGCGGCAGCCGCCCCACTACACAGGGCAAGCAATCCACACAAGCAATCCCACTGATTTCAACATGGCACAACACATGTGTAAGGTATTTCCCCCAGAGATCCAGTTGGAGGATCAGAGGCCTTATATTGTCAAATAGGAGAGCCAAAAAGGAAACATTTCTATTAAGAATTTTCTCATTTCCTATTTGTTAAGTTTCTATATACTATTTTCATTTGTTCAGTCAGGCTGTTTCTGCCTTTTGGGACTCCCAAAAGCTTAGAACCTTGATCATAATAGATGTATGTTAAGTTAAGCACTAACAGTATCCTTTGTGCCAAGTAATTGTTCAGGATCTATTATTAAGACCTTGTTTCGTCCAAAGTGGGTTTTAAATTTTAGTAGAGAGTCTGCATTACGTGGTAGAATGACTCTGAGTTTGCTTCATTTTCTAAATTAATCTTTTTTGTATAAAGTATTTTTTTCTTTTCTGAAAGCATGAGAAATTACAAAACCCTTAATGTAGGATGGAAAACAAAACCCAAAGAAGCAAAGCCTGCGTTAATTTAAAAAAAATAAGAAACTGTTCTTTCTTGATCGTTTTATCAAATGTCGTCTTGTAGGGACCATGTCTGAGAATCTGTCAACTTCATTGATCTAAAAGTATGAGAAATGAAAGATTGCCCAAAATGGACTCCACAGGCTATTCCAAAGGGCCACGTGCATCCCCAGCCACAGCAGTTTCAAAGAGTAGCTGGTTGAATTTCCAAGAATTTGTACAATGCTTCCAGCTCCTGCAGGATTTTAAAGCCCTCATAGAAAAGGTCTTATAGAATTTAATAGGAGGGTAATAAATGTACTGTTTAGTTTTTGTCTTGTAGCAGCACCCAAAATGTGCTGGGCCTGTACAGGCAGGGTCTTCCTATAGTGTATGTAGGGTTGGAAGGATTTGATTTTTAATTGGTAAATATCAATAAATGTCAATTTAACCGTATACGTACAAACTGACAAAAATATATTTTCATTGTAAAAAAAATTGCTGCTTTATAGCATAGAGTTTGATTTAAGGATATTTACATTTACATTTTATATTTTTATTTTTATTTGTGATGTTGACAATTTGTGTTTTACAGTTAAATTTCTTAATCTCAACACTCCCCATAATTCCTGCATCTGAGAACATTTAAATTGATAAAAATTATAAAAAAATTCTTACAAATTTACATCTATATTATCCGTCAACATTTAAAAAAAAAAAATCAAATTCTGCCAAGCATATACAGGCATTTATGTCCCTGCCTCAAAAAGATGACACTCTAAAAAGTATATAGACATACATAAAATGCCATCTAGTTATGACAGAAGGATATCTGTATGAACCTGAAATGGGCAAAACATACCCACTGAAGGAGGAGGGGTTGAAGTCTGTGGACACTGGGGTTGGCTTCAATGGGAGCAAAAGCAATGGGAATTTTGCCATTGACTTCAATGAGAAGAGAATAGGCCCATTGTTTTTGGGAAGACAGAGAGCAAGTCACTGTCACACCCACAGAATCTATAGCAAGGGGCCATGGAGAATGCAGTCAGTATTTTTGTCAGAATTTTCCATGCAAATTTTCAACGTTAGCAAAAAATTGAAAACTGGACATTTTTATTCAAACCTTAAAAACTTTGATGCAGAAACAGAACTTGCAGTTCATATGCCTTGTGCCCCTATTCTCCTCAGTGGGCCAGACTCTCTGGATTAACTACATTTCCCATGATGCACTGAAGTCTCCCCTCTTGCTAAGATGATGCAGTCCATCATGGGAATTACATCACCTGGGAGATGAAGTCCCTTGGGGAGCCCAGCCCAGAGAGGAGAATGGGGGCATAAGGCACCTGAACTACAACCTGCATGGGACACCACGGCAGCATTTTAAACTTAAATTTTTGTTTTCTTTATTCAAAAACTGAAAGCTTTTAGACTTTTTGACAAAAAGTCTAAACAACCAAAAATGAAAGTTTTCTGTGGAAAACCTTTTTTCCCCACCAAAATAAAAAAAATTATCAAAAAACAGTTCAGATTTCATGGTCCATGACACATTTTCCATGGCTGTGAATTTATTAGGGCGCTACCTGTACAGTGGTAGTGAAAACAACGAGGAGTCCTTGTGGCACCTTAGAAACTAACACATTTATTTGGGCATAAGCTTTGGTGGGCTATAACCCACTTCATCAGATGCAGTGGTAGTGAAGTATGCAGCACTATGGTCTTCACCACTATTGAGTAAGTAGTAAATTCAGTCAACAGCTATAGCTCTAATGTGACCTTTAAAAAGATGGCAGTTGAGAGACTAACATTTTCTACCAACCACAGGCCTGAGGACCACATTATTTGCTCCCAATGTTCAAATAATTCTCCTCTATCTGAGACCACTCAAGAATCAAGTAATCTGTCCAGTTTCCGAATTACATGTTTAATTGGAAAGTTCCACTTCACATGCATTTTGCAGTATTAACCAAAAAAACAACGGACTTAAAAACTGTAGATAGTAAATTGTTCTATGTACTGTACTATTTTGTTTTTCTTTTAGTTTTCCCCCCATTTGTGTGGCTTTCAAATGCACTAGCTGATATAAATAATAAACAGTGGGACTAGAAGTGGGAGCTGGGAACCTGGTGAAAAGGTGGCTGGAGGAGAGTATAAGGATGGAGCAAGTGGTAGAAATTAGCAAGGAGCTGGTTGTTACTGTGGGCTGAGGGGGAAATGAGGAACATTGAAAGGCCAGAAAAAAATAAAAAGAGCAAACTTACATGAAGGAGGAAATGAACACAATGAAAGATAAGAAAATGAAGAGAAGAGAGGAAGGAAAATGTTAAATAGAGAGAAGAGAGGTTTAACCTAGAGAAAGGCAGCGAGCACATATCTTTTGAAAGATGGAGAAAAAGTATTCCAAAATATGGGGGGAAAGCTGGGTGATGAGGAGGAAAAACAAAAACATGAGATATGATAGACAGATTCCCAAATAGTGGGGGGAGAGGGGAAAGGATGGGGTGGGTACACACATTTGTGTGTGCACGTGCAGTTGCCATGTGTGTCCAGGAACATTAGAAAAATCCATGTACAAAGTAATTTGGTACCAGGATCCTTATTTGCATGCATATTGACCCTGTCTGGCTGTGCAACTGCACTGAATGTGCTTTAGGATGACCTTATATTAGGGGTTTTGTCTTATCTACACAACTATTATCCAGCCACCCCCCAAAAGAGAGTGTCCTGATTTTTCACACTTGCTATCTGGTCACCCTATTGTGCATGCGTTTTCGGAGTGCCTACGTGGGCATTTATCTCTTCAAAATGCAGCCCAGTAAATAACTTTTGTTGTTTTATAGAAAGTGTGATGCCCAAATTTTTAATTATATTTAATGGAAGATGGATCAAGACTCAAGGCAATCTAGTTACTAAAAATCCAGTTGATCTTGAAGTAGACCTATAACGAGGCAAGCCATTGAAAAGGAATTTACTTGTAATTTAACAAAATAAATTAAGTATTGAAGCCCCAAATTTAAGGAAAAAGATTTCTAAGTTAGGTTCCAGTAATATCAGACAAACTCTCCTGCATTATTATTATTTTATATATATTGCAGTAGCACCTAAGGGTCCCAGCCCCAGTGTACTAAGCATTATACAAACATATTACATATATAATGAAGTATTTCCAACTCTGATAGCAATTCCTCTTATGGAATTGTTGTAGCTAAGAAATTTTCTAAATACACAAGTCATTAGTCCCATAACCTGCCTTTCTTCTGTTTTGCCACATTTTACAATTTACTTCATATATATGTTTTCATTCTAGTTGGCCCCTTTATGTTGTCCTTGGTAAGAAGAGGTCTTCAAAAATTGATTCTAGTTATTAAATCTTCTCTCTTATGCCCAGACGTTCTGTTAGCTTTAGGGTTTTCCCCATTATTCCTTTACAAACCCTTTAAAAAAGTAAATAGGTATACAAAGCCAGCCAAAAGACACTGGTATCATCACAAGTTATTTGGACCATAGTTGCCATAAAAAGTTGATAAAGTATTAGTTCAGTTACACCACCCCCTGCTCACTTCCTCTCCCTCCATTCCTTATCCAAAAAAACCCACCACCACTTTGGAACAAGTGACAAAGAGTCCTGTGGCACCTTATAGACTAACAGATGTATTGGAGCATAAGCTTTTGTGGGTGAATACCCATTTTGAAGTGGGTATTCACCCAAGAAAGCTTATGCTCCAATACGTCTGTTAGTCTATAAGGTGCCACAGGACTCTTTGTCGCTTTTTAAAGATCCAGACTAACACGGCTATCCCTCTGATACTTGACACTTTGGAACAGTTACTGATTGGAGTTGTTCAAAGTCCTACTGTTTGGGAGAAGTATTAAAAACGCCTTTTGTACGAGGGAGGGGGCAGTTGCATCCCTGACCATCTTGGCTAATAGCCATTGATGGACCTATCCTCCATGAAGTGATCTAATTTTGTTCATATACTTTTGGCCTTCGCAAAATCCCCTGGCAACAAGTTTTGACAGATTTGGATGAAATTTTATGTTTGTCTCCAATTTTTCTTGATTTCCAAATGTCCCACTTTCTTTTGTACTGATATGAAAGGGTTGCTTTTATAGTCAGAAATAGCACCAGAAAAATATCAGTTTTCAGCAAAAATATCACCAGGTATGAAAAATCGGTGCATCCTACACCTGCCTATCACAAGATGTGGTATACTGATACCAGTCAGTTCTGTGTTCTTGGGGAACCAGGGCGCAGTATCTAGCCTGTGTGACTCATGAAAGATACCCCTTCCCCCACCCCCTCCAGCCTCTGCTTAAACCAAAACCCATCAGAGAAAAGACTTGCAGAGAGCAATGAAGGGTGGATGGAAGACACACCTAGACCCCTCCTGACCAGGGTGACAAGATTAAGACATCTCCATTAGCATACAGAATGAAGAACACAGACAACTCCCCTAGCCCCATCTGCATGAAAGATGGGACAGGGAGACATCTCAATTTGCATACAGAATGAAGAACCAAGAACCACACTGAACTCTGGGACCAGAAAAAGCAGGGAAGCACTGCATCATGGGAATCTTGTCCAGATGTTAATGAACCTACGACTACACACACCCAGCTCAGCAGTTATCAGACCAATTCTAGTAATGAATCCTTGATTGATATCCAAAATACTGAAGCAGCCTAGTTGCATTGTGAGCAAGAAGAAAACACCACCCATAGCCAAGAGTGATCAGCTCCTATTGTCTAGCCTAAAGAAAACCCTTGAGTCATCAGCTTACCTATAAACAAATCTAGTGTTCTCCCCAGAACCATTGTATTTTCTCTACAAAAATCCCTACTCACCCTCCAGTCAGTGTTCTGATGCATAGACCCAAAACTGCATCAGTTCCACTGGGACTCCATCTTCTCCTGACTGATCATGCTGGGGCTCTGCCTGTCTCCAGCACTCAGGACCCTGAGCTACCACCATCACCTGGGAACCCCGACCAGTTCAAGCCTCATGGAGTGGGTGAGATCCCCCTTTTTCTCTCTCTCTGTTTTCTTGTATAGTTATCACTATTATTCAATAAATAACTTTTATGGTTAAGCTAGTTGCTTCTCTCTCTCTTGCTGAACTTTAGTCTTTTGTGTTTTTAGCTTCCCCCATTTACTCTGCAGCAACGCTTCTTTTACCTAAGCTAAAGATCCCTGCAGCACCCAAAACACTGTGGGGTTTGCTCATCAAGCAGAAATTGAGCTTGTTTTTGGCTTAATTGGCTTGTGAGTTGCTTGTTGGCTAGTTTTTGGCTTGTAGCTTGTTGCTTGTAGCAGCTTGTTGCTTCTTTTTTTTGATTGGCTCCCGGCAAGCAGGGGCAAGGGGGGGCAAGCAGGGACGGGGGGGAGGAGTCAGGGATGCACCACAGGCCCACCACAGTCCCAGACTGCACGCCAGGGGGATCTAGTCACATAGAGTGTTGGGGTTCTTAGGGACTGGTTTGTTTTGACCTTGTTTTGAAATGGGATTAGCTTGATTTTTGGCTTATTGTGAAAATTTGAGTGCTTATTTACCACGTGAAAGTTGGCAACTGTGCCTATCACATATGATAATGAACACTTTTCACAAAACAATCACTCTATATCTGATCTATCAGTCCTCATCCTCAAAGGAAACCTGCACAACACTTTCAAAAGATGAGCCTGGGAGCTTAAATTCATTACTCTGCTAGACATTATAAATCATAGACTCCTCTTGTTGTCCTAGTACTGCAGAAGTGTTACCAGGGCTCTCTACCTTGAATGGTCCCTTATAATATGTGCTCACTACTTATGCTAAACTATCTGTTCCACTTTGCATTTTGCTGTGATGCTGGGAGTTCCTTTCCCAGACCTGAAGAAGGGCTCTGTGTGGCTGGAAAGCTTGTCTCTCTCACCAACAGAAGTTGGTCCAGTAAAAGGTATTACCTCATCCACCTTGTCTCTCTAACATTTAATTACAGATATTTGCCATAATATTTTCTTCCATGCAGAGTTTAGAAATTATAACAAAACTATCATTGTTTCTAACTAAGTAATCTCCATTAATTCATTTCAGGAATACCATAATGAAATTTTCATTAATTTTGTTACTTCTGATCTGCTACATATACACTCAGATATCTCAAGCCATTGTCATAACTTAGTTTAGATGATAACTAAGAGCCAATAATAAACTCCATTATTCTTAGTACTTCTATCATTTTAATGCAATGTTACTAGTTTAATTATCATAACTGCAGCTACAATTTACAGGAATATAAAAAGACAAACACACACACAAAAAGGCAAAATAAGCTAGTAAACCAATGATGTTGTGCAAAAAC
The DNA here is from genome assembly GCA_003942145.1 of Platysternon megacephalum. Taxonomy (NCBI): domain Eukaryota; kingdom Metazoa; phylum Chordata; order Testudines; family Platysternidae; genus Platysternon; species Platysternon megacephalum. Next base: position 1,448,251 of record QXTE01000024.1, on the reverse strand, counting down.
AATGTCCTCTTCCTTCTTTTCAAGGGCTGGTGGTGGGGCAGGGGGAGAAAGTACAGTAATAATATTATAGTAGCAACTGAGAACCTCAGTCAGGGACCAGAGCCTCACTGTGCAAGGTGCTATAGAAACACAGAAGAAAAAGATAGTCCATGCCCCGCAAAGCTTATCTTCTTTCTATCAGCTCGGAGAGCCAAATCTTGATCCCATTGAAGTCAATAGGAATTTTGCTATTAGGACAAGGACTACATTTCCCTATTCATTTTTACAGTCACTAACACAGTGAAACCCGAATCCCTATTGGGACCTTTGGACACGGCTATAATACAAATAACTTCAATCAGATGTGGGTGTGGCCTTAAAATGGTTCAAATGGAAATTGGAAAAAAGATTTGCAAAAACTTGAACTTCATAAATATACAGTAATGATATTTTCTGTACCTCTACAGTATGTCAATACAGTGCCACAAATATCACTAGGTACAATTCTGAAGTAACTTTTCTTTTAAAATAACAGGATTAGGAACAAAACTTATTCAGTCCATTTTCATTTGTGAAAATCAACTCCTGCCATAAATCCAGCTCATTGGAAAGAGGGGAAGATAATCAAAAGAAGCAAAATCCAGCAAAGGAGCAAAGATTTTTTTTTCTTTCTTTCAGTGAACCAGTTCAAGCAGGGAGTGGAAAGTAAAAAAATTCATCACCACCAAGAAAATCAAAGGTTCCAGTAAAGGAGCAGAAAGGCAGGCAGATGTGGCAGCAGGAACATTTATATCCAGTCTGAACCTGCCTGTCTTATTCACATGGGGCTGATGCTCTGAGGTTCTGATTAACCTCCACTCTGATTCCACAATAGCTACTCTTAGCTGAAAAGTGGTCTCTAGGGGTTGCTGGAGTCAGATTGTAAGTTATAGAGCAGCCCTGAGGGTGCTCTATCTTATGCCATGGGCCAGGCTACGCTTTGGGCATTCCCAAATTCTCAAAGCCACATGTGGCCTAACTTCCCCTTCATTCCTCCACCAAGCCCAGGAACGGAGTATGTGGCCTCTTATGTATGAAAGAGAATGTGGCTTGCCTTATTGTGATAATTATGCTCATATATTTCTTTAATTGATTAAACTAATTTTTCTATATTAGTTGAATTCATTATATTTCCACTAATTAGCCACAAAGTTTAAATAAAAATAAATTCTACTATTGCATATATATCTCCATTATTTCACTGTAATGTTGCATGTCAGATACGACTCATTCGTCTCCTTTATTTGTTTTGTAAACACAGAAGTCAGTTAGCCAATAATCATGAATAAAGTAGATCACTGAGAAAGATATTAAAAAACTGAAGTGCATCAGTTCTTTTACCAGTTAAGTGTAAATAGGGTTATTCACTAGAAGTCTCCAATATCTAATCAATCCTCCGCAAAGCACTCAGTTCTCTAATATGTAATCAGATCTCCACTACATAAACAGTATTTTGTCTGAAGTCTCTACTTGGCTATAGAGTTAAATGCAATGGATGCCCTCCACTGAGGAGACAGGCAAACAATCTACCTGCTTATATCCATTCCTAGATCCTGGCTACATGTACATGTACCAGACCCACAGAGAAGGGCAGGATGATGGCAGAGGTTGGGTTTGCTGTTAAACAACCATATGTGCTGTATTACAAACCTTTAATGCCCAGCAACTAATATTAACTGACAGCAGTTTTCTCCAGCATTCATATAAAGTTTCTAATACAACACGTATATGCACAAGCTTAGAGGAGTGTCAGTCAGGGTTCTCGGATAGCCCCAGTACCCTGTGACTAAATCCAGCCCATCTCGACAGTCTCTAGAGGTTAGAGTCCTGAAATGTCTGAAGGCAGGGAACTGGAACTGGGAGTCAAAATGGAAGGTTAGGCTATCGGCATTGATAGTATAAAAATACAAGCACTTGGATTCTATAATGAGGTGCACTATAGAAAGAATCCTTTTCAGCTACATTGTCAAAGTAGTATTTCATGTTAGCAACCTTCAGAAAACAGTTATAAGAAAAAGTCCGCATAATTAATTAATGCTTATAATTAAAATTTCACTTCATGCTATACTGGAAACATTATTAAAAGGTATCACTGTGAAAGTTTGAGGTTTTTAAGTTTTATCAATATTAAGCTAGATAAGCCAGAAGAAAAATTATAAAACCAGTGAAAATTTTCAAAAATGAGCCAATATGTTAAAAGCCAACATTCAACTGCTTCACTTAAAATTTACACAAGAATTCAAGCTAGACCCTGCAGTAAATGGTGAGAGTTTGATCAGGAAATATCCCCTTGAATGTACACGCAAATAAATAACTCCCCACTTTAACTGCATTTTTCAAAGCAACTTTAAATGTGGCGTGACAAGCTCCTTAGTAGTATACTATGTACAGCCTGATCCCTAAACTTTACTCACAGGAGCAGTCCCATAAAAACAAGAGTTACAGCCTCAGGCTTCTAGTTCTTTTAAATACTCCAGATTCTTAATCATGTTGTTCTCTGAATTTTCTCCAATTTGCTTACATTTTTCTGGTATCAAATATGAACAAAGTAATTTAGGTTAAAAAAAATAAATCATAGGTTCCCCTTTGCACGCTTTTTCTAATGGTTGGTGATTTTCCATTTAAATAGTTTCCTTCATCAGACTAGTTAAAAGCAAAGAGCACTGTTTTTGTAAGAACCTTAAAATTCGATGGCTGCAACACCTACAGTGCCAGTTGCTGACATGGCTGTTAACATTCGTTTTACACAGTTATGCATGAGATGGGGCCCAGCTTTTTAGTTACTGTTTTATTGTATAATATAATTTTTGGTTTCAACATTGCTGGCCAGTGCTGCCAACAAATAGCTCAACAGTTCTTGTTCCAGTAGCACCGCTAAATTTTTATTTGTAAAAGAGCACCATGAAGAAACTTAGGCCTTTTTAACCTTGTACTGTCCTTTTTACTAATTCTTTGAAATTTTTAAATTTAGATTTGTTGTCATGAATTTGTTTTCTCCATTCAAACTTGGTTTGTTTTTGTTGTAGGGTTGCTCATGAGTCCTGGGTTATTAGCAATTTTTTTTTTTAAGAAAAAAAGGAATTTTGAAATGTTTGAGGTAAGTGGAGAAAGACTTCTAGAAGAGAAATGGGGGAAGTAAATCACATTTTTGAGCCCTACAATCTTCGTTGAAACATGGTGCTTTAAATTACAGAAATGCTCACTATTGTTTGGTTTATCTTCAAAGTGAGTCATTCTTCCTGCCAAAAAACATGGGACAAGAGAGCCTAGACCTGCCCAAATGAAAAGGCTTTCAACCAAGGGGGAGGAACCATAAAGCTCAGGCAACAACTGAATTTGAGGAACAAGAAATGAAAAAACAGGAACAGGAGTCTGAGTCAAAGGTTGAAAATTAGGGTTCTAGATGAAGACACTGAGCAGAGAACCCCAGGCACTGCCAACTGCTCCTGGAAGGAGTACAAGGAGTCAGTGGACACTGCCCAGAGGAACTCTGCCTGGAGCCATGATACAATGTGGAAACGGAAACTGGCCCCACAGTCATATTCCCCATCCAATCGAGCATTTTTCTCCTGGCCTGTGGTTTATGGGGCCACAAATAGTGTGTGCAAGAATAAGCAAGTGAAGAGAAAAGTGCAGCCAGAACCTCAGTAAGAAGTTTTGGAGGAGACAGAAGAGGGTTTGCCACCAGTGCACTTTACATAGATGGCCAACAGAGTCTCCCTCTTGCCACAGAAGGACAGGTGTTCACAGACTCTGTAGACCACGCCAATGGCACACCCATGCTCACAGCTCTATGAAGAAATCACCAACTAGTATCCCTGTGGTCCATGGGAGCAAGGTACAGGACAAGGCATCAGACAGGTGGCAGCAGACCATGCCATTTGGTGTCAGGGATGGATACGAGGGCAAGGAAGTGGACGGTATGGAGCACAGCCATGTACAGGTGTTCTCTAGGCACAGTTCAGAGAAGGGCCATCTAGATGGCATCCAGCCTGTTCAGGTGGTCGGTCTGGGAACGGGGCTTGTGGGACAGGGGTCCAATGATGAGCTCCAGAGGACCAGAGGTGAGGGGTGGGTGGGTAACACCCTCCTGCAGGCCCTGCTTGAGAAAAGCAGGGGGCAAGGCTGTCCTCACCTCCTGGAGCACAAAATGTGGGATGTACAGGACACTGAAGCCAATGCACTGGGCAAGCACCATGGGGTCCGACCATAGTCCAGGAGGTCTCCAATTCTGGAAACACCAGCCAGGACCATCTTCCCCTAAGAAGTCTATAGTGTGCAGAAGACTGAGAGAATCCATACTGAAGGTCACCACAAATCAGCTGAATCAACCAGGAGAATATCCTAAAGTGATGTCAAGTCAAAGTAACTCTCCCTGTATTTCTTTTAGCTCTAACACATGTGAGTTTCACGTAGTCTTCAATACAGAGAAAGAAAAAGTTCTGTTTGCAAGACATTACTTCATCACTAATCTGACCAGTAGTTTTGCAAGACATCAATAGTACATAGATTTTCTCCTTAATGCATGTTATTGACACAAGAAATCTGTTGAAAGTATATATTCCAAATGCGCCTATCACTGTAGCCTCTAAGCATTGTTTTTAATTATCATCTACATTGCTTAGATCCTTAATGAATCTGACAGGATATATTTTACTGTATAAATCTGTCAGGAATTTCCATTCTCCCCATCCAAGCTCTTAATATTTGTTGCAGTTTTATCCAAAATCTGTGGAATTTCTGAGCTTTTTCCTTTTGTTTTCTATTCTACTTGGCAGAACTCTTCAATTTTAATGCCAGACGTAAGAAGACCATTCAAAAATATTTATTAGCATATTAAAATGATCCATTTTTGCTGCTGCTTCAACATACATTTCCCAGCACCAATTTTTAAGAAAAAAAAGTCAGCCATGTTTGACTATACTCATTTGAATCTCTAATCATTTTTTGAAATGTAAAATGGCTGCCACATCCAAAAAGTGTTGAAGAAGAAAGCCAATTGGAATATCTCTGCGAGCACCTCAACCAGCAGCTGATAATATATAGTTTTACAGCTAAGAATGAAAAGCTCTAAAAATTATTCCAATCTGTAACTAAAATCACATATGTTTTCTTAGCTTTTAGCTGTTAGATAGATACCAGCAATATTTTAACAAATAAAAACTGAGTTACTGTTGAGGTTTGGAAAGTCAAATGTGGTAGTTCCATATAAAATGTACACATTGGAGAAGTGGGAAGCTCTTTTCTATAAATTATCAAAATTAACCTTAAACATTCCTATATTAATATAAACCGACACACATTAAAGAGCAGTCTGATAAGAATATAAAATATAGCCATCTTAACAATGGAAACTATTAGTTTCCTTCATCAACTGGACCCTGCTCAGTGTCAGTTAGATCATTGGCTTTATGCCATCACCAATCCTGCAACACCTACTCATGCAAGAAGGCACATATGTGGGACTACTCACATGAGTAAGGGTTGAAAGCAAGGGCTGAGATTTTTCAGAGCTGAGTTGTATATCTAAGTCCCTTATGCAGCTTTGTAAATGTCAACCTTTAGATCTAAAATGCTGTCTTCCAAGATAATAGACTGGATCAACTTTTTTAAAAAATCACAGTGGCTACCCTGATAACATCCATTGTAAGAAGTATTTGTGCTTGGTTTCTGTTTTGTTTTGAATAGAAAATCCAAGTGATTCAGCAAGCCTCATCATAATGATACATAGATCCACCCACACTGGACAACTGTATCAGTTACAGCTAATATGCCTATCAGCAGCTGGAATGAGGTTAACAAAATGAATAGTTAATTGATCATATTATGTTTCAAAATTAAACACTAAGATTAGCAGGAAAAATCTCAAATATCTTAATCCTTTAAAGTCCAGGAAATTGCAACTGTTTTATGTTATCTGGGGATGTACCCCACCCCACAACCCCACCCCTATTCTTCCACTTCCATTTTCCTCATTTTTCTAAATACAGAATATTTCTCCCTCTCTGGCAAGTCTAAGCACTGGTATGTATAAGAACAGGGGAGAGTCCATACCAGGCATCTGCCCCTGCACAACTCCCCACACAGCCTACATATCTTTGTTTGGGTAATAGTTGTATCTAGGAAATGAGAACATCTCATTTTCCACAAAAAACTGGATTAAATTTAGCTCCTTTGTGAAAAAAAGGTCCCATCTGAAAGTGTGCAATCACCTCAGAAATTGAAAAAGAAAAAACCAGGAGGAAGCCATAGCAGGAGTTAAGTATACTTACCAGCTTGTAGAGATACAGTTGCAACCAGTCAGTAACAAAATAACCTTATTAAGGGTCTAGCGCTTGGCTCTCCCACATGTAAAGGGCCAAGACTAGAAAGTCATTCTAAGGAAAATGCTGTCAAAAGAAGGCAGCCTTATATATGGGAAAATCAGTAGCAACCAGGCAATCACAAAGGCAGGTGGTTGTAGAAAAGGGGGTACTTGTGTGTGTTGTGTTTTGCATCCTTTTAAGGATGTTTCAAAAGTAAAAGTATGAGTTAAAGCACCACATTTGGGCAGTTTTTTGAAACAGATATTGAAATGAACACGTTCCAAGAGAGATCAGTTCAAGCAGCAAAATTTAAATCAAGATTTGGAGTCCTGCTGATGTTCAGTGGGGCTAATGTCTTTCCACGGTGCTCTTTCATTATGGAGATTAGAGACAGTCATGAAATCCAGATATGGACTGGGATTCTTGTAGCCACCCACGTTTTTTGGAATGTTTCCATATGGGGTTTTGATTCAGGACCATCTTTAAGTTAAATAATGTAATTAGGGATAACTTGCTGACCTCTTCTCAGGATCAGAAGCCTACATATGGGGGGTTAAATAGAGAGGAGGAGGGGCCAAATAATCCAAATTAGGCCTTGTTTAATATGACCTTTTACATGAGGGATCCTTTTCAAACAAGTCTTCTTTTAAAGATCCTGCTTCTTAATATGGCTGAACTGTTATTTTCACATGTGGCTATTTTCTACATGTGAAATGGTTGGAGACCCAGATATTCCAAATAACAGATTCCCTTTTATTACAAAACACCCTATAGCGTCACAGCATTTTTGTAGATTTATGCGAAAACATAATGGACCAACTCTTGAGAGGGGCTGACAACCTGCAGTTTCTATAGGGCCCAATCTTACTCTCTTTTAAAGTCAATGAGAAAACTTTCATCGAAGTCAATCAGTGCAGGAGCATGCCCATAGGTCTCAATAGAAAATGCAGGCATCAGAACCTCAGAGGATTTGACCTACTAAGTATTGTCACATGAGGTGCTTTAAGAATTGTGGTTATTGTGTCTAATCATTACCCTTCTGAAGTCTGGAACATTCTAAAATGGAGAGTTTAAGAAGTTAAGAAGTTGCAGTTGGAATTAAGAGGTAAGAAGTTACAGCTGTATTTGAACTTTGAGACTAACTCTGAGAAAGTGAATTGGTTGTAGCTCACAAATAAGGACCCACTCACTGTACTAATTTTTTTTTTTCCTAAGGAGGGCTCTCACCGTTATCTCATCCAAATAGTCATCGTTAATTTGAAATGGCACAATGGTTTATTTGGATCAGGGGACAAAACAAGTTACCATTCTTGATATTGTCAGGGTAATACGCTAGATCACCCTTCAACCTGTATATAAAACAGTAGAGTTCTGTTTCTAACTTGGCTGTGACTCTCATTAATAAAGGGCTTTTACAGCCTAATTGGGAGCAGTTTAATTCTCAGATTCTTGACTCCTTACTAACCCAGTTAAGAGCTCAATTGACTGTAACAGCTCAGAAGGAGGCTCTCTTGGAGCCTTCACAAAATGTTATGTAAATAGGTATTTAGGGACTTTTATAAACATGATTTATATGATATTTAACTGGAATATTACTCATGTGATAAGAGTGCTATGTAGCTATGACACAATAGGCTGTAGCTGCTTGGAAGGAGCTATTACAGCTTATGGCGTCAAGGCCAATGAACTGTTTAACCTCTCAGAATAGTCCGCAGTTTACTTTATGTTCACAAAATTATACAGCCATAGGAATTTAGAGATAAGGGTTGCAAATGACCTGGTAGGTCAAATAGTTCATTCCCTTGGCAGTGCAAATATTCTCAAGTAGTTTGCCCAATTGTGGTGTAATTACTAAAGCAATGAGGCTGACATCACCTTCCCTTTGGAGACAATTGTACAGGATAATAGTTCTCTGTTAGGAAAAAGAACAGGAGTACTTGTGGCACCTTAGAGACTAACACATTTATTTGAGCATAAGCTTTCGTGGGCTACAGCCCACTTCATCAGACGCATGTAATGGAAAATACAGTGGGAAGATATATATATACATAGAGAACATGAAACAATGGGTGTTACCATACACACTATAAGGAGAGTGATCAGTTAAGGTGAGCTTTTACCAGCAGGAGAGAAAAAAAAACTGTTTGTAGCGGTAATGAAAATGGCCCATTTCCGGCAATTGACAAGGAGATATGAGGAACTGTGGCGGGGAGGGGAAATAAGCATGGGGAAATAGTTTTACTTTGTGTAATGGCCCATCCACTCCCAGTCTTTATTCAAACCTAATTTAATGGTGTCCAATTTCCAAATTAATTCCAATTCAGCAGTCTCTCGTTGGAGTCGGTTTTTGACGTTTTTTTGTTGTAATATTGCGACTTTTAGGTCTGTAATCGAGTGGCCAGGGAGATTGAAGTGTTCTCCAACTGGCTTTTGAATGTTATAATTCTTGACATCTGATTTGTGTCCATTTATTATTTTACGTAGAGACTGTCCGGTTTGGCCAATGTACATGGCAGAGGGACATTGCTGGCATATGATGGCATATATCACATTGGTAGATGTGCAGGTGAATGAGCCTCTGATAGTGTGGCTGATGTGATTAGGTCCTATGATTGTATCCCCTGAATAGATATGTGGACAGAGTTGGCAACAGGCTTTGTTGCAAGGATAGGTTCCTGGGTTAATGTTTTTGTTGTGTGGTGTGTGGTTGCTGGTGAGTATTTGCTTCAGGTTTGGGGGCTGTCTGGAGGGCAAGGACTGGCCTGTCTCCCAAGATCTGTGAGAGTGATGGATCGTCCTTCAGGATAGGTTGTAGATCCTTGATGATGCGCTGGAGAGGTTTTAGTTGGGGGCTGAAGGTGATGGCTAGTGGCGTTCTTTTACTTTCTTTGTTGGGCCTGTCCTGTAGTAGGTGACTTCTGGGTACTCTTCTGGCTCTGTCAATCTGTTTTTTCACTTCAGCAGGTGGGTATTGTAGTTGTAAGAAGGCTTGATAGAGATCTTGTAGCCCGTTGCCAACTCTGTCCACATATCTATTCAGAGGATACCATCATAGGACCTAATCACATCAGCCACACTATCAGAGGCTCATTCACCTGCACATCTACCAATGTGATATATGCCATCATATGCCAGCAATGCCCCTCTGCCATGTACATTGGCCAAACCGGACAGTCTCTACGTAAAAGAATAAATGGACACAAATAAGACGTCAAGAATTATAACATTCAAAAGCCAGTTGAAGAACACTTCAATCTCCCTGGCCACTCGATTACAGACCTAAACGTTGCAATATTACAACAAAAAAACTTCAAAAACTGACTCCAATGAGAGACTGCTGAATTGGAATTAATTTGCAAATTGGACACCATTAAATTAGGTTTGAATAAAGACTGGGAGTGGATGGGCCATTACACAAAGTAAAACTATTTCCCCATGCTTATTCCTCCCCTCCCCCCCAGTTCCTCATATCTCCTTGTCACTCTCCTTATAGTGTGTATGGTAACACCCATTGTTTCGTGTTCTCTGTGTATATATATTCCTACTGTATTTTCCACTACATGCGTCTGATGAAGTGGGCTGTAGCCCACGAAAGCTTATGCTCAAATAAATGTGTTAGTGTCTAAGGTGCCACAAGTACTCCTGTTCTTTTTGCGGATACAGACTAACACGGCTGCTACTCTGAAACCTGTGTTAGGAAAGTTTTCCTACGGTCCAATCTAAAAGTTCTGTAATTAAAGTCACGCAGACAGCAGGTCATTTACCTCTCTTCTGAATAAAAACATAAAAATCTTTATCCCACACCACAAAGGTGATTTCTTCTACAGTTTTCAGCTAGCATCATCAATAATGAAGCATGAGCTGTTGCTGAAGGAAGACTGAAGCTGAAGCATAAAAAAAAAAAAATCACTTTTTGAAAACCTGCCCATTGAGCTCTAAAACAATTCCTGCATTATTCCCTCAATACCCTTGTCTCACAAGGGATTCTTGTAAAGAGATTCTACAGGCAGAATGATTTTTAACACACAAGTAAACTCTCTGGTGAGGAAAGTTAGAACTCTTTTTGCAAAAATAATTAATAGAGACAGCTATTCCCTGGGATTGTGCTATGGGAAACTAACCAAACAAACTGTGAGATGTGAACAGAAGGTTCAGTCTTAGGCAGTCATCTGAGAGGAAAGAATATCCACATACCTGGAATAACTAGTATCATGGAAATGCTGTATTGTTGTAGTCTGTCACAGCATATTAGAGAGACAATGTGGGTGTGGTAATATCTTTTATTGGACCAACTTCTGTTAGTGAGAGAGAAAAGCTTTTGAACTACATAGAACTCTTCTTCAGCTCTGGGGAAGTACATGTCACTGTTAAGTTTTGCTTCCTTTTTCTTCATGTTGTGGAGTATCCATTTCATATGGCAAAATTCGATATCTTCTATTGTTGTATGTAGTGTTGTTGTAGCCATGTCGGATCAAGGACATTAGAGAGACAAGGTGGGTAAGGTAATATCGTTTATTGGACCAACTTCTTTTGGTGAGAGAGACAAGCTTTCGAGCTACACAGAGCTCTTTGTCAGGTCTGGCTCAGTTTCCATAATTGCTATCTGTATCCAATCCTGATCCCCCAGAAGTCAATATCCAATCTCCCTCCCATTGATTTCAATGAGAGCAGGTTCAGCCCCCTGTATTTAGTTTAGGAGCAGGGACAGAATGCTGATGTTGCTATTTTCTAAATAGTTGCTACTGTCACGCGAGAGATAAGTGCTTCTCAGCAGTGAAAGTAGCTTTTATAGCACTTTGGTATCCTCTGAGATATCAGTTACTGTTACATAAATATAAGATAATTATTAGTAACATGAAAAAAAAATTGAACTGAAGGGGAATTTTTCTTAAATATTTCTTATGCTCAATCCAGCCATGCAAACTTGTCATTAAAGCTGGCCTTCCTTTCAGCATCCATCTCTCTAAACTGTGAGTAATACATGAGAAACAAACATACATACTTTGGGATAGTCAAGTGGGCAACTATCTTCTAGTTTTGGGATGGAAAAGTGCTTGAATATTTGGGCTATTCTGGGATGGATTCCTTGGCCTGCCAAGATCCCTTCCCACTGTATAGCAGTCCAAGATGGACCTGAAGCCTTGGAGAATTTCCTCTGTGTAGGGGGAATCTCTGCTGATGTAAAGCTACCTCCCAAGCTGGAAACCCTCCTCCCAAATGAAGGGGGGGAAAGGAAAGGGTAGGGGGTGTTCCACTATGACTAATTCCTCATTGGCACAAGGTGCCTGAGAGATATTACATCAATAGCATATGTTACAGCTGTCCCCCTACAGCTGATACTTGCACTGTGATCAGTCCGGTGAGAATCAAGAAGCCATGACTTGGTCCCCCCCACTCCACTTTACCTGAGTAGAGCTCAAGTGCAGTGGAGAATCAAGCTCTCTGTTTAAATTAGGTTTATGTTTTTATGTGGATATTGTTAAAACTAAGATGCAACTGTTTGATTTATTTCCTTTTATTATAGAAAGCCCTGTACTAAACTTGCTGCTAAATGATGTTACATTAACCATTAAAAGGGTCAGAAAGTCGTGTGGCTTTTCCCCCGACCTCAGTCTTTGTAGGTAGCAATTTTGTAATGTATGTAATAGATAAACAGAGCTGTGTGATAACAAACTGATGGGATATAAAAAAGAGTCATGGAGTGATTTCTGTAAGCAAAGCATTTCCAGATTCAAAGTTCCCAATGGGTTAGCATAAAGAATGAGGGGAGGGGAGTATTTGATCAATGAAGAATCATTTCTTGATCAGTAACTGGCCTCCATAGCATAGTACGATGAGTCAATATGCCGCTGGAATGATAAAACTAACCTCTTAGTTCATGAAAGGTACTTTCTCTTGTAGGTTTGTGAACATCCCCTGTATGGGCAATTTTTTTTAAAGCTTATCATATTGATCTGTGATATACTTTGCAAAGGTCAATACATACCTAATCTAGCTGCCTGCAGCGCATGAGGAAGTAAAACGAAAATGGGTCTGGGACTTAATGACATGTAACAGTCTGAATTAATAATTTATATATGGTCAATCCCCAATACCCAAAAGACCATCAGTCTAACTTTAATGTTTGAGATAAATCTAAAACACATATAGATGGTTATCACTTGAGTCCTAATGCACTTGCCAAGCACATAAATATTTAAATATCTAAAAAATACAACATCAGCAGAAAATTAGGCAGATTTACAGTTGGGAAGGTTTCTTTGGTTAGCCTAGGAAAAGGACACTTCAGGAAAATAGATGATCTTTTCACCTGATTCTATAAGGTTGAAGATGTTTAACTTGCTGCCTGTGACCGGAGCACATTTGCTGTAGCCAACTCGAGTTATAGTCTACTGTTATAGTCTACTGTCATCTATGTTCTTCCCACTGAAATGTGGCACTATTGCATGAAGAACTGCCCTGTATACTTAATAGAAGTGAATTTGCTTACAAAGTATAGAAGAGGAATTTTAATCACACAAGAACTATGAAGTGGAATGTTGTATTAGCAAATGTTGCCCTCAAAAGAATCAAGAGTTTCTCCTTGAAAGATTTCACAAACATAAGACACATATACATACAGATTCAGCTTGAATTCTTTTGTCTTGATTTGTTGGGGGAATGGGCGGGTTAAGTGAATGTAGTACTAGTGAGTGGTTCTGGATTAATATGCCTGGGAAGTGAATTATCCTGCTATCCCTAGAACAGGTACAGAATGGGCAGCACTGCACTGACTACCAACTGTTGCCTTAGCCTTGTTTTGGAGAGACCACCTCTAGTGGTGAAAGAGTAGTTCAAATTTCAGGTCCATTCAATTTTTGGCCTCTCTACTGAGTCTTCCAGTAGTGATGCTGTTCAGCACCAGTGTTGTATAAAACAAATCAAGCTCCACCCCCAAGTAGTTCAATGGCTTATCCACTGTACACCCCAAAAAGTGAATAAAATTTAACAAAATGTGAAGCCCATTGGATTAATGCGGGAGATTTATCAGTGGAACAAAAATTGATGAAAGGGAAAATATTGCGCTCCCTACCTCATTCATGTAGCTCAAAGAGGGAGGTGCAGTTCGTGGCAATATATAGGCAGGATAGCAGGTGTTTCACAATAGCATATATATAATCTCAACTACAAATACCTACCAAGAATAGTTTGTGATTTGAGCTGTAGTTCCAAACATAAGTGTTTGATGGAAGAGGAATATAATTTATTATGCCATAAAGTATTAGATGTTTCTATCCTTTTGGTTTCCTGATGTACCAAATACAGCTAATGAATAATAACCTCTCTGATTACAGATTGGGCTTCATCCATCAGGGACAGAAAGAAAAGAACACTGAGCAAGAACAAACAATTCTAGATTCCCCCACACACTCCCCTGACTGCTAGTTCTCACTGATCAAGGTCTTGGAACGTTTAATACATGAGTCTTTTCTCAAGAGCTCAGTGAAAAATTCAAACACTTCAGCAATGGCAAACTAATATGTCCCAGTATTTTCCCCCAAGGTACTCTGAAAAGACCCACAAGAAAGAAACCACACAGCAGATGTTATTTAGCAGTAACTAGGACAGCATGGCTTCAAGCAACTCACTAAGCCCCTTATAATTTCTCAGAGATCGTTACTATGTGTGTTTACCTAAATGATATCTGTGAAACTGTACAGCAGTAAAAAGCTATCTGAATGACTGAAAACCCCTCAGAAGTTTTCAGTGCAGCATGTTTTTGTCAATTTTCTTTCTTCTGAAAGAAAGACGTCCTTTAAAAAATGTTCCCAAAATACTGGGGCAGACCCACATCAGATGTAAATTATCCTAGTTCCATTAACTTCTATGGGACTACTAGCTACTGAGTCTAGTTATATTAGTTGAGGACATGACCCGTTATGCCTTGACATTTGTGGTACTAATTAAGAATCTATCTATTGGCATCTCCTTTGTAAATGCCAGTTTTTATGGGGATACCAAACTCCCTTGTTTTAAGCAGCTGGTCAGTGGAAACAGAACTGAAATTGTTGCTGCTCCGTGTTGGCTGCTAACTTAGCGCCAGATCCTGCAAGATGCTGAGCACCCCCAGCACCCCAGGAAACTATTCAATGTCAGAATAAGACACCCTTTGGAATAAACATTTGAAGTTTGATTTTCTAGGTTAGAATTTCTAATAGACGCAGAGAGCCAGTTCCAAAGGAGCTTAAGTGTAAAGGCTGATGGTTCTCTCCATTATCCTCCTTTTCCTTTGTGCCCTTCATCGTTTTCACTTTCTCTCACTTCTGACCCACTTCTGTTTCCTTTCCAGTCCCCCCGTGTAACTTCTTCCATTTTTGGTCAGTCACTGTCTCCTTTCCCCTCCTTCCACCCAACTATGGAGTGCTATCACAAGAGGGAACTTATATCTTGCTAGGCCTTTCTTCTTCCCCAAGAAAAGAGAGGGTGTCAGTTGCGGGTCTCTGCTTCTTCCACTGGAGATAACGTGAGGTCAGCATTTCCTTTTGAGAAGCGTAAGTGGAGAGGGGCAAGTGAATACATCCATTGAACGTGCTTTTGCTACAGCTTCACAGGAGATGCCACACACTCTCTTTTCATCCCTAAATCCCCATCCATTGACTCCAATGAAGTTTTCACAAGGCTTCTAAGGGTTGCAGGCACAAGCAGGACAATGTCATGGTCCACTCTGTGCCATATGGTACCCCTCACTTTTGCACTGGATAATCAATTATTCATTACTGAAGATTAAGGGGTGGGGTGGGGTGAGGCAACCAACATGTTGATGTTTGAGGTGAGGCTTTCCCAGACCTTTCAGTAGATGTTGAGTTTTCAGTCAGGTCTTTTCAATTGGAAACACACTTACTAAGATAAAAGAAACTTGTCATAAAGTCAAGCACTCTGCACAACAATTAAACAATAAATGTATGATTTAAATATTTTAGCTGTATTCCTAATTTGTGATGCCTTCTATTGTTTTTTCTAACAGTAGTAGTGTCGTAATGCATGTGCTAACAATGCTACAAGCAGTGCTCTCATGTAGCTTCCCCACATTACCCTAGGTAACAGGGCACGCTCTATCCCCATCCTCTAATGCCCCAGAAACTTCTCAGACTCTCCAGTAAGTGGCAACTTCATGTAAATACATTTATATTCCCATCACCAATACAGTCTTACCCAGCAAAGTATTTACAGTGTTTTTGGCCCTTTCCCACAGGACCACAGAGGGCCCAAAGTTTCTCTTCCTTAAGCTCTCCAAGCACCCTGAACTAAGGTAGGCCAGAGCCTTTTCATGACTCACTACCTTCCTGTGTCTTGTTTTATACTCCTCTGCTGATGGCTAATTAGTTCATCAGCTCTCCCAGACTGATCTGCTAATTAGCTGCATATCTCCAGTCAGCCTTCTCCAGGGGAACTGACTGGTGACTAAGTGATCAGAGGGCAGGCTCGCCCATTAGCTTCCAGCAATCTGTCCCCCCCTGTTTTAAAGTTATATAGTCTGACTGATCCTCTCTACTTTGTGACTCCCCTACCCAAAGCTCTATGCTCAGTTAAAATTCATATTCAACGACAATGGAACCCAAGTGTATAACTTCCCCAAGATAACATGTATGTAAAATGAACACTCTTCATTGCTGCAGGGACAAGTCAAATTTAAAGTGGCATTTTGGAGTAAAAAAAGCATTTTTGCCCTGTATCAACAATGTCAATGAAATATTGTTTGTGTTTGAAGTATGCGAGAACAAAAACTGTTGTTTCTGTGCACAGCACTTGAGTTTATTTCACCTAAGACAGTATAAAGTGGGGCCATTTGGGAAAAATTATCAAAAACTTCAGGCCTACTACAGCAATGTTTAGAATAGTTCCCAACCTGTATAGGGTTAACTGCACAAGAAGAACCAAAACCGAGAGACAACCACCTGAGGGCTTGATCCTGCTGTAGTTCAAGTCAATAGAAAAACTCTTGAGACTTCCTCCTAGACTTCCTCATGACAGGAATTTCTACCCTGTGTCTCTTAGCAATTCATCCATCATGTTTCAGATGGGGTAGTAACCACTTCAGTCAGTCTGAGGTTTAGGGACATCTGGAGTATAGGGTTGTATCCCTGACCATCTTGGCGAATAGCCATAGATGGACCTATTCTCCATGAATGTATCTAATTCTTTTTTTAACCCAGTTATACTTTTGGCCTTCACAACATCCCCTGACAATGAGTTCCACAGGTCAACTATGTGTTATGTGAAGAAGTACTTCCTTATATTTGTTTTAAATCTGCTGCCTATTGATTTCATTGAGTGACCCCTGGTTCTTGTATTATGTGAAGGGGTAAATAACACTTCTCTATTAACTTTCTCCACACCATTTAATTTTAATTAATAAAAAAGAATCTAAGGAGGATATAAATATGAGCAGAAAAATAAAGTGAATTTCAGTTTGGAAAATTCCAAGGAAATATTAACTGAGGGAAATTAATCTGAAACATAGATATTCACTTGGAGGAAGAAATCTACAAAAGAGTGACACTGAAAGAAAGCTAGTAGAGTTGTCAGTAAATTAGACATGACTTTGCAATGCAATAAGGTAACAGTAAGGCCAAGGCAGTTTGGTCTGTATACATAGAAGCATCACATCATAGCAGGAAGGTAATATTTCCTGTTTAGATGACTCTGGTGTAACCACATTGAATTCTAAATGCCCCATTACAGAGAATTGGAGAGAAATCAGAGAAGAGCAAAAACTCTGATTAAGGACAAGAATGACTGACATATGAGAAAAGAATATAATAGCTAAATGCACATAGCATGGCTAAGAATAGACCAAGGAGAGGATAAGGAGATAAGATTAAATTCTAAAAATGTGTTCAGACTATTAACATTAAGGAGGGAGAGGAGTTATTTACTCGAGTGTCATACATGATGCTATAGCTAAGAGTAATTAAGGTGGGGAAAATTACATTTGAATATTTGGGAAAATGTTCTTGACAATGAAATATATCGGCTGTGGAATAGTATCCCAGAGGAAGTACTGCAAATCTCATCCCTCGGGACATCTACAATTAGACCCGACTAACCATTTGAAAATATAATGAAGGGAATAATCCTGTTAGTCCGGGAGATGAGACGACAGGATATAATAGGGCTATTTTGTCTCTAAGTTCTATAAACTTTACCAGGGTACTAGGTCTGACATCCCTACTGCTGCAAAAATTGCTATGGTATTTTAATTACCAATAGGTAATTTAGTTGTACATCTCATCAAAAATACCGATGCGCCAACAGGTCAGTGGCAATTTGCTAGGGCATTGGTTCAGTCCCAACTAAGAGCTAAATTGTTTCTTTAAATCTGTTTCTACTCTACAGCTGCTGTCGTGCCATAGTTTGGATGCTTCCTACATTGATGAAAGGGGTTTTTCCACCTCTTCAAGAGGCAGTAGCTTGATCGACTAAAGAATTCCTCCATCAACCTAGCCGCATCTACACTGGGAGTTAGGTCAACCTAACTACAGCATTCAGGGCGCAATATTTTTCACAGTCCTGAGAGACATAGCTAGGTGGATCTAATTTTTAAGTATAGACCAAGCCTAAGACATCCAGACATTAGGAGCAGTGCAGGTTCACTAGGGGGGCAAGAGAAATTTTTATAAGTATTTTAATACATTTTTGGAATGCTGAAAATGTGTTCTGTAAACATATATGTTGTACTTAATATTCCCTGGTTAAGCCTTAGTTGTCACCTGCTCAGGTTAAAAGGGTTTGGGGGTATTAACACCCTTCGAAGGGCCAGTCTAACATTTGAAATTCAAGCTATTGGCTTTCTGTTCTCACCAACAGCAAATACATAAACAGACACAATATTCTGATGAGGGAAACATTTATTTCCTTAAGGAGTGCTGGCAATAATATCTGAAATATAAGAATGTAATCAGAAGTTTAAGGCTGTATTGAGTTCACCAGGTTAAGAGGCACAATAATGAAGTGACTAACACAAGACATATTCATAATTTGTAGTGTATTCCCTAGGAGAAAAAAATAAACAACTATAAGAAAAACCATAATGGTGGTATAAAGTGTCTGACTCGCACAGAAAAATATTGTGTCAGGGATTGAGGTGCAGAGTCTGAGGTGGGTGAAATGTTTACTACCACATGCATTAATATTTCACCTTAATTTCTGTTCCTCTGCAATTGACATCTTCAGAGACTCCCTGAGAACGTTTGTCATTCCTAATACGTCTCTGTAAAGCTACAATATATTTCTTTAGCCCAGTGGTTCCTATGCTGTGCTCTGTGGATTGCTGGTGATCAATGAAACACTTGGTGGTGGCCTATGGAGAATTGGTTGGTCACATGCAACATGAGTTTAACAAAAGTAGATCATGCCAGACTAACCTGATTTCCTTCTTTGAGAAAATAACTGATTTTTTTAGATAAGGGAAGTGCAGGATATCTAATATACTTGCACTTCAGTAAAGCATTTGAAACAGTACCACATGGGAAATTGTTAATTAAACGAGAGAAGATGGGGATCAGTGTAAACACTGTAAGGTGGATAAAGAAATGGCTAAAGAGGAGAAGGCAATGGGTTGCGCTGAAAGATGAATTATCAAACTGGAGGGAGGTTACTAGCAGAGTTCCTCAAGGAGCTGTCTAGAGACCAATCATATTCAATATTTTTATTAATGATGTTGGCACAAAAAGTAGGAGCGCGCACTAATGAAATTTGCTGATAATACAAAGTTGGGAGGCATTTTCAGTACAGAGGAGAATCAGAATATTATACAGGAAGATCTGGATGACCTTGAAGACTGGAGTAACTGTAATGGATGAAATTCAATAGTACAAAGTGCCAGGCCATGCACTTAGGGTCCACTAATAAGAATTTCTGCTACAAGGTGGGGGGCGTTAAAAGTTGGAAGTGTCGGAGGAAGAGAGAGAGTTGTGTATGTGGGTCAATCACAAGATGACTATGAGCCACCAGTGTGAAGCAGCTGTGAAAAAGGCAAAATGTGATCCTAGGATATATTATGCAAGGTATTTCCACTAGAGAGAGAGAGAAGTATTAATGCCATTGTATAAGGCACTGGCAAGTCCTCATTTGAAATATTGTATACATTTCTGGTCACTCATGTTCAAGATTAATTTAAACTGGAACAGGTGCAGAGAAAAGCTACTAGGACGATCAGGAGAATGGTGGCCCTATCTTATGAGAGGAGACTGAAAGAGGTTGGCTAGTTTAGTCTGGCAAAAAGAAGGCTGAGAGGGGATGTGATTGCTCTCTATAAATACATTTGGGGGGGGGCGGGGTAAACACCAAGGAAGATGAAGAGCTATTTAAGCTAAAGGACAATGTTGCTATTTAAGCACAAGAACAATAGATATAAACTGGTCATGAACAAATTCAAGCTGGAAATTAGAAGAAGGTTTCTAACCATCAGAGGCATGAGGTTCTCCCTCTAGGAGTTGTAAGGGCAAACAACTTAATTAGTTTCAAGAGAGAGCTGGATAAATCTATGAGTGTGATTGTGTGATGAGGTTACTTGTGATGGTACATGGCAGGGCTCAACAGCCCTACGATTCACTTCCTGTTTATGTCTCCTGTTAGCTCATGCTTCAGAGTTTCATCTGGTAACTGGCAGGGGTCAGGAAGGGATTCCCCTAAAAAATGTATTCTGGGAGGGCTTTTTTTAATCTCCTTCATCTGAAACATCAGCGATTGCTAGGGCTGGAGATGAGATATTATATGAGGAGGGACAGAACTCTGAAGTGGCTCTCTCTCTCAGGTACCTGGCTGGCTGGCTCTTGCCACATGCTCAGGGTCTAACTGATCACTATATGTGAGGTCAGGAAGGAATTTCCCCCAGGTCAGATAGGTAAAAATCCCCCACGGTCACTGCCATTCTCTGCAGCCTGTGGGTCACTTGCTAGGATTATCTGGGTCTCTCTCTCTCTCTTAATCATTTCCCTGCCATTTAGGGTGACCAGATGTCCCGATTTTATAGGGACAGTCCCGATATTTGGGACTTTTTCTTATATAGGCTTCTATTACCCCCCACCTCCTGTCCCGATTTTTCACACTTGCTGTCTGGTCACCCTACTGCCATTGCTGGGGCCTCGGGCAGTGGAGCACCTCCATCCCTCCTATGCCTGTGGCACATAATAGTTTAGTCTTCTGTGGATTGTAATACTTAGGGTGTGGGTGCTAGGTGGTGTTGGAGGCCTGTGATATACAGGTGGTCAGACTGGATGATCTGGTGAGCACTTCTGGCCTTAACTCTATGGGTATGTTTACACTGCAATAAAAAAAAAACCGTGGCACTGAGTCTTGGAGCCCACATCAGCTGATGCAGGCTCAGGGGCCTCAGGCTGCAGAGCTATAAAATAGCAATGTAGACGTTCAGGCTCAGGCAGGAGTCCGGGCACTAACACCCCACGAGGACGTCTCAGTGCCTGAACTCCACCCCAAACACCTACACTGCTCTTTTGAGCCCCACAGCCCGACGTCAAGACTCAGTGCCAAGGGGGTTTTATCAAGGTGTAGACATACCCTGTGACTCTGTGACCTGGTACTAGTTCTCCTCATTGTTTCAAGCCATATTTTCAAGCCCTTAAAGAGCCTGAAGGCCTGTAAAAGCATCTGGAAACAAGGAAGAAAAGCCATCGTCGCTGACTCTACTCTTAAGTACTCCTGATGCATATGCAGTTCCGGGTTTACAATGGCACCAGTGGTGCCATGGAGCCAGGCCCATGCTCAGAAGGAGGCAGGGCCTGCTCCGCTTGCACTGCACCCCTAGACCCTGCCAGCCCGGTGGCTCCCCCACCCACCCACCCACCAACCACTTGCTCCTCTCGGCCTGCCCACCGGCCAACCAAGGGCTCCTCTCCGCCCCCTGGCCCCACCCGCCGGCTCCTGTCTGCTCCCTGGCCAGACCCCAGCACACCTCTGGCTCCAGGCAGTCTCTGCTTCCCACCACCTGTGGGGCCCCACCTCTCTCCCTGAAGCTGAGATGCCTGAGATTGGTGCAGAAGCCTGACCAGTCTTGGTCAGTTTCGAGGGGGGGAACAGTGGGGAGGGCTGAACCCCTCCATGCAAGTGGGTCCTGAGGAAGCCTGGCCGGACAGGCCCTAGCCTGGCTGATCACGCCACTCCCAAGGGGCCAGAGCGATTCCCCACCCCGGGACCAGCCCTGGCTGCACTGCCAGCTAGGGGTGCTGAGAGCCATTGAACTAAACTGTAAAGCCAGTATATGATGGAAACCACTTCAAGCCAGGGGGTGCTGCCACACCCCCAGCACACCCTAGTTCTAGCACCTAGGCTGCGGGCTCAGCCCGGCAGACACAGTCACCTCCCAGCAGGGCGCGGTGAGTGCAGGCGGGAGGCAGGGTGTGGGTCTCTGGGGGACTTGGGGGGGTGCTGGGCTGTGAGGGGGCAGGGAAGATGTGTCTGTTGGGGCACTAGGGAATGGGGATTCTGTGTGGGGTGCTGTGCATTTATGGAGAGGGCCTGGGGGGGGGGCGCTGGGAATAACGGATCTGGGGGTCTCTGGCCATAGGGAGTTGGGGAGTGTTCATGTTGGACGGGAGGCTGTGTGGCACAGCACGGGCCCGCCCCCGAGGGGAAGGGGCATACTGGCAGCACAGGGCCAGGCAGGCCACTGTGCATCTGGCAACTGCCGGTTTGTAAGTAGTGCCCTCGCACTGGGCTGGGTGGAGCGGGGCCACCCCTGCTATGCCATGCCCCATTGCCTCTGGCTGGCCCCTCGCTCTGGGAACTGACCTCCCTGCGCCATGCTCCATTGCCTCCATAGGAGCCCACAAATATGTTTGGAGCCGGGCCCACAAAAGGTTAATCTGTCCCTGTGCATGTGAGGAGTAGAGACAAGCACAAGCAGTAAGAAAGGAATGTCCAAGGCAGCAAGGAACAAGGCTCCTGGGGAAGAAGAGGATCCAGTGGCTCGGCAGCGTGTCTACGGGAGAGGGGAAGAGGAAACAAAGCAGCAGTGAAGCCAGGGGAGAGGAAATGAATAAAAACAGGCAGCAGGGGAGATAAATTGAAGAATTAAAGCAGACAATATGACTAAAATTTTTCTAATAGAACAAAACATTTATCTATGTAAAAACAGTCAAAAATACATATGCTCTGGGCTACAGTATTATTATTTTTCCATGTAAGCAGTTGCTGTAGCTGCCAGCAGAATGTCATGGGACTGCAAATCGGAGGAGAGATGGTCTGTGCAATCAGGAATGGGAGAGGAAGTGGTCTGCCAGACAAGTTCCATATTAAGATGTGGTTCTCACTCAAAAGATTTGAGAACCCGCATTTTAGAGATATGAAAGTTTGTTTTGTTTTTGAAAACTGTCTCCATCTTCTCTCAGGTGTTCCTGTCCTAACATGTGGGCCGCCTTCCTTGCAATATTATTTACAGAAGCTCCATCCTAAGATGTCATATTTTTTAGGGATATTAGCAGTCAGGAAATGGCATTGGACCCTTCTAGAAAGATTTTGGTTTTCTGCTTCAGGATAACAAGGCAATTTTAATAATTGATAATATTCTCTTCACGTAGGCCATTCTTTCCACTTACAAACTGAAGGACTGCCTGATGAGGAGTAAGTGGAATATGTAGGGTATTTTTTAGAGTATGTATCATCCAGTTGTACTTCCTTCCCTTTCAGATTCCGATACGTTAGAGCCTACAGTCCTTGAAAGGACCAAACTTAATGTTACTTGTTTTATGTCCAGATGATGGATAGGAAAATGTTATTTCTTCTGTGAAGCAGATTGATATTGTATGTTCTGTACCAAATCTGTCAAAAAGGATAAAACCTATTTAACAAGAATATAAAGTGACCTGCTTTCAAATGGCATTTTTCTTTCAATCCTTCCAAAAGCAGTCAGATAAAAATCAATTCAAAGAGCCTTCCCTCTTAAATTGAAGAATAACTTTCAAGCATTAATTCCTAAAAGGTTTCAGTTGGATAAAGGGAGAGAATTGTTGTTAGAAGATGATATTGCTCTCATGATCCAACAACTGTAGTCTGATTCTGGAGAGGGAGAAGGAGCTAACTCATCCATGCTCCCACTCCAGCTCCTTTTTCTGTAATGGTGAGATCAACTGCAGGGCTCTTGCAAGATGAAAGGAGCAGAATGTACCAGACTCTAAGTAAAGAGAACGCCACAAAGCCCTAGAAGAGTATGTTGTGAGAAAATTGAGTTGTTAAGATAATACAAACAGTAAGTAATAATATTAACTAAGTTGCTCAGAACAAAAATGGTAACCAGTACTTTATTCTCAATCTCCTGGGACCCCCTTACTGACAATCTTCAAAGCACACTATTACATTCACCTTCCTGCACAAGTCTTTCTGAGTAAGGCTGACTTGGCAATGAAAAAGGAGAGAGACGGTAATACAGGTCTGTCGCATCTTACGCGCATTTAACATGCGCGATTTCAGCTTTATGCGGTCGGCAAAAACAAAAAACAAAACAAAAAGAGAAAAATAACAATTTAAATACTGTTCCTGTAGTGCGGGCGATTCCGCCCGCCATTACACTCAATGGAATTTTGACTATACGCGATTTTCGCTTTATGCGCTGACCGCGGAACGTAACCCCAGCGTAAGATGAGACAGACCTGTACCAAGTTTTACAAACCAAGTTAGTAACTGGCTGAATCTAGGAGCAACGGAGAGTCAGGTCCCAAAAAGAAATTGTTCCATGATTGTTAATTCTGTCGCTGGTGTCTAGATGCTGGGAATGTCTAAATGGAAAAGCAAAACATCCATCTTCTTACCCCCCCAAAAAATCTCCCTTATAAGCATAACATTAATATTATATGAAAAGCAGAAATAGTCCCAGATCATGGAACAACATTCCAGAGGTTGTTTTTATTTTTTTTAAATCCCTACTGAAATTATACAGCAGCTTATTAATTAGAGCTGATATTTTAAACTCTTCTACTCAATGTCCAGTGCTGTAATACACTCCTATATAGCCAAAAACCTGCATAAATTCAGCATCTCACTAATGAAGAGCAAAAACATCCCTGGTGCCTGCTAAGGCTGATTTGCCCTGCTGTGGTCACAGTAAGTAACTTTAAATCCAGTTTAACTGGTTACCTGGAGATTCAACTTTTGGTAGCTGTTGGAGGCCTGGCTGGAGCACCACTGTCCTCAGTGATCAGCAGCTACCAGAATGATGTCTTGGAGACTGTTAGCTTAAGGCTGCTCTAAGTTGTGCTGCAGGTTGAACCAGCTCCTGGACAGTCCTAGGATCATGGGGGCATCAATATAAATTCTTGCTCCCATTTTGAGCTGTGCATAAGCCCACAATTGATCAGGATTTGGCCTTAAATTCCTATGGGTATTCTTTCCATGCTACGCCTTTTTGGTAAAGAGGCTTGTTTCAGCTGCTGTGTTCATATGCTCAGAGGGTGCGATGGATTTATATTTGATTGAGAGTCTTTCCCAATCAACCAGTACCATACATGCAATGTTTTCAGCCATCAAACCTGATATATTTTGCTAAGTCATTTATTTAAATAAAACAAACAATTCCACATTCGAGTTTTTGTCATGTACATACTGCTTAAGACTCTTAAATTAAACTCTTGTTGGTATGGCTAATGGACTTTCAGGCAATTTCCAGGCTTAAAAAGTCATTAGTAACTGATAGCAAACAGCCCTTAAAAATACAGCTCTTGAAACCACTCACACTAAACTGATATACCGTTTAATTATTCAGGCAACAACCTAATTCTGGTTATGAATTAATGATAGCACAGCAGCCCTGCACTGGTTAGATTCACCACCACAGCTACAGGGCATTAAAGGCTCTGATGTTAACTATGTATCAGGTCAGTGTTAATAGTTAATTGAAGAGTTGACTAATCAGTTATTTAATGAACATGCTTTATATTAATTAATTTGTTCAACACACAAACAAATGCAACTGACTGATGTGCTCACATAAACCCTGTTTGATATATGTGATGTCATTTTTACACAATCCTGCTAAGGATTGATATGTCTCTCTCAAGTGTGGTAGATTTCCCCCCCCCCCTTTTTTTTTTAAATAAATCACTACCTCACTCCTCTCCTTCACATCAGCAGAGCAGTTATAGCTGTTTCCACAAACAGTCCTGGGGCTGAACTATAAAAGACTGGTTACCTTATTACACACCCACTCTATGTTTCATAATGCTACAATTGCCATCATTTTAATGGTGCCTGCAAAGTGGCATGTCAGGTTCATTGTGAGGAAACACTGATAAAAAAATACTAGAGTTCTGCAGTAATTACTCCAAAATAATACAATTTACAATGATATTAATACAGGTTTGTGCAGCAGTATTAGTGTAGAATACTGAAGTACGTTTTCTTTATGGTGGCATTTTTAAAATCAGATACTTGGGCTGGGACTCTGGGAAATCAAAGACACTTCCCCTGAATTCGCATAAAAGGAATTTATTAAAATTGTTATGAACAATAATAACTGTAATGTCCTCCTAGATGTCTGACCAAAACTATGGAAGAGCCAAAGAAGAGATTCCTTCCCGATAATCCTTCCCAAGTTTTACACTGGGATAGGATCTAGGGGAATCTAACTGGTATTAAGTAGATTCCCACAAAGTGCAGATGTGATCAATAAAGTTTATAACGTCTACCTCATTACTGAGTCGTCATGCTCTATTTTAAGGAGATTTCAGTAACCTAGGACATAACATTAAGAGGCTAATTTTCATGCTTAAATAGCTATTTCTAATGATCACTTTTGCAAAAATGCCAGTTGACATTAGTCCACATTAACTTCTGCAATAAAAATCCATTTGGTAAAATAATGACTATTGTGTTTAGAACCTGTTGTAAAAAACTGAAACTATTTAAAATCCAAGATGGTCCAAAAATGTAAAATGTGGATCTGGATCAATTCCTGGACTCTGAAAAAGCACACGTGTACACATGTGCATTTTAGGAGGTGTTTAGATTTTAGGTTTGTAGTTTTATCATTCATTTTATAAATCAGATGTTCAGATAAAGCAATTTTGGTTATGTCAACCAATAAATCTCTTAAAAGTGTAACCGAACAGGTTTTTCTAAGGATCATTCTCTTCGTGTACTCCAAGGTAATTACAATCCTTTTTTAAAAGGACACTTTGTGGTCCAGTGTACTGAAGAAAAATCATGCAGCAAAGCCTTACTATTTTATAACATTTCACAAAATTCACACGGGAAAATTGGGAAAGTCTTCTGACCTACACAAAACAATGTTCAATGCAACATAGAGAGCTCCTGGAGTCAGTGCAGTGGGGTGAAATAAAATGATTGCAAGTATCTGCCTTTTATGAGGTATTAATTGGTGAGGCAGATGCATATAAATAAGGAGAAGTGAGAGTGTATATTAATACAGAGGAAAAATTATGTGAGTACTAAATGCTGTAAACAAATTAGACACATCTTGGGAACAGCCACAACTCTAATTAAAGTCAATAGGAGTTGCTGGTTCTCAGTGCCTCTGAAAATTAGATATTATTTTGTACTCGTTTTTGATACAGTCTTTGGTCCAATCCAAGCAAAACTTCATGACAATTCATTTTTATTTGGGAAACGGGTGTCTTTGATGTGTGAAATGTCACTGATCAGGTGTTTTAAGAAAATTATATTGTGCTATATAAGCATTTTGAAGAAGCATTTGCTTTACTAGTACAGTCCAGAAAAAGCTTCCTAAATTACCTTCTGTTAGAACATAAGAACGACCATACTGGTCAGACCACAGGTCCATCTAGCTGAGTATCCTGTCTTCTCATAGTGGCCAATGGCAGGTGCTTCAGAGGGAATGAACAGAATAGATATCACCAAGTGATCCATCCCTGTCGCCCATTCACAGCTTCTGGGAAACAGAGGCTAGGGGCACCATCCTTGCCCATCCTGGCTAACAGTCATTGATCAAAATGTGATCTTTTCAGACACACCATCTGAGACAAGTAGGCAAACCATTCTGTTTACACTGTCTTTCTATTGACTCAATTGTCTGATGTCATTCGCCCAATTATCAGCCAGCTGTCTATCCTTACAGCCAGATCTGCAATGTCAAAACAAGAGCATAATGTAGTACTAAATTGTCATATTTGGTTGTATCAATAACACTGTTCTGAATTAAACTTTCAAATGCATCTGAACCTCATTTTAAAAAAATCCTTATTGTCAAATACACAGTCATGTTTCTTGGATTTAGTAATAGGGTCATGAATCTGTTCCATGGGAGAAAGACAGTCTTGTGATTAAGGCACAGAACTAGGAGCCAAGAGATTTGAGTTTTATCACTGGATTTGCCACAGGTTTCCTATTTGACCTTGGGCAAGTAATTTAACTTGTCTGTATCTCCGTTTTCTCAGCTGTAAAATTAGTATAATACATACTTAGCTCATGAGGGTGTTTGCAAGGCTGAAATCACTAGTATTTGCAGAGTGTATTGCAGTGGTGGGCAATGGGAGCTGTTTAGGGTGACCAGATGTCCCGATAAAATCAGGACTGTCCCGATATTTAGTTATGTATGGTCGGGACGCAGGGGTTTTTTGGGGGGTATTTTTTGCTTTGGCGGCGTGCCGGCCAGTATTTTTGTTTGTTTGTTTTGCTTCGGCGGCAGCCCTCCTCCCCTATGTGTCCCGATATTTTGTTCTTGTCATCTGGTCACCCTAGAGCTGTGGGAAACGGCAGGCCACGGCCACTGAGAGCTGTGGGGGGCCATGCCTGCGGACCCCGTCAGCAAAATGTCTTGCGGCCTGCAATCATGTGTCCCGCGGGGTGCAGGTTGCCCACCACTGGTGTATTGAGATCCTTATATAAAAGATACTACAGACGTTACATTATTGTTAATTGTTATAATAATAAAGAGAGTTCAGGTAATGGAGCTAGCTGGCTTCTGGAAGGGTACCAGATCAGCAAAACTCTGCATGATCAAAGTGCTTGAGCTATTGCTCTCCATCTACAAGTTTACTGAGAACCGTTATAAATCTTCATATGCTTAAGAAAGGGAACAGAGTGACAAAGATTTTAGAGATTATTCTTTTTCTACCATATCCCTTTATTTATTGTTTGTTTGAAAAAGTTTTATTCTGTGTGCACCAAGATCTTTAAAAAACAATTTTGAAGTATATTTCATTGTTCCTTATTTTAAGTGTGTATGTGACTATCATAAATTGACTGTGTTATAACATGGGTACATTTCTTTTATGTCACCACTTAATAGGGAAAAGAGTGCTATTGTACTCTTTTCCCAGTTCCTTATCTAATTTGTTTTTAATTGATGAGTGCAAGTTCTTCATTAATAGCTTTTTTATTTTTTGTCCAGCTATTATCTTTTCAAGCTCCATTGACTATTAGTGATGGTTCTACACAGATAGGCCTAAAGCTAGTTAGTGAATCACTTTAACAGCTTTTTCTTTTCCTTTGCCGAGGAAAGGTATAATAATCCAAATCTTTTCATTTAAATTACTTCTAAATCTATTTGCTATGTAACAATTTTGTATTAGGGGACTTGTATGGCAATTTTAATCATTTTAAAAGAAAGTAGCAGTTGCAGTAATTCAATAGACCTGGCCTTCAGACAGTCTAATTTGGTGATAAAATATAAAAATAAGCCACAGGGTCCAGTTTCAAAGTGTTCCTCCAACTCACTGGAGAATGAAAGTGAAAAAATCTAACTCCTTCTAACAGTTGCTGTTGATACAGTTTGGTATCTGAGACTTTGAAGGGGAGCCATGCTGCAGTGAAAGATTTTTCATTATGCACTAAATCTGATTGTTCTGCAGCAAAGTCTCTGGGTAATAGCTTGGCATGCTTCTAAATGTGAGACCACTAACCAAGTCTGCATTTAACACTCTCACACTACTTTACATTACACTAGGTGCTTTTACCAGCACTGAAAATATATAGTATTAGGCAATGATACATCCTCAGAGAACAATTTTAATTTAAAAGACTGCACTGGAGCAATCATACTCCATGTTGTGAAAAAAAAATCCAGTCTTTTCATGGTGTGAACTTGTCATACAGATTTTTCTAAGAACCGACTAGATGAAATTGGAATAAGAACACATTCTTACTAAATAGTTCCATTTGCTTCCATAGGAGAAGAGTGATTGTGGGGAGTAGATTAATTGAGCTTGTACAGGTGGTACTTTGGCAGTCCCCTGACAGACGTGTGCAGAGTGAATGAGGTTATAGGCTTACACAGTAGTAAATGGGGCAGGAAAGCCTTTTTAGGGGATGTGCAATGTGAATATTTGAGTTTGGGTGTCAAGGCCTGTCCTTTATTCCCCCAATGAATGCGGCACATTTCAGTGCGTGAGCTGGAGGAGGAACTGACAGCATGTTCCTCTTCTGAGCCAGTCATCACATTTTATTTCAGAAGGTGGAGAAATCTACTAGGAGGAGGCTGTTCTAGATTTGATTTTGACAAATAGGGAGGAACTGGTTGAGAATTTGAAAGTGGAAGGCAACTTGGGTGAAAGTGATCGTGAAATGGTAGAGTTCATGATTCTAAGGCATGGTAGGAGGGAGAACAGCACAATAAAGACAATGGATTTCAAGAAGGCAGACTTTAGCAAACTCAGGGAGTTGGTAGGTAAAATCCCATGGGAACCAAGTCTAAGGGGAAAAACAATTGAAGACAGTTGGCAGTTTTTCAAAGAGACATTATTAAGGGCACAAGAGCAAATTATCCCACCGCTTAGGAAAGACAGGAAGTATGGCAAGAGACCTCCCTGGCTTAACCAGGAGATCTTCAATGATCTAAAACTCAAAAAAGAGTACTACAAAATGTGGAAACTTGGTCAAATTACAAAGGATGAATATAAACAAATAACACAAGTATGTAGGGACAAAATTAAATAAAACAAGGCACAAAACGATTCAGGTCTGTCGCATCTTAGGTGCATTTAACATGTGTGATTTCAGCTTTATGCAGTCGGCAAAAACAAAAAAAAAGAGAAAAATAACAATTTAAATACTGTTTCTGTAGTGCGGGCGATTCTGCCCGCCATTACACTCAATGTAATTTTGACTATACGCGGTTTTCGCTTTTCGCGCTGACCGTGGAACGTAACCCCAGTGTAAGATGAGACAGACATGTATCAAACTAGATAGGGACATAAAAGGAAACAAGAAAACATTCTACAAATACATTAGAAGCAAGAGGAAGACCAAGGATAGAGTAGCCGGTTACTCAATGAGGGGGAAAAGACAATAACAGAAAATGTGGAAATGGCAGAGGTGCTTAATAACCTTTTTGTTTTGGTTTTCACCAAGAAGGTTGGTGGCGATTGGACATCTAACATAGAGAATGCCAGTGAAAATGAGGTAGGATCAGAGTCTAAAGAACAAG
The DNA here is from genome assembly GCA_003942145.1 of Platysternon megacephalum. Classification (NCBI taxonomy): domain Eukaryota; kingdom Metazoa; phylum Chordata; order Testudines; family Platysternidae; genus Platysternon; species Platysternon megacephalum. Next base: position 1,417,534 of record QXTE01000024.1, on the reverse strand, counting down.
TCAAACATTACTTAGACAAGTTAGATGTCTTCAAATCACCAGGGCCTGATGAAATGCATTCTAGAATACTCAAGGGGCTGATTGAGGAGATATCTGAGCCATTAGCAATTATCTTTGAAAAGTCATGGAAGATGGGAGACATTCCAGAAGACTGGAAAAGGGCAAATATAATGCCCATCTATAAAAAGGGAAATAAGGCCAACCCAGGGAATTACAGACCAGTCAGTTTAACTTCTGTACCCGGAAAGATAATGGAGCAAATAATTAAGCAATCAAACTGCAAACACCTAGAAGATAATAAGGTGATAAATAAGTCAGCATGGATTTGTCAAGAACAAATCGTGTCAAACAAACCTGATATCTTTCTTTAACAAGGTAACAAGCCTTGTGGATGGGAGGAAGCGGTAGATGTGGTATATCTTGACTTAGTAAGGCTTTTGATACTGTCTCACATGACCTTCTCATAAACAAACTAGGGAAATACAACCTAGATGGAGCTACTATAAGGTGAGTGCATAATTGGTTGGAAAACCGTTCCCAGAGAGTAGATATCAGTGGTTCACAGTCATGCTGGAAAGGTATAATGAGTGGGGTCCCACAGAGATCAGTTCTGGGTCCAGTTCTGTTCAATATCTCCATCAATGATTTAGATAATGGCATAGAGAGTACACTTATAAAGTTTGTGGATGATACCAAGCTGGGAGGGGTTGCAAGTGCTTTGGAGGATAGGATTAAAATTCAAAATGATCTGGACAAACTGGAGAAATGGTCTGAAGTGAAATTCAATAAGGACAAATGCAAAGTACTCCACTTAAGAAGGAATAATCAGTTGCACACATACAAAATGGAAAATGACTGCATAGGAAGGAGTACTGCGGAAAGGGATCTGGGGGTCATAGTGGATCACAAGCTAAATATGAGTCAATAGTGTAACACTGTTGCAAAAAATGCAAACATCATTCTGGGATATATTAGCAGGAGTATTGTAAGCAAGACACGAGAAGTAATTTTTCCACGCTGATTAGGCCTCAACTGGAGTATTGTGTCCAGTTCCAGGCACCACATTTCTGGAAAGATGTGGAAAAACTGGAGAAAGTCCGGAGAAGAGCAACAAAAATTATTAAAGGCAGGGTGGATAAAAATCAATGATTTTAAAAAAAAAAAAATTAAAATCGGATTTTTTTATTTAAATCGGATTTTTTTGATCAAATGCTTTTTGAGGGAAAAAACCTATCTAAAGATAGTTTTAATTAAGATACATTATAGCTCAAAGATATCTCATCATGGAAGAGGGATTATAAATTCTAATTCTATAGTAGGAGGCAATATATTCATATAATGTTTAAGAAAAGTTTTGTAAATGAGTTCCAATAGTTCTTGGATTAAGGACCCAATTTTATGGGGTTCCAGGGGCTTCTGTATAGATTATTTAGGTTAATCTTTCTATCTACCCAATGGGACTCAGTGCTCAGGCTAGAAGATACCATCAGAGATGCTTAGTTTTGCAGTTCTCAAACTGTGGATTTGTGTCTCCAGAGATAACATGCTTGCTAACAGAAAAAAAGTTTTAAAATAAATAAATAATATATAGAGGTGAGAAATAACAGACCTCAACTCTATTGTCTCTCTGCAAATTTGTGTACACAGAGTCAATCCCTTACCTCTCTCTAAAAGTTTCAAAAAGTTCAATGAATAGACGATTTCTGGGGGCGGAATAGATCTGGACAAGGAGAAGAAGTCTGGAGATAAATGTGAGAAGGGAGGGACAGGCTGTAGAAACAAAAGTGAAACTGTTTGAGCAGCACATTCCAGAAGTCTTGAGGTCTTTCTGAGTGTAGCCTTCATTGATTTGAGATCCACCATACCATTCTCTCACTAGAAGGGAAAACCTATAATGGCAGCAGGCTGTAAAAGAGACCCAGTTTTGGAATATTTTAATGAAGTTCCTCTACCTGTGGGTAAGACAGGCATGCATGCAAAATGCAAACAGTGCAACAAAGAAATGCAAGGCCTGGTTGCCCAAAGGACTGCCTGTCTTCCTTCTGGACAATTCTTGAATTCTCATGTTTGAGCAAAAGATATAGTTGTTACTCTATGGTACTATCATTTTAGATACAGTTGTGATAAAAAAAATAAATAGATGAAATAGGCAGATATTCCTTTTACAATTTCACCTTTAAAGTAGTACTGAGTGTCAGTGAATGCCATGTGTAATACTAAATGAGCAGTATGGAAATAATAATTAAATAACTGCATTGACTTATTTTGTTTAGGAGAATCCATCCTCAACATACAGGATTCTGAAGACTATCCACCTTCAAGATCACCGTCATTTTCTATAGTTTCAGAGTTATCTGCCAATGATAGTGTTTCAGTCACATCATGTATGTCACATAGCCACAGTATATCACCTGCAGCAAAAAGAAAAAAAAAATCTCTATCATCCAGAAACAACCATAGATAAGTTTGTGATAAGAACCAGCAGATTACAAAAAGAGGTAATTGATGAAAAAATCACCCAGTTTGTTTATGCAACAAACTCTCCTTTCCGTATGATTGAGAACCCACACTTCATTAACATGGTTCAGTCATTAAGACCAGGATACAGTCCACCCAACAGAGCAGATGCCGCAGGCAAATTGCTGGATAAAGTGTATGAAAGAGAAATTGAGCAGTGTGCAAAAGGTCTAGAGGGTAAAATTGTTTACCTGAGTCTTGATGGGTGGAGCAATGTCCACAATGATCCTGTTGTATGTGTTTGTGTGACAACAGAAGAAGGGAATGTCTTCCTTACAGAAACAATTGATACATCAGGAAATGCACACACAGCAGAATACTTACAAGAAGTAGCAGTAAAATCTATAACAAACTGTGAAAAAAAATTCAAATTTCTAGTACACAGCTTGGTCACAGACAATTTGGAAGGAACTGAGTGAGATCTTAAAAAGAGAAATATGCAATGACCGAGTTAAATTACAAGCATAAAAAAAACGAATGGGACAAGCACTATCTCCAGCTCATTTTCTTGCAAATATTCTCAATACACCTCTACCCCGATATAACACGAATTCGGATATAATGCGGTAAAGCAGCGCTCCGGGGGGGAGGGGGAGGGCTGCGCACTCCAGCAGATCAAAGCAAGTTCGATATAACGCGGTTTCACCTATAACGCGGTAAGATTTTTTGGCTCCTGAGGACAGCGTTATATCGGGGTAGAGGTGTACTCGGTACCAGGGTCAAACCTTAACTGCTGAAGAAGAGGAGTTAGCTATGACATGGACATCCAGCAATCATCCCTCCATAATGCCAACTGTAATAAACTTCAGAGCTAAGGGTGAACCATTCAAGAAATATATGTTTGCTGATGATGTTTTAAAGAAAGTCACACCAGTGAACTGGTGGAAGTCACTTAAGCACTTGGATTCAGAGACTGTTGAAGTGATAATCTCACTTTTAACAGCAGTAGCTTCTTCTGCCGGTATAGAAAGAATATTTTCTTCCTTTGGACTAATTAATTCCAAACTGAGAAATCGTTTGGGACCTGAAATAGCAGGAAAGCTTGTTTTTCTTTTCCAGATTATGAACAAACAGGAAAATGAAGGTGAAGACGACTGAGTTAGCTGCACTTTGGCCTGGCTGACAAAGTCGATTTATTTATTTTTTTAAATTTCATTTAACTATTTTTGTTAAAAACAATTTTAACAAAAACAAACCTGATTTTAAAAAACGTGAATGTTTAACTAAATTCAAAAATTCATATGCTTGTTTTGTTAAAATATTATGTTTGCTGTTGAAGAAAAAAATCCAGAATACATAACGTTGTTGTTTTAGTTAAATAAAACAATTTAAATGTCTGTCTGGTGATGTTCTCCTCCTAATGCAGCATGGCAAGAAAATCCTCCAAATATTAATGATTAACCTGTTGAATTGAAGACAGTTCACCTCCCAATGACTTCATAAATATCTGCTTCAATTACCTTTGGTAAATGAAATAACCAAACAATCATTCATTTTCTGATATAGCTGTAAAACTAATCTGAAAAGTTTTCAAAATAAATCACTTTAAAAATGTATAGTGTGTACCTTCTAAAAATGAAACCTACATCTATCTCTGAGTTGTGAAGAATATGTATTAAGGTTATAACAAACAACAAGAATGCACTTTTATGTAGAAATCCATGATTAAATCGAGTCTTCCTGACTAGTGATTTAAATCATGATTTAAATCAATCCACCCTTCTGTGTTTCTATAGCACCTTGCACAGTGTTAGAAGAAAGCTATTTTCAGTGATCCTTTATCATTGTAACATAACATGGAGGCCCAGGAGGCTGTGAAAATTCTGGGTGAAGAGGCATTTAAGATTCTTTTTTATTACTATTAATATGAAACCAAAAATAACTTCTAGGGTGACCAGATGTCCAGTTTTTAAAGGGACAGTCCCATATTTAAGCCCTCCTGCCGGTGTCCCGGCATTTTCTTAAAAATGGGCATTGTCCCGTATTTTCTGTCTCCCCCGTATCAGTACTTGCAGGTCCTGCTGCTGGCCAGATCCCTGCTTGCCAGCCACCTGCCCACCAGTGGTAAGTGGTGGGGTCCAGTGGACAACGATGGGGGTGGGTGCACAAAGTTGGTGGTGGGGCAAAGCTGCAGTGCATGGGGCCAGCCGCTACCCCTGCTGGTTCGTCAGTACAGTACCTGCTGCGTGCTGGCTCTCGGCCGGCAGGGCCTCACCCCCTGTCCCATTTCCGGCCAGCACTGGCTGGGAGCTGAGGCGGCCAGTGAGTGCAGGCAGGTGCCAGGCAGCAGCCAGTTATATGTCACTTCTGCTGCCCACCCATCGGCCCTTTACATGCTCCCCCCTCTCACTGTCCTCTCCCTGCTTTGCACCTTCATATCCCCACCAGCCCAGCTGCTCCTCCATATCGCCCCACTCCGCGGGGCGCATCCTGCTCCCAGCGCTGTGTGGCGAACCAGCCCCTGGTTGGAGCGCTAAGCTCACCAACAGCCTGGCCAGCAGGCTCCTTCCTTCCCTCACTGCCTCTGGCTGGGCTGATGCCCTGGGAAAGCCCAAGACCCTCCAGCCTGGGGTGCTGGCCAGGAGGAGCCAAGCCCGGCGTATTCCAAAGCCCCACACAGCGCTGGCATGGGGAAGCCTCTCTGCCACTCAGCTAAGCTCTGGAGTGGTGGTGGGCAGGGCCGGCTCCAGGCACCAGCTAAAGAAGCAGGTGCTTGGGGCGGCCAATACCAAGGGGCGGCACTCCGGCCACTATTGGGGCGGCACGTCCGGGTCTTCGACGGCGGGTCCCTCAGTCCCTCTTGGAGTGAAGGACCTGCCGCCGAAGAGTGGAGCGGTGCGATCACGCTGCCACGGCTTTTTTTTTTTTTTTTTTTTTGCGCTGATTGAGGCGGCAGAAAACCTGGAGCCGGCCCTGGTGGTGGGGGAAGCGATTTCCAGCCTGTTCGTGCCCCGACCCCGCAGGCGCCACAGCACCCCCCCCAAGGCAGGGGCTTGCACCCTCTTCACTGTCCCTCGTACTCTGCCCTGGGCCCTACTGGGGAGCCTGGGGCTGCTCCATCCCCTAGGCACCCTCCACTGCTGAGCTATCTTTCTGGTTGGGTTCGCTGAAGCCCCTGCAGTCAGGTCCACTGGGCCCTGGTGCACAATACATCCTTAGGGCTTAACCCCTTCCTGCCTGTGCTGTAGCTGGGGGACAGGAGGCGGCTGGGTTATGTCCATGGCCAGTAGCAGCCTGGAGGTGTTAGCTGCCTTTCGACACTGTGTGGGCAGGAACGGACAAGCTGCTTCCCACCACAGGCAAGGGAGAGATGAACTCTACAAAGACATGGGCCAGGTCATTCCCTCCCCTCCCCCTCCTCCCCTGCTGCTGGAAGCAGCTCCTGTCCCTTCCCTCCCGCACAATGCTGAAAGGCTGCTGTGGCCACCCTGTGTGAACCCTGGCAGAAATCTGGGGGGGCATGTGACCCTGGATGCCCCCCCACGCATTGCCTTGGGAAGATGCAGCGCCAGGTACCAGGAGAGGCAGGTCCATCCCCAGGGGCCCAGCCAGGCATGGAGGGCGGAGCGCTCCAGGCAGGGAGAGTCGGGTCGGTCGGTCACCCCCGCATGAGAGAGAGGTGTATGGGAGTGTGTGTGTGTCACCCCTCCCCATGTGAACCCTAAAGCCTTAAAGATAAGAAGGTAAACAAAAAGACTCCAACTACGCAGTATTTCTTTTTAACAGGGGCTCAGTCAACTTGATATTAATTTGAATGTTTGTACTGCATAGTTCTGATTGATTGCTGTTGAACTCGCTTGAATATGAGTAATTTTACCAGGTGTCCTGTATTCAGCATAGGGAAATATGGTCACCCTAATAACTAGATAAGGACAATTTACCAGTTGTGTACATTTATTGTAGTAAGGAGATAGCAAAATGTCTATCATTTTCAGGGGTATAACCAGGTAGTTGTATGCACACCAGGCCAAAACAATGACTGCTGTATAATTTGGAGGTCTCCAATATATATTTGGGGTGAATCTTGGTTCTCTGGAAGTCAATGGAAGTTGTCCCTTTGACTCCAGTGGGGACATGACTTCACCCTTGGTGTTTAGAAGACAGAGAGGTATACTCTTGACCTGGGCAAGGGTTCCATCTATTTTACTTCTTCCACTATCACCTTACCAGTGGGACTAGTGGGACTAGTCCCATATATAAAGTTACATACACACTACATTAGTGTTTGCAGGATTAGGCCCTAAATCCAGATGAACTAAAACCTACATGCTTCTTCATTGGGAGAAAAATTATGCTATGAGTGTTCCATTCCATAACCCTACTCTGACAACTAGGGTAAGTGCATTAGGCCAGCTTGAATTTTGTAATGACTCTTAGGACTGGAATGGGAACATCTCTTCTTTCTTTCTGATAAACAGTGTTTTGACTCTTTCTCACAGTATCCTGAGCCAAATCTCAAGGAAACTAAAAAGAGCAACCAGCTATGAGTGAATAAATTCTTCTTTGTCTCTTTTTTTCTGTATCAGCATATCTCCTCTGAGTGCTGCATAGGCTCACATATGATCATTTAGCATACTAAGATAACACTGTACTTGAAAGACTAATATATCACTTCTTTGTGAAATAGTAGAAAGAGAGCTGTGAACAAGTGACAAGGGCTCTGTTTGTACAGAACTAACAAACAGCTTTTTCTGTTGCTTTTCCAGACATGCTGTCCTTGTTACTAGGGCTAGACAGTATGACACTCTTTACAGTCGACCTTATCACAAATCCCCATAGTAATGAAACCTAAATCCAAATCTTTCATTATCAGAAAACTCATGTCCACTGATTTTGGTTATCAGAGCTGAGAATAAACCCAACCCAATCTGCTCAATAAATACTGTACAGCTTTGGAGAATAGCACTTGCTCAACACTTCAGTAGGAAATAAGATTGTTTTAAATCCACACCAAAGCCTTAGGTCTGTAGCTCTTGTTTCTAGGGACAATTTTTTTGTGGCTGAAATCCCCATATGGAAAATTCATTTGATACTGAAGATTTTCCTTGGAAATTTGATGCTCTCTGTGTGTGGAGACACAAAAAGCACATTTGGAAATGTTAGAATAAAAAATGTTAAAGTAAAAGAATCAAAGAAGCATGGCTAAAATTTCCTTTTCAGCCAGCTTAAGACAACCTCAGAAGACTACAAGAGTTCCACAGATAATGTAATCAGCTCCCAGAAACAAGGTTTCCCAAACAACGTAATGGTTCTGCAGATATCAGCTTTAAACATGCAGGCAGAGCCCTGGCATTGGGAGAGCCATTTTGTCATCCTTGTATAAATCTCTGGTGAATTTCTACATGCACTGTACTTTTCAGTGCTGCCAAGACAGACTTCTCCTGGGGCAACACTGGGTTCAAGGAAAACAAACTCCAGGAGGCTGGAAAGGAGGAGACCAGACAATTGCCATGATTTATTTGAAACCATCTAAATCAAATTATCTCAGACAGATGGATGTCTCTTGTGCCACCGCAACATAAGAGTTAAATAATTAATTACAATAAACTAAATTCATAAGTGACGTGTGAAGTGGTCAGCCCAGTGATTGACAGGAAGTAGGTTAATTTTAAAATCTGGCTGGGGAATCCCATTTCTTTGTAAATGTATTTGAACCTCAGAGCTTTGTAAAGCTCTTGAAACTCTTTAAATTAAACTCTTGACTTATTATTGTTGATATGGCACCATACCTTTGTGTGATACTCAGGGCCGACTCTGGCTTTTTTGCCGCCCCAAGCAAAACAAAAAACAAAAACCGTTCAGGGCGGCCGGAGCGGCGAAGCAAAAAAACCCAAACCGTTCAGGGCGGCCGGAGCCAGGGTGCAAACTTTCGGTGCCACTTAGTTGGTGGCTCCGCACCGCTCCCGCCTGCAGGTGAATTGAAGGTCGGCGGGGAGGGAAGGACGCGGGCTGCCGGGCTTGCTGCAGACCTGGCACCGGCTGGGGCAGACGGAGCGCGTAGCCCGCTCCCAGCAGGGCGCTCCCCTCCTCCGCGCCACCGCCCCCTACAGGGCGGCTAGAGCGGCGAACCAAAAAAAAAAGGGCGGCCGTGCCACCCTAGGATTGGACGGAATGCCGCCCCTTAGAATCTGCCACCCCAAGCACAAGCTTGCTCGGCTGGTGCCTGGAGCTGGCCCTGGTGATACTTTACAGACACGTAAGACAAGTCTCAAAGATGTCAATAAAGGACTTTAAAACTGCTCCTGTTCTATGATATGGTGTGGTATGATATATCTGCCTAGACATATTAAATAGAGCATCTAAACAGACAAAATAAAGGATGCAACACAAAAGCAAAGTTAATGAGCATATTGGTTTGCAACACATTTTTTTAGTACTCAGGGGGGCCTTCTTTGATCCTTTCTAAATGTGATGGATTTTTTAATGTTTGTTTCAAATAACAGCGTGAGTGATATTATAGGGTTGTGATATGAGACATGAGAGCAGTGTTAGTGGAAGAAAGGTAGATGAAAGAAATGAGTTCTTAGAAGGAATCTGAAGGAGGGGAGCCCCTTCCTTGCCACAAGCTAAGAAGGGATTTATGGTTTAGGGTTAAAGCCATGAAAATCTTAATGGTTTTATGTGGATACCAAAGACCCAAACAGTCAAAATAAGATTTGGAGTGCAAAACCATAGGAGCTATAACAAAAATATAAAAATCTTCTGTGCCTCCTACCCCACTCCTGCCCCATATTGTCTTTTAGAATACATTTTACATTCAAAATTACTTCCCATTTCATGAATCAAACATATAAACATGTTTCAAGTATTTTATTTATTCTATTTTAGTTCACACTGCACACACCACTTGTGTGTGTATGTTTTTCGTGTGCTTTGTCTGCGACTGTTCAAGAGTATGTCTTTAACTTCCTCAGAATAGTCTTTGTCAATACCCATTAGCCATGGAGAAACCAGGCCTGGAGATGGAGAAGACCTAGGTTGGGGTGACTGATGCGTACTGAGTCCTGTGTCAGGTGATGAGGTATTAAGGGGAGAGTTCGAGGTGGCTTCACTGCCATCTGTTTCAGGTATGGGAACCATGTTTGTCTAGGCCATGTAGGTGCAATGAGAATGACCCTGGATTTGTTCTGCCTGATCTTGTGTATAACCCAACTCAGAAGTGGAATTGGAGGGAATGCATACATTAGCAGCGCCTCCCGTTTCATGAGGAGGGTGTCGCCCAGTGAGTGGCGTCCCATCCTCGCTCAGGAGCAGTATTGAGGGCACTTTGCATTGTGAGCTGTTGCAAATAGGTCTATAGTGGGGAACCCCCATAGGTTGAATATGGTGGTGAGGGTTGCATAGTCCATCTCCCACTTGTGAGTTTGTGAGAAGTCTCTGCTCAATTGGTCCACTGGAGTGTTCTGGTGTCCTGGCAGGTAGGATGCCGAGATGTCTACATTGTTGGAGATGCACCAATTCCAGAGGCGTATTGCCTCCATACACAGAGGGTATCATCGGGCTCCCCCTTGGCAATTTACATAGAACATGCATGCTGTGTTGTCCGTAAGGACTTTGATAGTAGTGTTGTGGATTAGAGGAAGGAAGTGCTTGCATGCGTTTCTGACTGCTCTTAGTTTCAGTATGTTTATATGCAAGTTGGCTTCCGCTGTGGACCAACGACCCTGGATCATGTTGTTGCCCAGGTGAGCTCTCCATCCCATGAGGGCGGCATACGTGGTGATCATTATGGTAGGAGCTTTCAGTTGGAATGGGACACCTGAGCAGACATTTTGTGGGTGTGTCCACCACTCGAGGGAATCCTTTACCTTGCAACGCCTGTTGAGGGAGTGCTTGTGTGGTATATAGCAAGTGCGAAGCCAGGCTTGTAGGCATCTCATATGTAGTCTGCCATGTTTGATGATGAAAGTCGTAGCGGCCATGTGCCCCAAAAGTTGTAGGCAGGTCCTGGCGAACGTTTGTGGGCTGTCCGTAGTAATCAGAGTGGTTAAGTTGAAGAAGCGCTATTGGGGTAACCTCGCGGTTGCTGTGAGGCAGTCGAGATAGGCCCCTATAAATTTCAATTGTTGGACAGGGACACAAGTGGACTTCTGAAGATTTATTTGCAGTCCGAAGTTCGTAAAGAGGGCTATTGTGGTCTGTGTGGCTTCTAGTGCTGCCCACTGTGTTGTACTTTTAACAGGCAGTCGTCCAGGTATGGAAAAATCATGACCCCCTAGTCTGCGAAGGTGAGCTGCAGCGACAGCAAGGACCTTGGAGAAGACCCTTGGGGCGGTTGACAGTCCAATGGGTAGCACTTTCTATTGGTAATGTTGATGTTCTAGTGTGAAGCACAAGAATCTTCTGTGCACTGGGTGAATGGTGACATGAAAGTAAGCATCTTGTAGGTCGAGGGATGAGAGCCAATCTCCTTTCTCTAATGCCGGAATTATCATCGCTAGGGTCACCAATTTGAATTGCTGCATTCTCACAAACTTGTTGAGTTTGCGTAAATCCAGAATGGGTCTCCATCTGCTGTTCTTTTTCTGAGTGAGGAAATAATGGGAACAAAATCCTCTTCCTCTGTTTTGAGCTGGTACCGGTTCCATGGCCCCTAATTGCAGGAGGTGGTTTATTTCCTGTTGTAACAGGGGCTCGTGAGAGGGGTCCCTGAAGAGGGACGGGGAAGAGAGGTGGGTAGGTGAGATAGAAATAAATGGGATGGAGTAACCCTGGTGGAGAATTTCCAAGACACATCTGTCTGTAGTGATGTTGTTCCAGACTAGGAAATATGGTGACAGGCAGTCCCCAGATGGTGTTAAAGTGGGGTTCAGATCCGGAAGTAGAGAGTATAGAAGTCTCGGGCCCTCAACCAGACCTTCAAAATGATTGCCTGGAGGTGGAAGGCTGGGACGTGGGGGCTGGTCTTGATTCTGCCTTTGTCCCATCTGCCTCTGTTTGCGGTGTTGGGTATAGTGTCTTTGGGGCTGGGAGTATGGTGCAGCCCGGAATTTTTGGTTGTAAAATCTGCCTGGCTTTTTCTTGTTTCCAGGGACATAGATGCCCAGAGTCTTTAAGGTGGCCCGGGAGTCCTTTAAAGTATTTAGGGACACGCCTGTGGACTCCACAAACAATTTCTGACCCTCAAAGGGTAGGTCTTCCACAGTAGTCTGCACCCCACTTTGGAATCCAGATAGGTGGAGCCAGGATGCCCGATGCATGGCCACGGAGGTCACGATGGAACATGCTGCTGTGTCTGCGGAATCGAGGGAGGCTTGGAGGACCATCCTTGCAATGAGAGCCTTCAGAGATGTTGGATTTATACGCATCCTCTCTTGTCTTCTGGCAGGTGTTCAATAAAGGATGACATTTTAGAAAATGTGCGTATATTTTGCCAGCAGTGCAGAGTAATTTGCAATGTGGAATTGTAAGGTGGCGGAAGAATAGGCTTTTTGCCCAAAGAGGTATAGCCTCTTCCAGTCCTTGTCATAAGGGGTGGATCTAGACTGTTGTTGTTTGCCCCTTTGATTTATTGTCTCCGCCACCAGTGAATTAGGAGTGGGGTGGGTAAATTGAAATTCAGCCCCTTTTGCCGGCACATAATATTTTTTGTCCGACCTTTTCCAGGAGGGAGGGGCTGTGGCAGGTGTCTGCCAGATGGTTTTCGCAGGGTCCATTATGGCAGAATTAATGGGTAATGCTATTTTCACCAATAGGGACGCCTGGAGAATGTCTGTTAGCTTATGTTATGTCTCAGGGAGCTCAAGGAGTTGTCAGGGGATTCTGCTACCCTCTTAAAGAGGTCTTGAAATGACTTGAAGTCATCCCCCAAAATGGGGATGGTGGCAGGATTGTGTCATCTGGGGACGATGATGAAATGTGTGTGAGTGGCAAGGTGTCTCCTTCAGGCGCATCCTCCTGTTCTTCAGTCTCCTCATCCTGGGCCTCTGAAGGTGCTGGGTCTGTTGGTGAGGGACAGCGAGTTAGGAACCCTAATGTTCTGGGATCTATAGATCGCCCAAGGGTCCCAGTATGGCCTGTTGGGTGGCAAGGCAAAGGAGGTGGCATCCAAGGTTGAGCCTGCCAACCTCGCATGTCTACCAATGGCTGGTGATGTGAGGGTCCAGCCTTAGGAGAGGAGTGGCGAGGGTGTACATCCGTGTCATCCTCATCATCATCATCACTAGAGCAGGGGTGCTGAAGTCCCAGGAGTGAGGATTTGGCTTGGTCCGGGCCTCGCAGGGGTACCGTCGGTACCAAATAAGGGGGTCCCAGGAGTAGAAGAAACTGCCAGGTCTGCCTGTCTGCTGAAATGCTGCGGAACTGGGAAACTCGGTGCCGGAGATGGCAGCACAGTCTGAGAGGACGGTCAGAACTGTCGATGCCGAGGTCTTGCTGAGCTGTGTATGTGCAGCAGGTGGTGCCATTGCACTGGTTGGTGCAGGGATGTTCTTCGGCCCCGTCAGAGCCAAGCTAGGAAGAGCCTGCCTGTACCGGGTCCTTGGCTCCTCGGGAAGTCTCGGTACCAGATTTTTCCAGTGCTTCTCAGTCCGAGACTCTCAGTGCCGTCGGTACCGGGACAGATTTTTCACCAGGAGACCGTTTTCTTTTAGGCGGTTCTCGCTATGGCAATGAATGAGAGTGGTGTTTGGTCGCCTTTTTAGAGACAAGGTCCTTAGAGGCGGTCTTAGTTGTGGTGCCTGTGTCTGAGGCTGCCGCTGGCGACTGTTGCCCAGGAGGCATCCTAGACTCTGGGTCGGAGGCTGGCCTGAGGGATTTCTCCATCATTAGTCATTTAAGTTGAAGGTCCCTGGCCTTCCATATCCTGGCAGTCAGTTTTATACAATGAGGACACTTTTGGGGAATATGGGTCTCTCCGAGACATTGGACGCACAGCATGGCTGTCAGGCTGCGTTTAAAGCCAGGGGAACCAGGCACGCCTGAAAAAGGGCAGCTCTGGAGAAAAACGGGGTCAGCCCGTTTTTATTTAGTCATTGTTGATGGAGGTCCGTCAGATGGTGGGAGAGGAAAAACTATGACTAATACTTTTTTTTTTATATGGAAGAAAATAAGAACTAAAGTTAACAAAAATTAATTAGGATTTAAGGGATTGAAAGAGAAATATTGAGCTATCTACGTATTTGAAGAGGTGCTGCTGTTGCTCCAACTCAAGCCAAAGGCGGTACATGCTAGGTAACCGCTCAGAGCAGTGAGAGACGGCTGCTGTGCACAGCTAACCGGGGAACTGCTACTACAAATATCTGATTACAAGCACAGGGTACCAAGACACCTAAAGTGGAGCACCCACAGGGACACTCCTCGAAGAAGAACTGTTGACTTCAGCCTTCATCCTGGAGTTTTTATGAGGTCTTTTAGATATCCTGGACCCAGAACATGTGAGAATGAAATTATTGCAGCACAACATAGACTTGCTGCTGTGTTATTGCTATTTACACTGTTATAGGCTTTTTCCACGAGATTTTGAATACGTGCAATTTTTACATGAATTTCTTTTCTATATCTTTGTGTCACAGTGTGCATAATACAAGGGTATGTTTTCATCACAGAGTATGGAGAATTGCACACTCAGATTTGCACACACAGAGATGAGACTATCCCCCTCAACCTTAAATCCTGTTCATTGCAGAGTTGAGTGTGTGTAATCTGGCAAAGTTAGTAAATGCAGTCCAAAAGTTAAAGTCTGTCAGAGAAAACTTTACTCCCATGCATTGTTTGTAAGGAATTTGATTATACAGTTTGTTTTAAAATGATTTTTAAAAAACAAACACACAAGCCCAGATCAGGCTACAAAAAACAACAACAGCCCCTTATAGTCTTATGTGGTAACTTACCTGTCCTCCTAATCTCCTTTCTGCCTAGGAACCAGTCAGTTTCAAAGAGTCTCCCTAATGTTGCTGTAATAGCCAGCAACCTAGCAGACACCAGGGACTCAAGTAGAATCCTCCATAGCTAAAAATATGGGTTTCTACAGCTTGAGTTAGACAGTCAGGATCTGTAGGCAGGAGCTATAATGGACCCATATCCTCTGTAGATCAGCCACAGAAGGAAGTTCATAACACACTGACCATTGGGTTATATAATAACACAGTGTAAGTGCTTAGTCCCTGTTTACCCTAATTACCTCTACCCATTATTATGTCTCGTGTAGCTGTAGACAGAACAAAATGGGGTATAATACAATGTGTTACAATGATATACCTAACTCCACCTATAGAGAACATAAAATAAGATGAGGAAGGAACTCATTAAAGCTTTTTAGTCAAGAGAAATAGATATTTCGCACATAAGCAGACAGTGAGTATGCCTGGTACAGGGATGAATTTACACAGTGAGTGCAACTCCAGGATTATACTCTTTGGCCAAGATTTTCAAAAATGGACACCAAGAGATAGGCTTCTAGGGATACTTTTCTCAAGGCACAAATAACACCTACCTCCTGCTGAGTTTCAGTGAGAGAAAGGATGCCAAGTGCCATACATCTAGCGTGACACTCTCACAAGGCGGGGCTCTATCACACGGAATGTCATGCATCAGGCTGTTTCAGGCAAACAGTGCACTTCCCCCTGATGTCCAGTAGATGATGCTACTGAGCGTCAGGTCAGACATCCAGCCCCAGGCACCTCTAAACCCCTAGCCAGACCCTCCTAACCCTCAGATTGATTCCAAGTTACGCCCATCTCCCAGCCAGTAACTAGATTCCCTTCTTGACCCCAGAGAGCAGAGCCGACACTAGGCATAAGCAGATTAAGTAATTGCTTGGGGCCCCCAGAAGCTCAAAATGCCCCCCCCTATTCTTTATTATAAGAACTTGCCTGTTTTAGTATGGGGTGGTGCAAAAATATTCTTACTAAGAGCCCCCAGTCAGATACCACTCGCTCTGTGAAAGAGAAACCCCTACCCTCAGCCAAACTCACACACTCCCAGAGAGAGCGCAGCCACCATCTCCCAGCTGCCCTCCCAGACAGCACCAACCCACCTACCTACTCCAGTACTTCCAGACATCCCAGCACCATCCAACTCCAACAGTATCCCAACCTCAGGACCCACTCACCAGTTCCAGACAGCCTCTAGACAGCACCCATCACCCCAGCTACTGGAGACACCTCGGTATTGCCAGTCACCCAGCACCTATCCCAGCAATCTCAGAGACCCACTAGCACACACTCCCTGCCCCAGAATCCTAGATGACAAGATTCATGCAGCAATATGTCCTACCCCACTACTGGCTGGGAAAGGGTGTATTGGCGAAAATCTGACGTTTATAATAATATACAAGGGATCTGCAATTTAGCACATTTAATAATATGCATAAAATACCACATGGAGCTACACAAAACTTGGCAGCTATGTGTGAGTTAGGCACCTACGTGGCATTTGTGCCTTTGAAAATCTTTCCCCCAAATCCGTAGTGGCCTAATTGTCTAAAATACTGAACACCCACCAGCATTTCACTGCCATTCGTGCTTTTGAAAAAAATCAGACCACTTATTTAGGGGCTGAACTGTAGGCACTCATGTTTAAAAATTTTGGCCTTTGATTTCTTTGTAATTTAATACATTCCAGGCAGACCAGTTTGAGAATGGTGCAGATTGTCCCATACAGATCTTAAGAAGAATGAGTAATCCTGCAAAAAAAATTTAAATCAGTTTTGCTATTTCCCTAATTTCTTTCTATTTGGAAAGCCAGTCCTTTTAGAGAGGAGGATTTACTTGTTGCCAAGAAGGAAACAGAAGTACATTAACAGGGATACATATGCAGGTGTAGAACATAAAGGATACAACTATATTTTGAAAAGAGAAACATGAGGACTTTTTACAAATGATTTTTGTTTAGACTTTTGGAGACTTACTCAGTTTTTACAAGTTAAAGGAAGTGGTCTAGTCATATTTTTTGGGAAGATTACAAAAACAACTGTGACTAAATTCCCAGAAGTTGTAACATGCAGAAAGCTAGAACAAATAGACAATGCCTTGTGAGCTTTCAGAAACTGTTTGTTACTTATTTGAAAGACACGCCACTGTTGCATCAGCAAGCAAATACTGTATTATTAATGGTTTATATAATAAAGGCAGGAAACATAAAATGAGATTAAACATAATCTTCCCTTCCCAAGACTTCCCAAGAGAAGACTGTCATCATGCAGTGAGAAAATGTTAAGTATGGGTGAAATCCTGACTCCATTGAAGTCAATGGTAAGGCTCCCATTGACTTTCGTGGGATGAGGATTTCAACCATACAAGGTTTTTAGGTTTTTTGTTTTGTTTCCTCCATTCAGAAAGGATCCCGTGGACCTCTTTTACAAGGCTTTTTAAATCTACTAAGCTCTGAAATTCTTATATTCTTCACAGTGTTTTCTCCACACCTTGCATTCTGGAAAAATGACATTTGACTTATTGAATAGTCTCATTAAATAAAAAAATTGTCTTAGCTCCAAGAGTCAAGGACCTGTCTTTTGTCTGGAAAGAGCCAGGCACAATTACAATGCTGCAGAGATAATAAATAACAACATTGGGCCAAATCCTGACATCTTTGCTTGAGCAAAATTCCCACTAAAGACCTTTATTTGTGATTGTATATCCTGACACATTTTTAGTCTTCCTTGGTGCAATGTGTTTTGTCATTTTTAAAAAGATTAATATCACTGTCTACTCTTGCTTTTCATTTCATCTCCCCCACCACATATTCAGTTTTTCACAGCTGAAAACAATACGAGCATTTACCATATGAACCACCAGCAAGTAGACATGACCCATAGTTTAGGAGCCTGAGAGATAACACATTAGCTTGGAGAATCCCAAAGTGTTTTGCAGATGAGGGGTTAAATTCTGCTCTCAGTTATACGCTTGCAACCTGACCAAAGGCAATGGGATTTTAATGGCGTAAATGAGAATAGAAATTGGCCATTTACCCACCACTGAAATGCAAACACATTTGGACTGTAATGCAGAGCAATCATTTTTTATTTGGCAATAATGTCTCCAGATAAAGCTACCTGGACTGTATTTTGCAAGAGGCAGAATGTAATTACCCAAGTAAGAATTTGGCCACCATACGAGGTTAACACCCCTTTTCTGCAAAAAGAGCCAGCAAATCTTCTGTTACCACTGAAGCGGTCAGGACCTTGGTTTTACGTACCTTCCAACAAACAGCACCTCCCCCAGCAGAATGCTGCCTAACACCATCCTGTGACTGACTCAGAGGGAAGAAAGCCACTACATGAATCACCAACACACCACTTCCCAAGAATGGGAAACCACAGTGTACGAACATTTGAGTTGTTGTTGTTTTTTTGTTTGTTTTTGTTTATTTTTGTTTTTTCAGGGAATAGGGACTGCAATGGCCACCAGCCACACACTCGATGGGGTTTGTGGGGCATTGTGGTTTACTTGAGGTTATATTTATATTAATATTATAAATTGGAGACCTCTAAACAGATAGTTTTCAGGACCTTGTAAATATTCTCCCCTCCTACTAAGACTAAAAAGCCTGCAGATCCTCCATTCCCTGCTCCACTTATTGTATTGTGTCATTGTCTCAATACCATGAGGTCTTGTCAATAACTACATTGGAAGAACATACAAAAACATGCAAAACCCACTGCCAGCATTTCATAATGATATATCAGATTAATTATGGGAAAAACAATAGTGCAGGACTAGTTTAGAGAAGTATTCCATTATTCAGTTGCCTATTTGAACCTATGCAAATTCTCAACAAGCCTCACAACCCTCCTATAGACAACCACCCCTCCCCACGCATCAGGACCTAGCTCACTGCCTGTTATCTTATTTGGGGTTGAGGGTAAGGGTCAGAGTTAGATACCCCTCTGATGTGCTTGGTGGATGGCCAGGAGACTTGCTCCCCACTACAATTACTTTAGGAGTGCACCTGACGTAACATGTTCCACTTCTGGAATCCTTGTGATGAGTTTCCCTTTCTCACTATTCCTCCACCCTCACCCCCCAAGATTCTTCCCTTCCTGGCTTTCCCTATGTTGTTCCTTCCTCTCTGCCTCTGCAAGTTATGTTGTTTCCCCACTTGCTTACTTCTCTCCTCTTGTAGCGTAGTATCTTACCCTTCTTCTCCTACCCCATTGGGAAGGTTTTATCCTTGGTCTGTTTCCCTTGGACTCCCCTCACAGCCTCTCTTTTCTATCTCCTCCTCTGAGAGGGATCTCTCTGAAGTGTCTTCCTCTCTGAGGATCAGAGACAGAAGATCAGAGGAAAGCAAGACTATCTCATCCTCCTCTTCCTCTCCCGGTCAAAGGTAGGGAAACTGAGCAGGGGGCTGAGGATACAGCAAGGGGAGCAGTGATGTTTTCAATTCATTTAAAATTGAAAACATTGAATGAATGAAACTTTCATAACAATACAATTTACTTTAAG
Organism: Platysternon megacephalum; assembly: GCA_003942145.1. Taxonomy (NCBI): domain Eukaryota; kingdom Metazoa; phylum Chordata; order Testudines; family Platysternidae; genus Platysternon; species Platysternon megacephalum. The sequence goes on along the minus strand of QXTE01000024.1, from coordinate 1,398,632 downwards.
ACAACATTGAATCTCTGATTTTCAATGGTCTCTAATAAGACCCACATTTTCCTAGTTCTAATCTACCTCATGAGGCCGTCAAGGTGGCAATTTCCTGTGTTATAATTAATTTCTCTTATATTTCAGACACTTTAAAAATATGTCTTCGTTGCAATTAGATGTAGAAATTACAATATTTTTATTATTGAGCAGTTTTCCTTTAACAAGAAAAACTGCATTAATCCTGAGTCCTAATTGTCACCTTCACCTCAGTATTACCTGGTGCAGTATAGAATTTCCAACACTGGATCTTGATGGGCTGAGATGCAAGGATCTACTCCATGCAGCATCTTTTAAAAAAAAAAGTAGAATTGGGTAATAAAAACAGATCTCTGCTCCGGTAGTGGATCAGTGGTCACTAGACAAGCTTTTAGTTTGATGACATGCATTCTTTTTCAATATACTTGCATTGGGAAGCTTGTGGGCATATACAATGAGAATAGAAGTGCTTCCATCACTTCACAGATATATATATATCAAAAATTGGGAAGAGGTACAACAGTTTCACATTTTAAACTCCCAAACTAAGGCCTACGTCCTGCAGTTGAGTGTGCCTGGGCAGATTCCTGACCCATGCAGGGCTCCACTGTCGTCAGTAGGACTCCATGCAGTCGCCAGGGCCTGCCCATGTGGTATCAGTTGCAAGACTGGGCCTCAAACTCTATGATAGATTTTAATAAACAAATGATCTACAAACCTAATAAAATAAAAATATGTAAGGAAATCACACATATACAGCCTAACAAATTAAAAAGAGATAGGAGAGAATGGGGAGAAAAAGATCCCCAAAATTAAGACTCATGTTGTTGTGTTTAATCAGCCCATTCAGCTTGCTATCCAACATGCGCTTGTCATCACACAATGGCTGGCCCTTCAAGGGGGGTTGGGGCCCAGCCCCACCTGTGATTAATCAGCTGCCTTCTGGCTGAGTCTGTGGGCCTAGTGGTCAGGTGATAGCCAGAAGAGCACCTGTTCCTTGTAACCCTAAGCTCAGTTGTGCTAGATAACTGTAGGGTGTAGATGGGCTCCTGGAGGGGGTGCTTGTGTAGTGGAAAGACCCAAGCTAGTAGGTGAAATTTTTCAGGTATGTAATATGGGGAGTGAGAACTGCAAAGAAAAGAAAGGGTCCTGTGGGACTGGGTTCAGGCAAGGCCTCAGAGGGACTGAGAGAGGTAAGGTAAGAGCAGAGTTTAAATTCAGATGGAGTTATCCGGAGCAGGGCTCTGGTAATTATTTTCAAACCCATAGGAGCCCCAGCGCCTCCTGCGCAGCTGAAGCCACAAGTCCTGATGCGTCCCGCGGGGCTGAAGCCCCAAAACCCGGAGCTCTGGGAAATACTCAATGAGAATTAAAGCCCTGGGCAGCAGCCTCTGAGAACTGTAGTCTGTGTTGGGCAAAAGAACGACTTTATTTTGGTATTCTGCCTAAAATTTCTGTTTACCCACTAAATTGTGCCCTGAGCCAAGGGCTTGAAACAGACTCTGATGTGACTTTGATCCTTCCTAAGCTGGTGAGTTAGCCTACCAGTGTGTACTTGCACTAAAACAAATGATGTTTGTCTTTATACCAATGGCTATGAATATATATGTGTGATACTAGGAATATAACTGTCATATAAAAACAAAATTACTCAGATTTTTTTTTCTTTTTGGCTTGCCAGCCCTAGGGTGATTTCTGTTGATCTAATCAGAAAATGATAACCAAAGGGCAGTTCATCTCATAACATAAGAGAAAGCTCACCCATAACTAACAGAGACCAAACTCTCTTAACATGCTCAGTGTCCTTCAAAAAACTACATCATGTCCAAGATCTTGCAATAACAATCTTAATCTAAAATACATTCTTCAAAATGGTGTGTCTTGAACTTTTCTAATTACACAGCTGTTTAGATGTTGGAAAGAGAGCTAAAATAATATTTTCTACATATTAATCTTTTAGCAGGAATGATAGTTTTAGTATAGCTCTACCCGATTTCTTGTATCCTTAGTACAGCAGTCTAAGTAACAAATACAGGTACAGCTAGCTGATGTGTTGATTTGGCATCCTGAATCACTCACTGAAACAGCAGACAACAAAGCTGTTTGAGCACTAACTTAGCATGTTCCAAATATATTCAAAAATAGTGTATTGTTCATGTGTAACACCAACAGGAAAAAAAGCCATGCTGCATTTTTGACTGAAATGATCCCAATTCTTAATGTACCTGCCTGGCAATGTCTAAGGGAAAAATGGGAAGAGCCTTGTTTCTCAAAGGAAATGAAAACCAGGAACTCAAAAGTTTTTATAATGCACCGAATCCTGAAATCAAATGGTCCCTTTAAATCAGTGGCCCTATAACTACCTATAAAGTACACAAGTCCATCCACAGAATATAGGAACTTCCAATGGGTGAGAATTGGTAGCAATAATTCAGTACGTGCTTTCTAATTAGCCTTAGATCTTTGGCTACTTAACTGGAAAACTGATAAAGACCCCATGTAAGACATAAATATATAATTTAGTGAAGTAGCAGTTCTTTCTTTTTCGTAGTAATTCAGTGTCTGCTAGACTAATAAACAGTGTGGGGGCCAGTTATCTACAGCATTAATTTGATTCTCTTTCAAAGACAAACTGCACCCTCTTCTGCTATAAAATGGCCAAGACACTTAACGTGCCTTTCAAGACTCAGAGTTACCTTAGTATTATTTTAGCTTCACATATTTACCTGCAGTTAAGTGAACTGCTTCCTTTTTTGTCTTAAAGAGATACTGCTAAATACTTCTTCCGATTGTTAATTTGATTTTTCACTCCCCATCCTTTGCACTGTCCTCTTGGGCACTTTAAAATAGCATTTCTTTTGCAACTGTTGTTTTCTGTTTCAGAGAGATATCCCGCAAAATACTGAATGCTTTTGCTGAGGTGCTGTTGCAATATATGGGCTAAGGTGTTAACATAGCCCAGTCATTATGCAACATTAAACCATCTTAAACAAGGTCTTAAATTTGGTATACAGAAACCTAAGCCTGCTTAGTACCATGGCAAACACACCATTACAAATTATTTTAACCTTTTATTAAAGATAAAGAAAAGAAGGAAAAATAGTTAAAGCATTTGACATGTAAAGTATTAAATAAGGCTTTCATTTTAACAACATCCCTTGTTCTTTCCCTTTAGCTGGAGAGAGTTTTTAGAAGGAAAAGGCTCCGTCTGACAGTCTCTTAGATGGTATTAAAGATGGTAATAATCTTCTCCTTCTGGGGAAAATAGAAGAAATTAGTTGAGATGGCCTGGAGCTGTTGTTGTTAAAGTCCAATCCTGTTTATCCCACCTGGTGTTTGGAATTCAGCTGGAGATCATAAAGATGGCGGTGTCATTTGGTTCCCTCTCTCTGGCCCAGTCAGGTCCGGACATCTTTCATGATCAAAATAACAAAGGGCTTGGGTCCCAGGAGATGGTTGGGGTGGCAGCCATGATGGTGAAAGTCACTCCACTAGCCAATTTTTCTCCCCAAAGTCTTATGCCTTCTTATGCCTGAGGAGAATTGTTGTGGGCCACCATAGGCTCATCTGATCTCCTCAGAGTGGGGACTGTCGCTTCCTGAATGTTTGGAAAGCACTACATGCTATGGGTGTTACCTTAACTAAATTTGGAAAGATTGTGTGGTTTAGGGGCAAGCACACAAGAGCGGTAGTCAGGGGGCCTGAGTTCTGTTCCCAGCTCTGTTATGTGACCTTGAGCAAGTCACTTCATCTTTTTGCTCCTTAGCTTCCCCTCCCACCCATTGTGTCTCTCTCATTTATTTAGATTGTAAGCTTATTGGGTCAGAGATTGTCTCTCACTATTTGTACAGTGCCTAGCATAATGGTTTTCCAATCTTGTTTGATGTCTCTAGGCACTATCATTTAATATGAGTCATTATAATCAACATTATCACAAAGTGGTGTGATTAGGTGTGTATGTCACCACTTCATACGCTTCTTAATTAACTTGAGGAATTATTTCTATAAATCATGTGGAATTTTCTCCTTATTGCTTATATGATTTTCAGCCTTCATTTTGTTCATTTTTATATTTGTATTTAAAATTGTGTATTTTCACAATGATGTTATATAAGACACTGTTACTACATATTAACAAATGCCGGACTGGGGTCTTGACCTAGTGTGCACAGCTCTGAAAATAAAACTCTAAAGAACTTTTTCTCCTAGTACTGTAAGAGTGTATAGTGAATTTGAGTGCTGTATGTTTATCTTCTGTACAATGCCATCTAGCAGTTATGTGAGCTAATTGCACACTATATTTTAAATGAGCTTATCACTTCGTAAAGAGAAATTCAGTTTCACTTTCACTATTTACAATCTATATGGGTTAAAAAGTATAAAATATATGAACACTATTTAAAATATGGCTCACAAATTAGTTGCATTGTCCAGTTATGGATTGGCTGGTTTACTTTTTAAGTGGGGAAAAATCTTTGTGTTTCGATTTCATTTTAAGCTTACAGCAATCCAGCACTTACACTGGTAAGGTGGATGTGTCACAGTGACAATATAGTGCTGTGTGTGGGATTTGCAATAATGCCTATGTGATTTAGAAGTACAAGTCCCATTAACCTTCTAACACCATTCTCTGCTGTCTTTAAAAATACAATGGCAGTCTGGGAGCTGAGAGAGGATGCAAGAAACAGAAAGAGGAGGAATCAGGGGAAAAGGTGCAGGAGACCTGTTCATATTGAAGGATGGAAACAGTGAGAAGTAATTGTTCAGATGTATTGTTTTGCCCAGTGATGTAGCCTGGGTCATCAGAATTAAACTGTGATTACAAACAAAAGGAATTGAGTTTAATCTGAATAGACGTTAGTAATGTTTTTGTGACCTGCCAAGCCAAAGGCCCAAGTATGGAGAGAAAAAAAGGAACTAAAGTGTGGCAATACCATTAAGACCTTTGAAGAAAGAAGATCCCTTTACCCATTATCTGAGCTGATACAGGCAATTTGGAAAACTTACTCTAAACAAATTATTGGGTTTTTTTAATTGTGAAGGAGACATCTTACTTATAAATTGCATCGATAATCTTTAAATATCATAATTTATATTATGGCTTCTTTGAATGAACAGCAAAAATAAGATTTAGATGTTGGGGTATAGTACCCAAACTAATACAAAGTAAAATCATTCCCAAACAGCCAAGAGATTAAAAAAATTATAACCAAGGGCTGCAAGTTCTCCTCCAGAGGGGGAGGATTTCAGATAGTATAACATCATAGAAATTAGAGATGACAACGACCCAAAAGGTAAATCAGTGCTCTGCCATCTCAGTCTGTGCCGGGTAGCTGCCTACACTATATTCTCTAGTGATTTTTTCAGTCTAGTTTTAAATATATGTAATATTTTTTTACTCTTTTTAAAAGTATCTGTTTTTTATTAAACATTTAGATTTTGTCCACTGTGCCTTGGTATTCCCAATTTGTGACCATGAAGGGGCTACACAGTGCTGTATCTTTGGTTTGGAATAATACTCTAGACTGAAATGCCCCAGCCTGGTTCTTCTCTGACTCACATGGATGCAAAATAAATAAGCAGAATACCTTCGAAGTCAGTGGAATTACAGATGTGCAAAAACAATATAAATATTGGAATTGAATTCATTACATACTGCTCCTAGACACACACTGACCCAATTACAAATCCACAGGAAAATCACAGAACAGAAAGATCACCAAGTTTCATTGAAAAAGCATTCCATGAAATGAATATATTTTAATTAGAAGAACTATTCCATTGTGGTCTAAGGTGGTGGGTCAGGGGTCAGGTTATGGAGCTGTACTGCACCAGTGGCAGTGCAGGAGGCATTCTGAGAGACACAATGCTTTTGGTGTGCTGGGGATGAAACTGAGAAGCAAATTTTGTATTTACTTTTTAGAAACATGCTCTCACCTGCACCAGTTTTCAATCAGCAATCAGTGTCCAAAAGACTGAAAGACTTGCAGCACTCGAACCCTGCCTCACCATGCCCCCTTTGGGGTGTCCAATAGCTCTACCCATCCTTACACATCTCCTTACACTCACGGAATACTGTCACTGACATTATGGTTGTCCCGTGCACAGGAAGGATGGAGGGTTTCCTGTGCCTCATCTCTTGTGCACTGATGCAGGAGCAACCAGAACCTAGCTCTGAGTTCTGGCTTTCAAAACACTTAATTCCATTAAATTTAGTAAAAAATACAGAGTGAGTACTTCACTCTGCTAACGTCTAAACTGTGCTTGCAAGTTTGGTGGAATTTGACAGAGCAAGACAGCAGAGGGCACTATATACCTACTTGTTAGTCTCTAAGGCAGGGGTCGGCAACCTTTCAGAAGTGGTGTGCCGAGTCTTCATTTATTCACTCTAATTTAAGGTTTCGCGTGCCAGTCATACATTTGAACGTTTTTAGAAGGGCTCTTTCTATAAGTCTATAATATAGAACTAAACTATTGTTGTATGTAAAGTAAATAAGGTTTTAAAAATGTTTAAGAAGCTTCATTTAAAATTAAATTAAAATGCAGAGCCCCCCGGACCGGTGGCCAGGACCCGGGCAATGTGAGTGCCACTGAAAATCAGCTCGCGTGCCGCCTTCGGCACGCGTGCCATAGGTTGCCTACCCCTGCTCTAAGGTGCCACAAGTACTCCTATTCTTTTTGCGGATACAGACTAACACGGCTATTACTCTGAAACCTATATACCTACTGACTCACTTTTGCAGCGCATAAAGCACCAGACTGTAGGAACTGAGAAACAGGCCCACCATTATCTTCACAGCTTTCACAACTGCCACACACAGATTCTTGCAGCACAAATGCACGAAAGCATTTTATATAAAATTAAGTCAAATCTTAATAGGTTCCCTGTTCTCCACCTTTCATTCTAAAGTGATTCTTAAATCCTACCTGTAATGCCTTGCATGAATTATTGGCTGCAACTGAAATGATTTTCTCTGCATCTGATCAGAAACAGGCCAGAGAACTCTTCCTACGTCTCGTCTGACCTCATGAATGCCCAACAACAATCCTACTTATGTTACTGCTATGCTCCAAATAAGAGCCTTCTAATGACTCAAGTGGTAACTAATAGCTCTCATTTGTGTACAGGAGCACTTTTACCTGTGGATCTTTCTCATCACAATAAAAGAGAAGGGTTCAGTTTCTGAACAGTGATTAAAAGCCACAGGCAGGTTTACTGAAATCTGAGCAGGGAGGTATAAACTATGGTTCCCTGTGCCAGAGTGGTGCCCAGAACCACAGACCATTCAATCTCAAGAAGGGCAGAAGCTAGAACCGTCACCAGTCTTCTTCGCTTGGGATTTTTAATGGGGGAGGCTTAATTTCTGTCAAATGCTCTGACTGCTTTGGCCACACACACTCTCTCCAGTGATATGCAAATTTTTGTGGATCCAGGGATAAAGTCATCTATGTCAGGGATGATACAGAAATATCTGAGGAAAGACTGCATTACTTCAGAGCCGGGAAAAATTGTACCTTCCTTCAAACTAATGACAGAATTTTAACGAGGAGCTCAAGAGCACCCCATCTCAGCAGATAACTGCCCTTCCTTCCTTCCACATTTGGGCTGCTCTAAACACAGTAGACTCTCCATTAGTGGTGAGAGCATATCTGTTTTATACTACCACAACGTCCTTCCTGCAAAATTTCCACCTGGACAGGGCTATGCCTAGAGGCCAGTGCAACCCAGGGTTGCATCTAGCCTCATGTCGCCCTCACCATTAGCAATAGGAGCTTCTGTTCACTAAAGGGCTTTGTCTGCACTAGAGTTTTTCTTGGGCATTATTACCAATGGGGATAACTTCATTGATGGAGATGGAGGTGATGCAGGTACAGGCATTTTGACCTCCACATCATCTAGCCCTGCTTTAAGTAGGGATAGACAACATAGTGGTCAAAATAATTGCACCTGGTCTACATTAGCATGTCCATCCATGCTACCACCAGCGAACCACTAACAAGGTACTACCCAGTTGGTGAACCTACTACTAACAGGTAAAAAAAGTTGTAATGTAGATGCATCCTAGGAGGTAATTCATTCTAAATTCACCTCATCACTGTAACACAGCGTGTGACACAGGTGTGCTGGTCAGAGACTGGCTTTTACTTCCCAGGCCCCAGTCACCTGACATTGCTCAGGGTTACAAAGGTTAATCTACATTTACTTCCCTGCCCACACACCACTGAGTTAAAAAATCATGAGTCTGACCCCAAAATATCATCAGATTATTTTTTAAGATGAAATAGGGTTTTGAAGTGTCTTTGAATTTTTTTTTAACTCACCCTGCCTAAGGCCAATATGATTTTGGCCACTGTATTCCCATGTCACTTAATGTTGTGTCCCATCTCCCACATCAGCTCTAGAACCCTGGCTTCAAATTAATTAATGTTTGTGTCCCTGACAGCCCTCTCAGCTGCCCCAGCCCCACATCAAATCTGCCCCCTTGGCTACACAACGAGTTCTGCACTCTTTTTCACCCACCAGGCTTCCTCCGGCGGGGACCCACGGCCCCCAAAGCTGCTGAGGGAGACCCCGGGCCCGGTGCGGACTGGCCAGGACCCTCCTGGACCCCCTGCGCCTGGCCGCCGGCCCGCAGGACCGTCCCGAATCCCCCGGTGCCCACCCAGGCGAGGCCTGGCCTGGAGGGCCGTATGGCGGGTGTCAGGCTCCCCCCCGCTTGCCCCACCGGGGACCCAGGGCCCCCAAAGCTGCTGGGGGAGACCCCGGGCCCGGGGCGGACTGGCCAGGACCCTCCTGGACCCCCTGCACCCGGCCGCCGGCCCACAGGACCATCCCGAATCCCCCGGCGCCCACCCAGGCAAGGCCTGGCCTGGAGGGCCGTATGGCGGGTGTCAGGCTCCCCCCCGCTTGCCCCACCAGGGACCCAGAGCCCCCAAACCCACTGGGGGAGACCCAGAGCCCGGGGCGGACTGGCCCGGACCCTCCCGGACCCCCTGCGCCCGGCCGCCGGCCCGCAGGACCGTCCCGAATCCCCCGGCACCCACCCAGGCGAGGCCTGGCCCGGAGGGACGGATGGCGGGTGTCCAGCTCCCGGTGGCTTCCTCCACCGCGGACCCACGGCCCCCAAAGCCGCTGGGGGAGACCCAGGGCCCGGGGCGGACTGACTTAAAACTGATTAACTTCCTTTTAGGTCCTGTCCTGTACAATTTAAATGCAAACCTGCTAGTCGGCCAAGAAGTGCACTTTTATACTAGAAGGTGTAAATGGATGCTATAAAATAGGTCTTTGATCTATAGACAATCACAGACTTGGTTAAAGCCCATGGGCATGCTAACCAACCTTCTTTCAGACTAAATTGGTGGAGCAATTAAACCCATTTTGTGTATTGGTAGCTGGAAACAATAAAAGCCACCACCCAAGTCATTAATCCACATGGCAAGGCCTGATCAGAAGTTTGTTTACATTTGCAGGAGATAATGCTGCCCGCTTCTTGTTTACAATGTTACCTGAAAGTGACACCAGACAGTCGCATGGCACTGTTGTACCCGGCGTTGCAAGATATTAACGTGCCAGATGAGCTAAAGATTCATATGTCCCTTCATCTTCAACCACCATTCCAGAGGATATGCGTCCATGCTGATGATGGGTTCTGCTTGATAACAATCCAAAGCAGTGCAGACCGACGCATGTAATAGTAATGGTTGATTTTGTAACTTTTTTTCTGCACCATAATTTGTAAATCTATGTTTAGAATCCCAAGAAGATGATAAAGTTGTATCATAATAAATAGAGCTTGTCAAAATGGTCAGTATTTTCTTTTAAAAAAATCAAAAACTGAAAATTTTTGGTTTTCTAAAAATCAAATATTTTATTTTTCAGTTTGTATTTAAAAATGTGTATTTTGGCTGAAAATAAACTGTTCTGTGAACATTTTAGTTTAAGAAAAAAACATTTTTGACAGAAAAAACCTGATGAAAAAGTTTCAAGTGGTTCTAAATATATGGGACAGAAATGACTTAGCCATACACTGTTAAATGTTTTCACATCAGTTTTTTCCCTCAAGAACATAAGGATTATTTTAAAATATCTGTCAGGTCGACTAATGAGTTACTAGATTGCATTTAAGCACATTAGTAACATTTTACTCACATTTGTTTGCTCATGTCAGTAAAGTTTGCAGGACTGAGCATTAGAAGCAGCAGAGAGAAGACAACCAAGGAGAATACATCAGGGGAGAGAGCATGGAAAAAGAGTATTGACTCCTCTTTCTTCTGATCCCAGAGAGTTCTCTCCTGCAGTACACAAAGAGTATGGGCTTTGTGCGTCTGGAGGTGACCCAAGAGTAGGGGGGTTACACAGGGCTTACATTCTCTGAGATTATTTCCCAGAGCCCCCCATAAACCCTCCATTCAGGGCTACAGCCTTCAGCTGCAGGGCAGGGTGTCTCAGGACTTTACCCCATGGTGGCGGGAGGGCACCAGGGCTCAGGGCTTCAGTCCCATAGGGTGCGCCAGGACTGGGGACTCCTGCACCGTGGAAGGCACTAGGGTTTGAAAATATTTACCAGAGCTCCGCTACAGGCGGCTCCAAATGAATTTAAGCCCTAGGGTTACATACATTGTCTTCCTTTCCATAGGCTTCTCCACTGTTAATTATTGGAATTCATGAATATTGTCTATTTTGCTAAATCCTCTTAGTCCTTTAACTTCATTACAAAAAAAAAGATTAATAAGCATTTAACATATTTTTCTTAGGCACAGTATTCTTTGTGCAATATTGCCTCTTTGATTTCTAGTAATAATAATTGATTAATGGCTTCCTGTGCTTTCATTGATTTCCCTACATTTATCTGTTTTCTCATTTTCATTCCTGTAAGTGGTTAGTCTGCGAACTGCTGATCCTTGTTTGGTCTAATTTCATTTTCAGAGGCAGCATCCTGATTTTAGCAATTCCCTCTGTCTTCCGTGAATGCTCCATTAGTGGAGGGGGTGGGGGAAGGAGGGAGAGGAGGGAACTTTCTTATAATTGGATCATTTTTGATTGTCTATTCCCACAGATATTGTTGTCTCCTCTCTGATTCCTGTTATCTTCAAGAATAACTATACTGTACTTGAACCCTATATATTCTGTTGATGGAATAGCAGTTATTTCAGTTGGAATGGAAAGTGTGTTTAATTTAATATAGAAAAATTAAAATCAAACTTTGAAACATGAAGTTCTCCCCACTTATTTTTTCAGTTCACTTCAGTTTTATTTTACATTTGTTTTTCTCTTTAATTTTTACAAAATGTAAGCACCAATACATGATTTTTTTTTTAAATACAAAAATTATTAAGGATTTTCAAAGCTGTTTCTGAGCTGTCAGAAGACTGGATGATTGGTTAAGAATTTAGACTAAGGCACTTCCTGATGACTTCATGTTTGCAGTGGGAAGAGTTGCCCAAAGTAAAAACAACTGGGTTTGAAGAAGTTGTGTGATATATATTTTATTAACAAAGGATTTAATTATGAGCTTATGGCAGTAAGGGAGGAGGGGGCAATATTATCCAGGCTCAGGCTAGCTCCAGATACTCTAATGGTAAAGAATTCTATCTAAATCTAGGCTGAGGTGCTGTGAACAGCTGCATGTCTAGATGCTAATAAAGCTTTCTGAGTTAAAAAACAGCATTCAGAAAAGCAAATCAGGTGAAAATTCTTAATAACATAAGATGGTATACGAAGTAACAGAGGTAAGGACATCTTTAGAAAAGCTGTTCCTTTTGACCTGACCTTATTCTTCTAGGAATTAAAGTATACAATTACACACACACACACACTTAAAAGAACATTAAGGTTGCAAAGTTAAGCATACAGAAGTTTGGAAGTGCCAGAATGCCTATGCAACCTTAATTTGGTCCCCTTGTGAGTATGTGTTATGATAGTCTTTAATTACAATTTCACATACTGTTTTTTTTTCCCACAGGACCTCTGCCTCATTCAGAGCACAGAATGGACAGTGCTTAATGAACAGCTATTCAATATTTTGTTTTCTTCTGGTTCAATGTGTGGTCCCATGCCTTATTTACTGCACACTATTTAAACCCTTAAATCCTTAAGGCAGAATTTTTAATTTCCTCTTAGGCTTTTCTCTGATGCTCACCACTATAATAACCTGAGTCTTTCACAAACATTAATTAATGTATCTAACCGAATACCCCTCTGAAATGAGGAGATGGTGTTATCCTCTTTTTACAGATGAGGAATTGAGGGACTGAGAGAAAAACATAAAAAAATTCCACTAATTTTGGGTGCCCAATCTGAGATGCCTATAACCTTATTTTTAACAGTACTAAGCATTACATGGTTCTTCATATGTTCAAGCATAGTTCCCATTGACTTCAGTTGCAGCTTTGAGCACTCAGCACTTCTGCAGATCATCACAGGGTCTCAAGTTGGGCACCCAAAAAATTAGAAATACACAATTAATGATCACATGTGAAAAGTTTGGTTTAAGTGACTTGATTAGTATCACATAGGAACTCTGTGACAGAGGCCAGGACAGAATCTAGTTATCCAGGGAAGCATTCAGTTGTCTGAACCATGACACCATCCTTCCTCTTCCTGCAACACCCTGCCTCATGCACAATACATCTTCCAACTTCTGCAACAAATGAGTCAGAGTCCCTACAGACAACAGCCTGCTCACCACACAACTCTGATTCATCCTTAGAGCAGCTCCATCCTGTGCACTGACTGAGGTAGGGGTCTTCTGGAAAAAATAGGATGTGATCATGTAATTAAAGACTAACAATGCATATAATGAGGCTGAGTTTAGGTTGCACAGGCAGAGAACAGTTATTTACTTTATTGTAACTGGTTCTTTGAGATGTTAGCAGTGTAGATACCACTGTGGGTACACGTGTGCCTCATGCACATGAGACTGAAGTCTTTTGAATAGCCGCATCCATAGGGGCCATGCATACACACTGTGCATCCTTGTAGTCCCATGTGAGGGCATTAAGGGTAGAGTACCTGCAACCCAGTCAGGGGCCAGCCTGCAGGACAGTCAGTCTCCTGGCAACCTAATGAGTGCAGCTGGTCCTGATAGAAGCTGTCTGACTGCATTACCTGATTAGTTGCAGGAGTCAGCAGGCTGATACTTAAGCTCAGTCCAGTGGCTACTCAACACATTCCTAGCCTGCAGCTCTGCTTGGTCCTGTCCCTGCCTCTAGCCTTGCTCCAGCCTGTACCTCTTCTAGTCCAGCCTGTACCCTCTCCTGCTCCAGTCCCCCGATTCTTCCTGACTCCCTGCTCAGATCCTTTACTCCACCTTCTGACTACAACTCCTGTTAACCCTTCAGCTTTGGCTTCTCACTCTCAGCTTTGACCTGCTTCTACATCTTCTGACTGCAATGCTGGTTAACCCTTGGGCTTAGGCTTTAGCTTCTGGTTGCTAGACCCGACTTGTATAGACCCAGCTCTAACTGGTAGGCCAGACTCTTGCTCCAACAATTAGGCCAGGCCGCCCACGACCCAGTCGCTAACAAACCCCCTCTCAGGGTATGTCTTCACTAGCGTTGTAAAGTGCTGCCGCAGCAGTGCTTTAACGTGGCTGTGTAGTCATGGCACCAGCGCTGGGAGCGAGCTGTAAAAAAACCACCCCATGAGGGGAGTTGCTACCAGTGCTGGGAGCATGGCTAACAGCGCTGGTGTACTGTCTACACTGGCACTTTATAGCGCTGAAACTTGCAGTGCTGGGGGGGGGAGAGGTGTTTTTTCACACCTCTGAGCGAGAAACCAAGGTATAATTTTGATGAAGGTCAGTGGATTATTTCACATAATTACTCTGCAGATATTGGCATATTTGTGAAACAGGTACAGTGAGCCTTAATATTTATGGGGAGAGGTATACCAGTCAACTGTTAACAGATGGTGATGCACTGTGTGAGCCACTTAGGTATTCTTTCTGATGAAATAACCTGACCTTTTGAACAGCTGGCTATGGCTACAAATAACCAAGAACACAGTTGGAAACTTGTGGATCTCTCAAGACAATAGAGTAAAGCTCTGGAAACATCCAGTGTGTGTAACTTTTTCTCTCCTGGGGCAGAATGGGGTTTTGGGAAGAAGACATGTAAATTAATTGAGTGATTAAGGTAGAACTCTGAGAACACCTTGAGGATGAATTTAAGATGAGGCCTCAGAACTACCTTGTCTCTGTGAAATGTCATTTAGAGGGTCCAGCCATGAGTGATGGCAACCAAAAAGACCGTCTTGAGAGTGAGATGATGCAATGAAAGTAGTTCAAAGGGAGACTCAATGAGGGGGACAATAATGAGGTCCCAAGCAGGATTAAGTGAGTAAGTGTGTAACAGACCTTTTGAGAAACTTACATCAGGTAAGAGAAGATTGAGCACAACTGTACAGCAGGATGACAAGCTGAATTTGCTGCAATTGTGGACCTTAATGGAACTGAATGAAATGCTAGAATGTTTTAACTGCAACAAATAGTCAAGGATCTTTGGTATAGGAGCCTGGACTAGGTCTAGATCATTTTGGGCTGCCCATAGGAGAACCTCTTCCATTCTGAAGAAGAACAAGTCTTTCTTGTGGATGGCTTTCTGCACTGTATCAGAATTTCTTAGACTTGTTAGGAGCAGTCTCTATCAGTTGTAGTCACCAGCCAACATCCATGACATCAGATGTAGTAACTTTGGGTCTGTACGTAGAATCATGCTAAGATTCTCAGATATCGGGTCCAGGCAATCTGGAAGTTGAATGGATACTTTTAGGTAGCTGAATGGACACCTGTAGTATATTTATCAGCAAAAACTGTCTCAACCAGTAAGGAGCTAAAAACAATGAGTGGCTCTATCCCATCTGATTTTTGGATATTACCCAGGATATCAGAGGAGGTGGTGGAAAAGCGTATAGTAAGCCTTGTCTCCACAGCAAATGGAAGATGTCTGGTGGTAATCCCAGGCTCATGCCTCCTCTGGTGCAGAAATTTGGATATTTGGCATGGTCCTTGGTGGCAAACAGGTCTATCATTGTTTCTTCCATTGATCAAATATGAGCTCTATGATGAACCTCCATAGTGACCACTTGTGTTTGATGACACATTGTCTGCTTAAGGAGTCTGCTAGATTTTTGCTGACTCCTGTGAGGTGAAGAGTCAATGGGATTATTCTGTCTTCTGAAGCCACATCCATAACTTGAGAGGTGATGAGCAGATGCCTCTTTGCTTGTTTATGTAGTGCATTACAGATGTGTTATCTGTGAAGATCTGCACAGTGGAGCTTTGTAGGACAGGTAGGAATGCCATGCAAATGAGCCTGACATCTCTGCACTCCAAGGCATTTATGTGAAGATCCGTATCACTCTGGCACCAGGATCCTTGCATCTGGAAATAGTTCAGGTGGAATCCCCAACCTGTTCCTGATGTATCTATGATTAGTGTCATTGTTGGAGAGGAAGCGGAAAAGAGACCCCTTTCTATACGTTCTTAGAGTCCAACCACCGTCCTGTCACTGAGATGATATAAGGTGGGACTACAACCTTCTCATAGAGCTGGTGTCTCACTGGGGAATAAATCAATCAAAATTCTGGCACTGCAGGTGAAGGCGAGCGGCATCATGTACATGCACAGATTTGATCTATCAGTCGTAGGCAAGTCTGTACCTACGTTGCCTTGTCCCTTTCCACCAGGCTTGGTCTGCCATCACATCTGACAGATGGTAGAGATCATTACCCATGCTACCCAATCCAATTACATTATTGCACTCCACCCCTCCCCTTAACCATCCCTTTTCAGAAACCCTTCTTACTAGAACTTACTGCAGTTTGAAGTGGCTTTTTTGCTTCATCTGAGAGCTGCAAAGGAGATTCCATGGAAGTATGGGGAAGAGGCTTCTATTCCGGACAAATCCTTATTCTGATGAAAAAGGAGGTCTTCATCCTATTCTAGATCTGAGAAGACACATACATACCCTGTCTCAGATTCAAGCTGGTAACACATGCCTCCATCATTCCATCTCTTCACACTCAATACAGGATTGTGGCTCTCAATTTACAGGAAGCATTCTTCCATAACCTTCCACCCATCTCACAGCAAGTACCTGAGGTTTACAACTGGACTCAATCATTAATGGTACAAGATACTGCCATTGGATTCTCCCTGGCACAGAGAATAATAATAATATATGGAGATATACCTATCTCATAGAACTGGAAGGGACTCCAAAAGGTCATTGAGTCAGCCCCCTGCCTTTACTAGCAGAACCAAGTACTGATTTTGCTGCAGATCCCTAAGTGGCCCCCTCAAGGATTGAACTCTCAACCCTAGGTTTACCAGGCCAACGTTCAAACCACTGAGCTATCCCTTCCCCTTGAGCTATCCCCCCAAAATGTCTAGAGGTGATCTCTGCACACAGAAGAAGGAAAGACACCATGTCTGTCTGTACCTGGATGGATGGCTGATCAGAGGCAGAGGGAAACCATGACAGCCAGAGATGACATCTTCTCCCTGGTTGGCCAGCTAGGCCTCTTGGTGAACAAAAAGTTGTCTCTCACACCACCGCAGACTATTGAATTCATAGGAGCCAGAATCAACTTCTGCCAAAGTGAGAGTGTACCTCCTGGAGGACAGGTTCCTGTCCCTGAAATCTATACTGCAGGAGATAAGATCAAACCCTACTATGACAATACAGACTTGCCTAGGAATGATGGGTCACGTGTACATGATGCCGCTTTCCAGACTTCATCTGCAGCCCTTTATTTTATTCCCCAGTGAGACACCAGATCAACAAGAAGGATGTAGTCCCACCTTATCTTATCTCAGAACCAGGTGCCCTTTTCTGCCTCTCTAACAATGCCACTAAACACAGATGCATCAGGAGCAGGGACAAGGCAGCTTCCAAAGGTAACATTATGCTCTTGACAGTCCCCTCAAATCTGCTGCCTCATAGCTGGTGCCTTCTGATGTGATGCCTCCTGCATCTATCTTCCTCCTCCTCAGTCTCTTGGTTTTTTTCCCTGGAGGATAGTTAGGCTGCCTACTTTGATATGATGGAGTCCTCTGTCTCATCTAAGGTGAGTAGGGGTTAGGTTTACAATGAGAGGTTGGTGTACAGATCCCCAAGTAGCACAGTGTGGCCATTGAGTGTTTCAGGGAATGAAGAGGATTGTCTGTACATTTGCTAAATATCTTAATTCCCTCCAGGTCTTCTGTTGTGGCTTGCACTCTTTTAGGGATGCCTGAAGCCATGAAGTTCTTCTCATTATTATGACCATTGCCATGGATTTGGCCATTATCTCTGAGGCATCCATAGCAGCCTGAAGAGAAGTCTTAGTCATCAACTGGCCCTCTTTGCTTAAGTCTTTCAGCTCTTCCTGGCTGTCAGGTAGTAGTTTGGCTAAAGGTGGTGATGCTTTCTCCTATGTTAGAAAGTTACATTTAGCTAGGTGGTGGTGGTGGTGGTGGTAATAATGCCTATCTCTTATACAGCATCTTTTCATCCATAGATCTCAAGTGCTTTAAAAAGGTCAGTAACATTATCTCCATTTTACAGATGGGGAAATTTAGAAATGCAAAGAAACTGAGGAGTAAGCTTCTCTCCCAGATATGTTCAGCTTTTTTGTATTCTTGGCCTTCAGGGTGCAATCAGGACTTCTCCTGCAGGACTTCTCCTGCAGAGACAATTAATGAGCCTGTATTAGGGTGAGGGTAAAATTCCTCTTTAATACTTTGATAACATTTATCAAGCCTTTTCACTGTGGCTAAGATAATTTTGGGAGTCTGGTACCACAGGGCTCTCGCAGTGTCAAGAGTCCCTTCATTAATTGAGAAGATGATTCTTGCCAGACCTGATGCAGTGAAGATGTCACACTTTTATGACTGGTGTTCAATGAGTCTGCTATCCTCACTTGCGGTTCTTGAAAAGTCTTATAGTCATCCAGTGCTGATACTGAGACAACAGCTTCAGCCAGAGATATGTCCTTTGGAGGCATGGGGAGATGACATAGTTCCCTGCGTTCCATGGTGGACAGGTGTCTCTGCCCTCCTCTCTACCTGTGGCCTGGCCAGGGATGCTGCCAGAGAATACAAAGTCCTCCTTTTCCTTGAGCAAGACAAGGACTTAAGAAGGTCTCTCAGGTGCCCAATAATGTCTTGGTGCAAGCTATATGGGTATGAGAGGTTAGCATGCTGTTGGCCAGTCCATTGCCAATCATTGTGATGCTAAGATGGAGCCCTATCAAGGAATTCAGCCAGGGGATGATTCCCAATAGAAGATGTGGCCAGGTAATGAAGAGGAATACTCTTCCTTCAGGAATGTTGCCAAAGTGAATGATAATCTCAATATCAGAGTCTTGGTGCTGGAGTCAGTGCAGGTTCCTCCAGAAGGATACTCACCAGTACTGTGAGTGACTCAACTGACAAAGCCAACAAAGCTGGTGGCATGGCTGCCAGTGCAAGTGAAGTCAGTGCGGGGGGGAGGTGTTTGGTTGGTACCACCAGTATAGCCAGCTCCACATTATTAGCCCTTATTTTTGATCGTGGTTTAGTAGTCTTATCTCTGGGATGATCCTTGTGGGATGATACCAAGCTAAACTTGGAGTCTCTACATCTGTGCTTGGAATGCCCTATGTTCATGCCAGGTTTTGGTGCCAGGGGTGTTCCTGATGGGAGTTCCTGGCTCATTACAGAAGCAGCTTTGCCTCTCCTGGAATTGACACCTCCTCATCTATTATTGGGAGTGGACTACATCCACCCTGATTTAATTGGCCCTGTCAACACTGGTTCTCCACTTGTGAGGTACTCCCTTCTCTTCATGTGTAATTATATAATGCCTGCATCTGTAACTTTCACTCCATGCATCTGAAGAAGTGAGGTTTTTTACCCACGAAAGCTTCTGCCCAAATAAATCTGTTAGTCTTTAAGGTGCCACCGGACTCCTTGTTGTTTTTGTACATTTTGCAAGTGTATTTTGCAAATATTTGTTTACAATAGAGGAACATTGGGGATTTGAGAATCTTGGGTTCCATTGCAGGTTTTGGAGGGAAGTATTATCTAATGGGTACAAACCTTTCCACCTATTTCCCACAAAGCTTGACCCTTTCTGCTCCATCCCTTCCAAACTGTCCCCGTCCCTGTCCTGTGTCTTCCCTACGTCTGGCAATTCCATTCTCCTTGCTTATCCAGTCCCAATCTCCAGTCCTCAGGCTTCTAATTCTGGTCCCAGTCTCCTTGGTAAGACAGTCCTACCCTCCCCTTCTGGGGTATCTGTCCCAATTTCCTTCCACTTCCTGCCTCTCCACACACACACACATCCAGTCGCAGCCTCTTTGCTGAGCCAGTCCCAGTTTCCCCTCCCAGCTTTTTGTCTGACCTCTCTCCCTCCCTGCTGCCAGCTCCTTGTCCCAGTCTCTTTGCCCAAAGAGTCCTAGTTCTCCTCCCCACACTTCAGTTTCCTTCAGATCTGTCTTCCCTGTCCCATACTGGTGCTTAGTCCCAGTCCTGTTGTCCAGCTAGTCCCAGTTTCTTCCCTCCCACCCCCAGCTCCTTGTCCAATCTCAGTGTTCCCCCTTGCCTGGCCAACCAGTTCTCATTTTCCCCCATCCCATTTCCCACAATGGCTCCTAATCTCTTTGCCCAACCAGGCCCAGTTCCAAACTACCCTCACCAGTTCTCAGTCTCACCAGTTCTCATTCTCACCAAATTCCTTGTCCCAATGTACTCCCAGCCTAGTCCAGCCCACATCCCCACTGCCTTCAAAACATTAGCCTTCTGTAAGAGTGCAAGAAATAATCATGTGTACAAAGAAATCTTGAAGAACTTTGTGGCATTGGGGATCCACCAGACTGCCTATTGGAGTTAAGAGAGAGTCAAGCATCTTAAAACCAACTACTGCAAGGCCAAGGATAGTAACGACACCTCTGGGAACTCCCCTTCAGCATTTCAGTGAGCACTAGCCTACAGTGGTGCATGACAATCTGCTAAGGAGGGATGGCACTCTTATAACCCCCAAGTCATAGGGACCACTGGAAGAGAACCAGCAGCTACCAAATGAAACTGAGTAAGTGACCCTTGTTCCCACACTCAGCTCTGCATAATGTTATAGACATGTCAACACAGTTGTGAGACCCAGGTCCAGCAACTGTAAACCCAGGTTTACAATGCAATGTGGATGCTCAAGCACAGGACTGGAAATCCCAAGTACACGGGTGTGGGTCCCACAGACCTAGGTTTACAATACGGTGTAGAGGCTCACTGGCCTTCCTCCAGGCCACCACTACTATAGGAGGCTCATTGGTGTAGCAACACTTCCTGCAAACCTTTACACCAGTGTCACTGGGAGCAGAATCTGAGTCATGGTGTGCCATCAAGCTTGAAGTATATTGAACAAATGAGACATTATTCAATAATTATATGGTGGGACAGAACAATATAGGCAAATTATGCAGCCCATTTAGACAAGCAGCATATTTTTAAAATTGATTGAGTCCTACGCACAGACGTAACAAAATGTATTCCAAAAGGCTTGAGTGGTTTCTTATCAAAACATTTTTATATTAATGAAGAATACCCAGTATGTCCATCATATAAGGAAAACCCTGCAGCCTTTTCTTAGGGAAAGTTCCCATTAACTTCAATAGAAGTTTTGTGTCAGTAAACACTAAGAACTTGAGGATCTGAATCATTGCAAATATTATTAGCTTATCACAACACGTGCTCCTTAGGTATTTTGCTTCCATTTCTTGGCTTTCCTCTTTAATGACCATACCTTGTAGCAACACCCCACTAGGACTTAACGAAATCTTGTGGGGGAAAAATAAAGGAAATCAGCCAGAGGCATTATTTCCATATAGTTTCTAAAGTTAGTTACTATAAGCAAGGAGTATAATGCCCAATCTTGCTAATCTTTATTCACATTAATAACGCTTACTCACGTGGGCAGCTCCATTGATTACAATTAGGACTGAAATAGGAGTAAGAGTTTACAAGATAAGTCCCAAGAATTTTCTGCTCTAGAAGAACTTCTCTTTTACTTTGAAACTCTTGTCTCAGCAAATATCTAGTGGATATTAACTGAATTAAATCTTCTTTGATTTCTATAAACTTAACTTTTCCAGACTATTCAAATTCCTACAATTTTTTGGCACACTTTATAGACGTTGATCATAAACATTCATTTCCTGATTAAGCTTCATAAAAACGCCAAAGAAATTACACTCTGTCAAGGACACTGTATGTCACCAAAAATGTTACAAAACAAGTAACAGAATATACATTTTCACCAGACTAAAATGGGTCTATAACTAGGACATGTATATATTTTGTTTGTTTTTAAGTAAAGGCTAAGATTGTAATTATATTTAATATTTAGTGATGTAAGTAGAGCCATCTTATGGGAATGTCTAGTAACAGCATACTTGGAA
Source organism: Platysternon megacephalum (assembly GCA_003942145.1). NCBI lineage: Eukaryota > Metazoa > Chordata > Testudines > Platysternidae > Platysternon > Platysternon megacephalum. The sequence continues at coordinate 1,377,196 of QXTE01000024.1, read as the reverse complement.
AGGGAGCTCTAATTATTATCTCTTTTAGGATGGGAGAATACATAAGGAAGGGCACAGGAACACATTTTCAAACTTGGATGCTTAAAGTTCAGATCCTAAGTCCATATTTAGGCATTAACATGAGTGACCAGATTTTTCAGAAGGACTGAGCACACAAAACTTGGAATACAGTCAATGGGAGTTGTGGGTAGTGAGCACTTCACCAAAACTGAGAACCTAAATGTGGATTTAGGTGCCTAACTTAAGAAATTTTGACAAAAGTGTCCTTTGTGCAGGAAAGGGTCCTCCAGAGAGTATTCGCATCATAGCGTTACATGCTATTCTTGTGACCTTCTAGGCATAAATTATTGCAAACACCAGTCCACCATGACCCGTAAGTGGTGCTGATGGCGTTGGTTGTGAGTATGATGATAATACAACCCAGGGGATAGGTGTGCTACTTAGTGTAGCACTGCTTATTGACAGGGGTGGGGGATCAGGAAAGGAGAAACTTGCACTGATCAACAGAAACTCAGGTCTTTTTTTGATGGTGTCTTTTCCCACTCTTTCAAAAAGAGAGCCCTTCCTAATCTTGATTTGAATAGGATCACTTGTGAAAAAAGATACTACTCTGATTAGATCCTTTATAGTTAGGACTAAAATTAATGGAACTATTCTGCAGTGAGTAGTAATTCAACATGACTAAAACTGGCAGAATCAGGCTCTTAATTGCTTTCTGTTTGTCAGACGACAAATGGAATACATATAAATAATTACTTCAGGGCTTCTTAGCAATGTTCATTACCACATCATGACCAAATTATACTTCATTTCCCAGTTCATGCCGGAGGATTCATTCCAATAAAAGAACAGATTTTTTTTTAAGTAAATCTGAAGTGAATCAAAATACATTCCAAAGCCAAAACATGTAATTTAAAAAACAACATTTAAGGCTGTGCTAAGGAGCAGCAGTGTAGTTATACATCACATCATTTACAAAACCCCAAGTACTTAAAAATAAAGAAATGAATAGTTAAGGATATCATCAGTTGTATAGTGCCTGCATACTAAACATACATGAGATTCTCATTTTATCTCTATATGCACTGACTTCACTGGGACTACTCTCATGAGTACAGTTAATTATATGCACAAGTGCTTGCAGGATCAGGGTCACAGGGCTTGTGACAAATCTATACTGCTTTAACTACACCAGTATAGTTAAGGTGGCACAACCCCTGCGTGTGTGGATGCAGTTATACTGGTACAGCTTATTTACATACAGCAATGGCAGCTTTATTCCAATACACTTGCATTCACACTGATATAACTATTTTGGTAAAAAATCACATTCCTAACTAAAATAATTACACCAGTACAAAATTTGTGTGTTCCAGGAATTAGTGTCATACCAAGATTAGAACTCTGGAGCCTGAGTCTTTGTTGGCCTGCCCACTGGGTGCTGGAACAATTTTTATAGGGGGATGCTGATGATGGAAACCATGCATTTGATGTTTGTTATTACTACTTCAAGCCAGGTGGTGCAGCACCACCCTCAGTACCCTTAGTTCCACCACCACTGGCCCTGCCCCTTGTGCAGTCTTTTACATCAGTGTAAAGTGAGTACAAAATGGATGTAAAACACTACTATTCTGATCTGGTGGCAGCTTACAGCCACTTTGTGTAAATGACTACACCAGGTGCAGGGCAATGGTGAATGACTTCTCTGGTCTTTTGGTTTACCAGCAGGTTACTGACCTACTAGGCCACAGTGTGTCTGAGGTAACACCTGGAACATCTCTGTAGCTTACTTGTTTCATCAGAAAAATTGGGTAAATAATATTTGTCCCTACATGGGCTCAAAATAAGCAGAGTCAAAACAGAGTATATGGTATGTAATGTCAGAAGTATGAATGCTGAAGAATTATCCTTGAAACTAGATGGGCAGACAATATTGAAAACGCAAAGTTTCAAGTATCTGAGTTCCAAAATTGGGGAAATGGAGGACAAAATTAGAGCTAGGATAATAGTTACCTGACTCAAACGGAGAGAGATAAGAGGTATAGTATGTGACAAGAAGATACTGGTAAGATTAAAAGGGAAAATCTATAAAACAGTGGTCCATCCTTAATATATGGCGCTGAGTGTTACACAACAAAGAAGAAATGTAAGGAAATGATTTGTTCCAAAGAAATGTGAATGTTGAGATGGATGAGTGACGTAAGCAATAAAGACCACGTGAGGAATGTGTGTTACAGATGTGCTCAAAGTAACACTCATAAATAAGGCTGCGTGTCTGTCACGGACATCACAGAAGTCATGGATTCTGTGACTTTCTGTGACTTCTGCAGTGGCTAGTGCTGGCTCAGGGTCTGCCCGAGCCAGGCAGCCCCTGGGCCAGCAGCAGCAGTTTAGCTGTGTGGGAGGGTGCTGAGAGCTGGGGCAGGGGGTTAGAGTGCGGGGTGGCACTTACCTGAGGGGGCTCCCTGGCTCCCACTGGCATGTCCCTCCAGCTCCTAGGTGGAGGGCCCAGGGGGCTCCACGCACTGCCTATGCCCGCAGGCGCCACCCCGCAGCTCCCATTTTCTGCGGTTCCTGGCCAATGGGAGCTGCAGAGCTGGCGATTGTGCCTGGAGCAACACACAGAGCCCCCCTCTCCTAGTTGCTGCAGGGACATGCCGGTCGGAGCCAGGTAGAGAGCCTGCCAGCTCTGCCAACCCTCCCCCCCAGCACCAGCAGGGTTCCCAGGCCGCACGCTACTGCCCAACTCCCCCAGCACCAGCAGGGGACCTGGCCCACACAGCGCCCTCTTCAGCACTAGCAGGGGNAGTCATGGACAAGTCATGGGTGTGAATTTTTGTTTACTGTCCATGACCTGTCCATGACTTTTACTAAAAATACCCGTGACTAAAACGTAGCCATACTCATAAATGGAAAAATGAGGGAGTGAAGGCGCGGATGGTTTGATTATGTAAAGGGCACTCCTGATGACTGTGTGGGTAAGAGAGTCCAACAAATCAAGATTGAAGGAAAAAAAGAGAGTGAGAAAGGCTGAGCCAAGAAGAAGTGATGGGATGTCATAAAGGAAGACATGTTAGCATATGGCTGGATAGAGCATATGGCATTGAACAGAGCACCTTGGAGGCAGAGAACCTGTAGAGTGCACCTCATTTGATGGGATTAATGCAGGAAGAAGAAGAATGTTTGTCCCAACTTGTACATTTCAAAGTGTTTTACTAAGGTGGGGAAACATTATTCTCCCCATTTTATAGTTTATATGAGAGGCATTGGGGTTCACTACCTCAAAACTGTTCTGTTCCTAGTGCAACCACAGGCTTCCTCTATAACCTTTAGCAAATCATAGAAGATTAGGGTTGGAAGAGGCATCAGGAGGTCATCTAGTCCAACCTCCTGCTCAAAGCAGGACCAACACCAACTAAATATCCCAGCCAGGGCTTTGTCAAGCCGGGCCTTAAAAACCTCTAAGGATGGTGGTTCCACCACCTCCCTAGGTAACCCATTCCAGTGCTTCACCACCCTCCTAGTGAAATAGTGTTTCCTAATATCCATCCTAGATCTCCCCCACTGCAACTTGAGACCATTGCTCCTTGTTCTGTCATCTGCCATCACTGAGAACAGCCTAGCTCCATCCTCTTTGGAACTCCCCTTCAGGTAGCTGAAGGCTGCTATTAAATCCCCCCTCACTCTTCTCTTCTGAGGACTAAATAAGCCCAGTTTCCTCAGCCTCTCCTCATAAGTCATGTGCCCCAGCATTTTTTTTGCCCTCCACTGGACTCTCTCCAATTTGTCCACATCCTTTCTGTAGTGGGGGTGCCCAAAACTGGACGCAATACTCCAGATGTGGCCTCACCAGTGCCAAATAGAAGGGAATAATCACTTCCCTCAATCTGTTGGCAATGCTCCTACTAATGCAGCCCAATATGCCGTTAGCCTTCTTGGCAACAAGGGCACACCGTTGACTCATATCCAGCTTCTTATCCACTGTAATTCCTAGGTCCTTTTCTGCAGAACTGCTGCTTAGCCAGTCGGTCCCCAGCCTGTAGCAGTGCATGGGATTCTTCCGCCCTAAGTGCAGGACTCTGCACTTGTCCTTGTTGAACCTCATCAGATTTCTTTTGGCCCAATCCTCCAATTTGTCTAGGTCATTCTGGACTCTATTCCTACCCTCCAGCGTATCTACCTCTTCCCCCAGCTTAGTGTCATCCACGAACTTGCTGAGGGTGCAATCCATCCCATCATCCAGATCATTAATGAGGACCGACCCCCTGGGGCACTCCGCTTGATACTGGCTGCCAATTAGACAGGGACGTTGAGCCTGACGATCTAGCTAATCCATACTACTTTAAAATCCATACTACTTTAACTTGCTGGCAAGAATACTGTGGGAAACCATATCAAAAGCTTTGTTAAAGTCAAGGTATATCATGTCCACTGCTTTCCTCATACCTAGTTATCTCATCATAGAAGGCAATCAGGTTGGTCAGGCATGATTTGCCCTTGGTGAATCCATGTTGACTGTTCCTGATCACCTTCCTCTCCTCCAAGTGTTTCAAAATTGATTCCTTGAGGACCTGCTCCATGATTTTTCCGGGGACTGAGGTAAAGCCGGATTCTCCTTCTTCCCTTTTTTAAAGATGGGCATTATATTTGCCTTTTTTCAATTGTCCAATCACTTAAATCAGGGGGTTCTCAAACTGGGGGTCGGACCCCTCAGGGCGTCGGGAGGTTATTACATGGGGGGGGAGGGGGTCGTGAGCTGTCAGCCTCCACCCCAAGACCCCCTTTGCCTCCAGCATTTATAATGGTGTTAAATATATAAAAAAGTGTTTTTAATGTATAAGGGGGGTCGCACTCAGAGGCTTGCTGTATGAAAGGGGTCACCAGTACAAAATCTGAGAACCCCTGATTTAAATGCTCCGATCTTCACTTACTCCACTTAGAAAATGGATCTGCACATATTCATCCTAGGCCAAGAGGAGATTTTGGTGGGCAAATGCAAGGAGTAATGTTACCAGATTCTGGAATTTCCTTTCATATTTGAAAAGTAACCCTTTAATCCCACAAATATTTTTGTATGTACTTAACTTTAAGCATGTGATAGTTATGTCAATTTTAGTGAAGTCAAGAATTGAGGAGTGGACCCTCAAATGGCACCTTTTTTCCTTAATTTGGGCCCTTAATTTAAATAGATATAAACAAGAAATAGTACTTTTTTCTATAAATTCCCTCTTCCATTTTTGGAGGAGACACAAAACCAATGTACTGGCAAGCTGTGGTCATTGAACGTATAATAACACTCGTGAGTATAGGGGTGTTACTCCCATCTCACCAGATTCCATGTTGGATAATTACATTCTGCTCACTGAAATTCCCCCTGTAATTTCAACTGGGAACACTATTCACTTTTTGTCCTAAAATGTGGTGTACTGTTATGGACTGTTAAAACACCTACTGATTTCCAGTTTAGATATATTTCAGTGATGGGTGAAGTAATTTCTGTTGTTGATATATAGTTGGTCATGTACTTTAGAAACCAATTGCAAGAAAGAATTACATAATAAATGTGAAATATTAAGAATTTTTAACAGAAACAGAAACGAGTGCATTCCATTCCGAGATGATAAGGCAGATGTTCTCATTTGGTGCAAGGATCAATACTGTGAGTGGGATTACAGCCAAATGTCTACTATGGGCCTGATACTATTACTATGGAAGTCAATGGCAAAATTCGGTTTGTATAGTGCAGGATGGAATCCTTAATTCTCAGTTTTACAAGGATCTAGTTCTTTCATGGCAGTGTGTTGTCTTTTCCCAGTGAAAGATAATGCAAGACTATAAATGCTTCCTAAATATATATTGACAGGGATGTTCATTAAATTGTTGGACATGGAGTTGTATTTATGAAAGATCTTTCCCTTTCTCTTATCCAAAAACTAAAAACTGTTGCCAACTTGGTCTCATCACTAAGGAATATAGAGACAGTAGCTTCATCCACTTCTTAATAAAAAAGGCTATAAATAGTGTTGTATGTTCATATATTATTGGTCAGGGAAAATATTACATGCCAAGAAATTGACATGCTGCTGCAAGGTTACTAAAAAGTCTAGAGAAATGTTATTAGCTGGTATAGAGAATCATTACTATCATATTGCAGATATTAACAAATCAAAAGGTCCTATTTGATACTATAAATCGCTCTAAGGTATATTTTTATCATAAGAATTCTACCAATGCCATTAGTGTTGCAATTTAGAAACATTATTCCTACCCTCACACAAACAGGTCTCTTAATAGGCAGATTGAAAATTTCACTAAAAATTACAGTAGAAAATTGAGCTGTGGAGGATGCACACAGAGTGGAGGAAGCTGGGACAAAGCATATCTGACATATTTGTAACATTAAGTGAGAAGACAAAGTAGTCTCTTTGTCCAAGATTTCTTCTGTGTATGGCCACCGTTATCATTCAACATGACACAGACTGACTTTAAGTGCCATCCATCCCTATACAGCAATTGAAGCAGTATGAGTTGTGGTAGAGTACTACAATTAACATTTGGGTACAGAGCAAGAGAGAGAACAAACCTGAATATATATTTTCTCCATTATTTTCTAGCACCACAAGGTCTGAAGTCCCTTTCCATAACTATTCTGTGTGAAGCGGGAAGCTGAGCATGTATATGATTGGAGGTTTTGTTTTAGTGTATGGGAACTTGTGAGTGTGGAGATGGGAGGCTTGTGGCTGTATGAGGGGATTGTATGAATGAGTGTATGTGGGTGATGATTCTATCTTTTGTTAAGGATAAAATGGTTCATGCCTCAACTAGCCTCTCTAATGGCTTTACCTCATTAGGCAGCTGTTGGGGGCAGAGCTCGGTATGTGGGATGGGAAGTCCTGTTTCTGCGCATGGTGAGTGTTTTGAGGGTATAGGAAGTTGGGAGGCATATGCAGCTGATGGGGGTTGTATATATGAGCGGGTGGGGGAAGAAGGGGTTGTGACAAAAGGGCAGCTGATGGCTGTGTGTTTGGATAAGGGAGGAGGTTTGAGGGGGATGGCTGGGTGTGTAAATGATGAAGGGGGGTTGGGGAGGAAGTTTATGGAGGTGTCTGGGGTAAGGGAAGTGGTGAGGGGTGCGTGTATAAAGGAGGAAGGAGAGGAAGTTTATGGAGGGTGTCTGGGTGTACGGGAAGGGGTGAGGGGTGTGTGTGTAAAGGAGGAAGGAGAGGACGTTTATGGAGGGTGTCTGGGTGTACGGGAAGGGGTGAGGGGTGCGTGTATAAAGGAGGAAGGAGAGGAAGTTTACGGAGGGTGTCTGGGTGTATGGGAAGGGGTGAGGGGTGTGTGTATAAAGAAGGAAGGAGAGGAAGTTGACGGAGGGTGTCTGGGTTTCCCATCAGGGGTAAGGGGTGCGTGTGTAAAGGAGAAAGGGGGATAAGTCTGAGAAGGACGTTTACGGAGGGTGTCTGGGTGTACGGGAAGTGCTGAGGGTGAGTGTATAAAGGAGGAAGGAGAGGACGTTTACGGAGGGTGTCTGGGTGTACGGGAAGGGATGCGGGGTGCGTGTATAAAGGAGGAAGGGAGATAAGTCTGAGGAGGAAGTTTACAGAGGGTGTCTGGGTGTACGGGAAGGGGTGAGGGCATAAAGAAGGAAGGAGAGGAAGTTGACAGAGGGTGTCTGGGTGTAAGGGAAGGGGTGAGGGGTGATCGTATAAAGGAGGAAGGAGAGGATGTTTACGGAGGGTGTCTGGGGGTAAGGGAAGGGGTGAGGGGTGATCGTATAAAGGAGCAAGGAGGGGATGTTTACGGAGGGTGTCCGGGTGTAAGGGAAGGGGTGAGGGGTGGGGGGGGTGCGAATAAGGGTGGAAGGAGCGGATGGTTGTGGAGAAGGGATAGGTGTAAGGGAAGGGGTGAGGGGTGGGGGGGGTGCGAATAAGGGTGGAAGGAGCGGATGGTTGTGGAGAAGGGATAGGTGTAAGGGAAGGGGTGAGGGGGGAGGGGTGAGCGTATAGAGGAGGAAGGAGAGGATGGTTGCGGAGGGTGTCTGGGTGTAAGGGAAGGGGTGAGGGGTGATCGGAGAGAGGAGGAAGGAGAGGATGTTTACCGAGGGTGTCTGGGTGTAAGGGAAGGGGTGAGGGGTGAGGGGTGATCGTATAAAGGAGGAGGGAGAGGACGTTTACGGAGGGTGTCTGGGTGTAAGGGAAGGGGTATAAAGGAGGAAGGGGGATAAGTCTGAGGAGGATGTTTACAGAGGGTGTGTCTGTCCCGGGTAAGGGAAGGGGGTGAGGGGGGAGTGTGGGGGGCTGTGTGTGTGAGGGAAGGGATGTGCGATAACACAGTCGGGGGGGGCGGGGCTGAGAGGACGGCTCTGAGCGCGGGGGAGCGGGCAATGTGTGTGGGGAGCCGGTGGGGGCTGTGACGTGCGAGGGGATAGCTGTCAGGCTCTGTGGGAGGGGATGGCTGTGAGCCTGTCAGTGTGGGCCGAGGGCCTCCCCTCCCCGCCGCTCTGTGCCTGCGCGGTGGGCTTGCGCTGGGGTATTTACGGTAAGGTGGACGCGGCGGCGGTGGTAGCTCCGTGTCAGGTGATCTGAGCGGAGGAGCCGCCTGGAGTCGGAGAGGAAAATGCAAGATGGCCCGACGGGGCCGTGAGGGGCTCCCTGCCGCCCCCTCCCTGCCCGGACCCCGGCAGCGCAGGGCAAGCGGCGAGCGCTGAGGCCAGCCCCGCCGCACTAGAGCCCGTCCCCGGGAGGGGCACCGAGCCATGGGGCTCTGCTACAGTCTGCGCCCGCGGCTCTTTGGGGACCCCGGCGGAGGCGGCTCCATCTCCAGTGCCGCCTCGGAGCCCGAGCAGCCCGCAGAGCACACGGCCCCCCCGCCGCAGCCGCTCGGGGCCCCGCGGGGAGGCAGCTGCTGCGGGCAGCCGGGGGCCGGGGGCTCGCTCCACCCTGCAGAGAAGCCCGGGGGAGAGGCGGACGGGCCGCCGCCGGCGCTGCTGCTGCTGCAGAACGGAGGCGGCAACGGGGCGGCCCCGGAGCGGCAGCCACTGCCCAAGCCCGGCGGCGGCAAACAGCCCCGGCAGCCGCCTCAGCCGGCCGCGCTGCAGAGACCCTGGGAGAAGCTGCGCCTGGAGGAGCGGGAGGCGGAGAAGGAGGCGAGGAAAGTCAGCAAGAGCATCGACCGGGCGCTGAAGGAGCAGAAGCGGGAGTACAAGCAAACGCACCGGCTGCTGCTGCTGGGTACGTGTGCGAGGGGGAGCCGGGCCGCCCCCGCGCAGCCCCCGGCCGGCAGGTGCCCAGCCAGCCCTTCTGGCGTCCCCCATAGTCCCTCCTTTGTCTCGTCCTTCTCCTTCCTCTCCCCCTTTCTTCTCCTCTCCACAGCTCTGCTTCCCCCTCTGTCTCCCTCCTTCTTTCTCCTTTTCCCCTCCCCCAGGTTGCTGGCCCTCTCGCTCCCCCAGCCAGGTTTCCACCTTTTCTTCCCCTTCCCTGTGTCCCACCTCCCAGGATCTGGAAATGGTTTTGCAATGGAGAATTTGATTTGTAACTAGCCCTATAAAAGGCGAGCTGCTCCACCCAGGCAGCAAAGCAGAAGTGATGTGGAGACGGGAACGAGCAGGCTTCATTTTCAGCTGGGGGAGGAGGTGTGCGTGGTATGCGGTGTGTGTGTCTGTGTTGTCTAGCCGAAAAGTAAACGGCGCTTGTGCTGGCATCTCAGGAATTCGAAAATCAGATGCATGGAAGATGAAAATGGCTTTGAATAAAGAATGTGATCTGTCAAAGAGCCTCCTCTTTGCTACTTGTGTGGAACCACTGATGGCTTAATAGGAAGTGATAGTACGGGCTTGTAGCTCGTAATGGGCTGACTGCTGAAATGCTAGGAAATAATGGACTGGTTATTTTAGGGAAGGACTAGGGCATATGAGGGAAAGTAATTCGGTATGGGTATGTATATTCTCTAGCATATACTTGTTCCAAGGATAGTGGTTCACTTACCTATTTTCAAGGGGAAAAAAAGACCCAAAACAAAAAATACAACCCTGCAAGGTGACTTGTTTTTTCAGAAATACTATGTGCTGCTTGCCATTTGCTCTTTACAGATATTAGTTAATAGTCTTCTCTAGAGGCTTAATCCCAGCTGTGGTTTTTATACTGTAAGTGTATCTAATACAATCTAATTTCCCGCAGGAAATGGAATAGTCAGACTGCAGTTTTTTTTGTTTTTTTTTAATGGTCTAAGGAAAGGGGTTTGGGTGCCTCCTGAGCATGACCACTAATTTCTGTTAGTGTTGAAATAGGGATATTTTTTTTTGGGGGGGGAGTACAAATATGTGTTGTCTTGTGTGTTGGCTTGGATCTCTACATGCATTACAGAGTGTGGATAGGTATATTTATACAGCTGTACTTTAACTGATTCCTTCATTTGACTTTAGGGGGCGGGGGGAACAAAACAATGTAATATGGCAGTCTCCAAGATACTTCCTTATGTTAAGGTGTAGTTCATGTTTACCAGAACAGTATCACTCAAATTCTAAAAATAAACTGCAGACTTGGTTATTGTCTGGAAGTTTGTAATATATAGCACAGCTGGTAATTATAGGGGGAAATTCCTACTGTTTGGAATACAATACTCTATATAAAAATAAAAGTGGCCCCTACCACACACTTCACCAGTTCAACTTCAATGCTTAAGCTTTAAAATTTATATCCTATTAAGATACATTGATTTTTTTTTTCTGATCTGTAAAACAGTGTGGTTGATACCAATGTTGACAGAAGAAGCAGTTGTCACTGAACAGTGGCCTGCCTCTAAAGAGCCATTGTTTGAACAAAAGGTTGCTGGCAAATAAGTGGAGTGAGTGTGTGGTCTGTAATGTGGAGGCAATAAAATAGTAGACCAGAGAGACACAAAGCTCTTCAAGAAGGATACAATTTTTTTTCTCTTCCCCCACCCACTAAGCTGCTACCTATACTAAAAATATTAGCTCAGCACTTCAAAAACCTCAATAGTAATTGCAGTCTAATCTGCAGCTCTTCCTGTTCTCAAATTAGGGAAGGGGGGATGGTGTGTTGCTGTCATAGGCCCCAGTCCAGCAAAGATTTAAGTATGTGCTTAACTTTATGCACTGTGATGCCCCACTGTAGTCAAGGGGCCTACTTGCAGCATGTAAAGTTTAGCATGTATGTAAGTCTTTTAGGATCTGGGCCTAAGAAATTGGCATTGTCTCATCCCTCATTTGGGACAGGTAAAGCTGCAGGAGCCTTCTGTTGCTATTGCTACTAAGGTTCTGCAGCAAAGAATAAGTGAGAGCAGCTTATATGTCTAAATTAATAACTGAAAAAAAATCCGCTTTCTAAAAAGTCTCTGTATATCAGAGAAACACTAACTGGCAAAACACTTTTTTCTCTTCTTTGCAGTTCATTTTTTCAGATATATAAAGTAAATTGTTCAAGCTCTGTCTGATACATCGTAACTTCTTTCCTTGTATATTGTTGTGTGTATAGAAAATCCTTTTTTATAAAAGGACACTATCAACTTGAAATATGGCCTACTTTAAAATAACTATATATTTTTCCTGCCCCTGGTGTCCCCTCACCAAGCTACTTGCTTTTACATTCACCTTTTGCTATTTAAAAAAATACTTTCTTCTGCTGTGTGAAAAGGAAATGGCCTATACAAGAGAAACCCTGACAGTGGCTAGATACAAAGTTCTGTCAGGAAACAAACAAAATAGAGAAATATATTCTCCTATTCTTTCGTTTTTTAAAACAACAATACATGATTACTATAAAAGTCTAAAAATTGTTTAAGCCCCTTAGAGATAATAGCAAGTTTTTTTTCCCCCTTGATAATTCTGAAAAAATGCACTAGGTATCTCATTTTAACATTAATTCCTGAGTCCTTTAATGAGGTCCACACCTGTGAACCCCTTGTTTCTCCATGTAAATGCAAGGGATCACGGGGCTGGAACCAGCTGCAAGATCAGGGTTTAAATTAATTACTTTTTAAGGGGTCACTATCATTCAAAAATGAAAAAAGGTGTGAGAGATAAGTTGCTTGCCAAACTGAACTTGAATAAAATAAATAAAAACGTTGTTTTATATAGCTCTTCACATATTCAAAACAATACATAAACTTTTTTTTTCTATGTACATTTTGCACTAGAGGTATGCAGCCCTATTTTATGCAAAAATCCTTAACAGAGAAGAAATTAACTGAAACCAGTCAGAGACTTCTGTCATTGGCTATGTAAATTATGACTGCTGAAAGTCTTAAATATGTATCTTTAATTTTTTTTCTAATTGCAAATCTTGTATGTATTGGTGATTTTTTTTTTTCCTTTAACATTTTTATCATGTGAAAAAATCCATGGCCACCTTGAGCCTTTCAGTAGATAAACTCATCAGCATTTTTAATAGTTTAAACTGTAATGTATAATTCTGAAACTGTGTTGGGGATTGTGGGGTAGGGATAGGATCATCTGGGCATATCTCTCCAAATTAATGTCCTGCCATTGTGGAGGGCTCATGCATTGGTGCACCTCAGTTCCTCTTGTTCTTTGCCTGTGGCACATAATAGCTTGTCTCCTGGGGTTTATAATACTTTGATCTAATTCTGATTGCTGGGCTTACTGCAGGGATGGCTGTGCAAGGTTTAGTGGCCTGTAATGTACCTGAGGTCAGATTTGATTATCTGGTGGTCCATTCTGCCCTTAAACTTTGACTCTATGAAGATGTCGTCTTATACAAAATTTCAGACACATTATGTGATGTCCATTTTATTTTAAATTGGGCATGTTATGATTGGTAACTGAATAAAATAACTTATAAATAGAACTTTAAATTTGATTCTTTTTATGTACCATTAGTCATTTGTGCATGTTTATTGAGTTATTTAGTCACAGAATCTCTTTTGCTCTCCATTTGTACTTCATTAATGGAGAATTGAAGGCTGTGAGTTCTCACCCACATCATTGTTCTAAGGTGTTATTGACACACAAAGTTGCACTAAAATAACAGTTGTAATTACACCTCTTGTTGTTTTTTTGCTAAAGTGGATTGATTTAAATCACAAATTTATTTATTTTTTAAATCAAGCTGGAAATATTGATTTAAATTATTGCTTTTAATCTTGTTTTGCATTTGTACTTTCTAGCTGTTTTCCTAAAGTAAGTTCATTCTGTTTGGTCGGCATAACGATTAATACATGCTGATTTACAACCAAATATAGCCTTTACAATAAAGATGTGGTACTTTTTACTTTCCAGGAGAATACATTATATCTGTACACATTTATTAAAACAATTATATAGCTTTACATAGATTTATTCAGATTACCAGTTTTTACTTTTTAAAAAAATGATGAATGGTGCATTGCTTATATACTAGGCAATGATTTTTATGGGTGTTTGTCAAGCCGTGTTTGAATTCTAATTTCCGTCCAATTAAAAATGTACAAAAGCAGCATTTTAACATTGTTTTCTTGTGTATCCAGCACGTTTATGGTAGTTTTATGTAAATAAAAAATCCAAAGTTGATCAAAATGCATTTTGTGTTTAAAAATGATTAAGCAATAGTATTGACATAGATATTGAATTGATGGATTGTTTCTGGTCACCATGGGCCAGGTTTTCAAAGGTATTTAGGTGCCCAAAGATACAGATAGATGCCTTGTGGGGTTTTCAGAAATGCTTAAATAGCTTAGCTGCCTAACTCTCAGCCATCCAATCTGTATTTTTTGGGCACCTAAATACCTTTTAAAATCTCATAGACTCATAGATAGATGCAAATCTGTAGATATCTGCTCTATATCCATGGATATCCACGGACAGTGTTTGCAGATCAGGTGCGGATACAGTGTTTGCATCCAGTGTTTGCATCCATGCAGGGCTCTACTCATAGACTTGAGGGCGACAAGGGACCATCGTGATCATCTAGTCCAGGAGTTGGCAACCTGCGGCACGCGTGCCAAAGATGGCACGCGAGTCAATTTTTTGATGGCACACTGCTGCCTGCCGGGGTCCTGGCCCCACTCAGCCCCCCCGCCCACCGATTTCTCCTGCGTGGGCAGGAGGCAGAAGCTTGGTCATGCCGGCAGCCAAGCTCCCCCCTACTTTCCTGCCCCTCTCTCTCCCTCTCCCTGCCGCCGATCAGCTGATGGCCCTTGCGAGGGGGAGCAGAGCGGAGCTGAGCCGCAGTGTGCTCGCTGCTCTGGGGAGGAGGCAGAGAAGAGGTGGGGATGGGACCCTGGGGAAAGGGGTAGGGATGGGGCATATCCCCTCCAGCCCCCTGCCGTGAGCACCCCCATGAGCTGAGCACCCCAGCCCTCTGCCCTGACCCCTGCACCCCCCCACACACACCCAGCCCTCTGCCGTGACCCCTGCACCCCCTGACACACCTCCAGCCCCCGTTCTGACTCCTGCACCCCCCACACATACCAACCCCCCCCACTTCCCCCCCCACCCTGAGCACCAAATGGGAGCTCCTGCACCCCCCCATTCCCACCTGCACCCCCTCACACAAACCCAGCCCTCTGCCCTGACACCTGCACCCCCACACACACACCCAGCCCCCCCACACCCCATGCCCTGACTCTTGCACACACCCCCACCCCCACCCCCACCCTGAACACCAAACGGGAGCTCCTGCACCCCCTCCCCCCCACATTCCCACCTGCACCCCTGGTCTGGGGTCCCGGTTGCCGGCCCCTTGCCAGCCGGGGTCCTGCAGGCCCCGCTCAGCCCGCTGCCGAACTAGGTGAACGGAACCCCAGGCCAGCAGCGGGCTGAGTGGGCCGGCGGTGTAAGATCAGCATTTTAATTTAATTTTAAATTAAGCTTCTTAAACATTATGAAAACCTTGTTTACTTTACATACAACAATCGTTTAGTTATATAATATAGACTTAGAGAGAGAGACCTTCTAAAAAACGTTAAAATGTATTACCGGCACGTGAAACCTTAAGTTAAAGTGAATAAGGGAAGACTCGGCACACCACTTCTGAAAGGTTGCTGACCCCTGATCTAGTCTGACCTGCATGTTGCAGACCACAGAACCTCACCCACCCATAACCTCTGGCTAAGTTACTGAAATCCTCAAATCTTGATTTAAAGACTTGAAGTTACAGAGGATCTGCCACTTTGGCCTAGTCTACACTATAAAATTAGGTTGGTATAACTACGCTGCTCAGGGGTGTGGAAAAAATCCACACACCTGAGCGACACAGTTAAACCAACCTAGCCCCCATTGTAGACAGCGCTAGGTTGACAGGAGAATTCTCTTGTTGACCTAGCTACTGTCTCAGGAAGTGGATTACTTACACTGATGGGGGATAGGGTTGCCAGTTTTAGTTGGGCGTATTCCTGCAGGTTTCAGCACATGACATAATCTTTAATTAAAGATTAATCTTTAATTCCTGGAGACTCCAGGACAATCCTGGAGGGTTGGCAACTGTAACCAGAGAACCCTCCCATCCATGTATGTAGCATCTGTGTAGACAAGCCCTCATTCTAGTTCAGACCAGGAAGTGACCCAGGCCCCATTCCGCAGAGAAAGGCGGAAACCCTGAGGTCTCTGCCCGTCTGATCTGAGAGAAAATTGCCACATTCAGGGTCAGGAAGGAATCAGTTAGACCCCGGCTAACTGACTAGTAACTGTCATAATCTCCCACCCAGTTTTTATTCATATATTGGAAGAGTAAAAACAAGCTTTCCTGGTTTTTCAACTCTGAATTCATTCCTCAACTTTGAAGGAAACTAATCCAAATGAAGAAAATGTTCTCTTTGCACCTGTTAGCTAAACTGAAACCAAGTAATTAAGGAAAAAGCTTTTCTGCACAACAGAAACTGAAAGCACTTACATTTGGAAAAAAAATTGTAAATACCAGTATTGACTCAGTTGTAAAGACTGAAAATAATATAGATATTTATTTAATGCGGTACCTGACATTGTGCTATCTTTATAAATCTTGAGTTAACCTCAGACATTAAAGATGTTTCCCCTCGATTCTGTACATAATTAAAAAAGCAGCACTCTTTAACTCATTAAAATTTGGATGGGGGTTATAGATGCAGCATTTTTTAATTAAATGATTAAAATAAGTTTAGATCTTAACATTGTCATAATTTCAAATTAAATTTTAAACAGATTTCTTTTTAAAGAGAAAACATGAAATTAAGTATCTTTTTTTTTTTAATTTAAAAAAGATCTATTTTTAAAATCTGTAATTGTCCACCCTCTTCTTCAGTGCAAATGTAGGCGTGGACTCTTATTGTTAAGCCAGAAGTTGGCCCCTCTAGTACATGCCTGCTCAAAAACCTCTCTGACTGTATTGTTGTGCTTGTAATAAACTTCTGTACTACTAGAAAGTGATAGCATGTGCTGTAACTGAATTAATTGGAGCATCATATCTGACGTTCTGTGGAATATCAATCACACATTCTTGTTGGTAGAGCACTGACTGTTGTGTTACTAGACTAATGATCTTATTGTTTTGTGCTGATAGATTCAGGACCCATTGTATGTAGGCAATTATAATATAGACCTGAACGTACAAGTGTCAGGAACAGAATTTCTTAAGTCTCTGAGTTAAAGGTCTGTTATGTATTTTACCATCATATTAAAGCAAATGGCTCTTAAAACAACCAAATCTTTCATGTCATTCTGACATCTTACCAAATGCTGTGCTTTATGATATTATGCTAAGTGCGATACAAACATAGGGGAAGAGCTTACAACCTACCGGGAAGACACACATTAAGGATTTAAAAAAAAAAAAGAGCGAATAAGCAGTGTGCTCAGGACCGTGATAGGTGCACGTGATTTTAGTTTCTTTTTAATTAATTTGGTTAAGCTACTGAAACTGATTCTTGATCTAACCATTGTTATTTTCTCTCTTGCTTTTGGCCACTGATTACTTGTACTCAACCCGTGCCTAATTATTAACCTATTTCAAACTTTTTTTTGCCTGTTTTTCTTTTTTAAAATATTCTATTTTTTTTTTTAAGTCTTCTCCACTCTTAGTGAATGTGGAAGGGAGCAGTAAGTTTTGGAGAATGTGTATCTGCTCTGAAGAGACAGACCCTACAATCATCAGAGTATGCTATGGATTCAGACCTCTGCATAGTAATTTCCTAAAAATGTCAAAATAGACATTTGGTAGAATTTATAAGTTAACATGAAAATCTGATGCACTATTGTATTGCTTTTTATATAGTTTTCAGTAGCTCAGACTGTAAAGTGGGTTTAAAATATTTAAGGGGGTGTTCTGGGATTTAAATTTACATCAAGCTTACAAGTTATAGAAGAATGATTCAGGAGAAGAGTGCTGATTTTTTTTTAAGGTATGTTTTAAAACTTTCCGCTGTCTAATAGAGGCCCTCATGTGGTATTTCAATCATGCATATATTTTTCCTTCTAGATGTGTCCAAATACAGTAATTGTAATGTTTATAATACTCCATAGTGCCTTTTTCATTCTAGCATCACACTTCATAAATTAAACTGCACCACATTTTTGAGAGGGCTTTACAGAAATTTATCATACAACTTCTAGACTTAAATTGATATGAAAGATAAGTAAAGTAAGCTTTCAGGGCAATTCTCTGGTGAGAAACTTAGCACCCGGGCCAGCCTGTGGGAAAGAGGAAGTGCTGAAATTTTTATTAGAGTGCTTTCCATGGTTCCTTCTTATCAGCCTCTAATGATTAGGTGCCTGATAAACTTGAACAACTCGATGCATCATGTGGGTGGTGTAAGGAAGGAATAATTTTCTTTTCCTCTTCCCTGAACCTCCTGACTGCAATGTTATAGGATATCTTTTCTCAGTCTTTCCTTCAACCTTATTTTGGTGGTACAGTATATGCCTGTGAATATTCTATTTGTTTGCCTCTGCTGCTGATCATTGCTTTCCCAAGCAGCAGAATGACATTGAAATGATTCTCTTCAGCAGCTCTGCTCAGTCCCTAGGTTCTGAGTAGCAGCAATGAGACTCACCAGTTTTGCTAACTTCCTTCTATTGATGCTGAAGTCCTGAGCAGAGGCACTTGAGCTGTCTGTAGTCAGCTGAAGTTAGCATTGCATCACTTAATGTTTAGAAAGCTTGATTTCCACCTATAAAGAAATAAGTGTTCTTTAAAAGGAAACAAACAGCTGAAGAAATTGTCACTTTACACAGGATGAATGTATTTTTCATGCTCTATACATATTGACTCCATTTTAAACATGAGTAAACTGAGACACAGAACAAATGCTTCTTAACCAAGATCAAACTGCAGATGATGACAGGATCAGGACTAAAATTCTAAAATCTCAATTCCCTTCTCTAACTATACAGGGTTCTATATCAAGGAGAGAATGTACTTCATTAACATTTTTTAAAATAAAGCAAACAATAATCCCTCTTTGCATTGTGTAATAATCCTCATTTGCAGTAAATAAAATTTTCAACTTTGAATTGTTTGATTTTTTTTTTTAATGTTGTAGATAGAAATGCTGAAATAATTAATTTCATAGAACAGTAATACCAGGCAGTATAGCTTTAATTCCACAGACAGAAGGTCTCTGTCAGTTGCAAGCTTGTTTTCTGTCTCGTGACCTGTAATTGTTTGTTGCAGCATTATGAGATTGAACGTCTTACCTTAGTGCCCAAAGGAAATTGTTAGAACAAAAATTATTTCTTAAGACAATAAGAGGCTTAGCCTTCGTCCCCTGCCTCCCTCCCTCCCCCCCTCCCCCCCAAAAAACCCCACAGGGTGGGGAAGGGAAGTGGGAAGTTGAGGCTAAATTCAGTTCTGGTGTAAATCCACTTATTTCCCTCAGTTGCTCTAGATCAGGAATGAATTTGGCCTTTGTAGAGCAATTATTTGAGACAATCTAATAATATTTACCATCTGCCATAGTTTATACTTCGTTCTTATATTTTCTCAGTTGAAAACAAGGCAGTGAAGGGTGAAATCTGTAAGAATATCATTGCGAAGCAAGTTGATCAGCAGTGATTAATATTCTTTTAATATTGCACATGTATATGTTAAAATCCTTTTTATGCCACTTCTGCACATAAGACTGTAAAGTTACAAGGTCAGGGATTTAAGGTACTTTACTTTTTTCTTAATAAACTGCATTAAGCAGATTGTCTAAGCAGAGATAATTCACTGTTTGTATGAGGCTTCAAAGAGTGGGATCAGAACTGATAGGCAGTATTAAATAAATTCTATATTTCTGTTCTCAGCATTTTTTGTGTCTGCCTGTGTGATGTTTAGTCTTTGCGTGCAAACCATCAAAAGACAAGACCCTGTCTTGGAATGTAATAACATCAAGGCATGACATTAGGTAATATCTTCCAGTGTAAATGTTTGATAGTCATTTTGAGGTGTAGTTAAAGGAGACGATCAACATAAATGTTTTTAAATTCACCAAAAATTCCAGTTATGGCCGGAGCACTCTAAATAACCTGTCTTTTGATTTTGTTTTTTATTTTTTAATTCTAAGGCTTTTTCTCTTACCTGGTTGATGTTTTATAATTTATACATGGGAATAGTTAGTTTAAAATAACGTTTAAATACACAAAGTAAACAAATTGGGGGGGAAAATAGGGCGTGTTTTGGTAACTTCTTTCAATTCTAGTTATATCGGGTGTTGAAATTTTATAGCAGATGTGAAACTTTCAAACAAATGTTTGGGGATGGTTAAGTTGATAGTGTCTCTCTAAAAAGGAAACGTTCTTCTGAGAAACAAATTCAAGATCATTGTCCAACTGGCCTCTTAAAACTGTGAGGAAGGAAAACATTCCATTCATGGTATGGTTTAGTACACATAGTGGAGATAAGCAACAAGCTTGAGAATATTTGCAGTAACAATAAATCAGAACATGATTCTCTCTGCATAGTGTTTCTATTGTAACCTTCAAAGAGAAAATCTTTGATAATATATGCGATATATTCCATATCTCATTTCTCACACGTTTTGATAGGATAATAAGGTTTTTTCCAGTAGGAAGAATGGTGGGGTCAGTGAATATCAGATGTGTGGCATTAAGATACTTGCAATGTAAAATAGATTTTTGCAACAGGCGTGCTGACTGACTAGACTTCAGAAGTGTTCTAGAATATCACATTCCTACATGTCAGATGCTTCAAAAATATACTACACGCAATCAGTGATGAGTGAAGTTGATTTTTTTCCCCAAATGTTGGACATTTGTGCTACAAAATGCAGGCGTATGCTGTTGTAAGTGTCTGACTGGAAACGTTAAACCTGCTATGGGCTTGCTATGTCTTGTCCCATTTTAAAAATGGGATACCCTTGGCTATTACTATTGTTCACATCCTTGTGATGTGCTTGGAATTACACAAGACAAATGGCAGGGTTTTCTTTTTTTTTCTTCATTATCCTCCTGCACCCTCAGGTATATAGTGTCCATTTCAGTCTTGTGCTGGTCAGTTCAGGCTTCTGAGTGTCGATGGATTTGGCTGCTTTCTCTATTCTTCAGTGTAATGTTTCTCTAATTTGCCCTCTTTTTCTCTTTTCTGATGGTGTCTATATTAACTTGTCATAGAAGTCATGTTGTATCCTTGTTGTATTTGGATCTTTTAGTTGTGCACGGTTGACAGTCTGTCTTCTTTTAACCTTCTTCATCCTCTTTAACTTCATCTTCAATTTAGTGAGGGTTATAGTCATGGCCCACATCATCTGCTCCAGGAATGGGGATGGTAGACATGAAGGTGGCGTAACAATCCTGATGTCAGATGAAGCAGAGCAAGCACACTGACTGGGTGAGAATCAGTCAAAGAAAGCATTATCAGAGCTCATTTTCAGACTAGATTTCCCCTCCCCTCCCCCAACTCTGTCATACAGTGCTATACACCAGCAAAAAAGCCAGATGAGGAAAAAGATGTGTTTTATGATTTGTTAACGGATATGTCAGCCTAGATCTCAAAATATATCATAGTGACTGAGTGATTATTTTTTAACTCAAAGGTTGGAAGTAACAATGATCGGTTAGTGAGGCAGAGGCTTGGACATGAACCAAAACTGTGAACAATTAGTAGAAATTTGCAGTTTGAACAACCTAGTGATAAGGTGGAACAGTATTTCCTCAAAGAAATCCATGGTACTACAAAAAATAGTTTCCCTTCCCTGAAGAACTTACAACCTAAAAGACCTCCATAGAGAAGACAGGACACATTGAGAATATGTAGACAAAGGAATAAATAACTTGTTCATTCATATGTATTTTGTAGATCTGGAACTTTTGGACATCACAGAATATAATGTATTTAGTGGAAAATGAATGTATTGAGGAAAATTTCACGTTTGTAGAAGTGTCTTATTGTTGATGTATTCAGTCAGCAAACTGAATGGCGAAAGTACTTGGACATAAAATGTGTGCAATAGTCATGCTCCTTAGCTGTGGCTGTCACTATTACATTACTATTGTAATGTGTCTCACAAAGTCATGGATTGACTTCATAACATAAAATGAAGCCGTACAATGTACTAACTCTAAAAGGAAATAGTGCCAAAATATTGGTTTTAGTAGATACTCTTATTAGCTAAAACTGGAAATTTTCAGTGATTTGTGCAGAGCTTGTTGGATCAGATCCAGTGAAATGTGGGCATTACTTGTTTTTAAGCTTGGCAGAATTTTTATTTTTTTAGAATTGTAATGGATAATATAAACTTATTTGTAAACACTTTTAAAATTTTAATTTCCTCAGTAGCCCAAAATCATGGGTTTTAAGCATTTATTGTATTAGTTTTAATTTTCACAGTTGTAGGAAACTAAGGTAGGATTCAGACAATAGTTTATTTAATGACAGATATTGAGAATCAAAAGTTAAAGTTTACTTTTGTAACAAGCCTAAAACAGTCTAAATCACAGAATTTTGCCCAGTCCCACAGCTAGGAGGTTGGGGGCTGAGGGGAGAGAATCTTGGGCCTTTTTTTTTTTTTTTTTTTTTTTAAACAGGTATCGGAATGCATTATTATTTTGCTAGAACCAGGAGATGATTCCAGATTTTGAAAGCTCTTTAAATTTGAGTTTATGTCCTTATTGTAGTACAAACCGTTGAGCTGCCCAAGTTGGTCTTTGGAGAAGCGTGTGCAATGTTTGTCTTTAAACTTTTCTGAATAGACTGATCTTTCCACAGACACTGACATTAATGGCACTACAAGTGCATGTAATGCCACACTGGACATGAGAAGCAATGACTGACTGAGTTTCCCCCCTTCAATATTCAAGTGCTGTTACACTGCCATTGCATGGTGCTTTCCATATCATGTACGAATCAAAATCGTGCATGAACTCTTCTTGCAAGGGAAAATACACAAAATATTTTCATAGTTGCTAAAATTGTGTGACATCTGAGCCTTGACAAATGACTCACTTTATAGTTGGCAAAAAGAGATCCTGATCCTTAGTCTGTCAGGTACATTGCAGGATATGACTGCCTTCAGTTTGCTTTGAAATTCTGATGCAAAAGGATGCATTCCAGATTAAAGGAACTGCCTTTTGGAGCCTGTTAACTAGAGTTCCATGTCTTTTTAAGGCATTGTCAACAGCAAGAGCAACTTGTAAATTTCAGTTAAGCAGCATATTGATGTGGTGTATCAGGGTGCATTTGTTTCCATTTGCAAATGAACCCTGTGGATTTTCCCAAAAATACACAAAGAAAAGATAACTTGCAATACAGTTATTGCTTATTTCCATCTTCCTTGGTCATCTGATGTAGTTGCATTGCCGCCTTTGAGATGACTGCGTCTTCTTTAATGAGAGAGTCTGGCACACTCACAGTGCTCATGAATGAATTCTGCTGTCTTGAGCCAAGAAAACGTAACTGATGGAAAAACATGAGGGGGCACAGGTAAATCTGATGGGCTCACATTGTTGGTCTCACGGACTTTAAAAAATGTTCACCTTTGCCTGCTGGTATGTATTGCTGGAAAATGTCCCACAAATATGGTGATGTTGCAGAACACATTAGTTTTGATTGTATGGTCAATGGCTATATGCAAAAGATGAGCAATATGTGGAATATGCAGCAGATGTGGATACATTTTTCAAGTCCTTTACTAAGAATTGCATGTACAGTGAGGAGTCATTGTTGATGCATGGTTTTCCCATGTTTGGCCATACTCTCACAACACATCTTGAATCCAAATTTAAATGACTTCCTGTGACATATTAGGATACAGTCCAGGCCAGTGTGGGGGCTGTATTGTCCAGCCCTGCAATTTTGGGTTCCTTACAATGCCTTGCTGTAGAAGCTCTATCCTGGGCCACTCACAGACAGCCTGCCAGCATGCAAGTCACACCCTGAGTGTCTGTGTGTAACTGCAGCCTGCCAGCCATACTTGGGTTACACTCTGGCTCTCACCAGCCTTGGTTATACTGCAGGGTGATCCAAACACACCCCCAGTCCTAGATTCTCTCCCCCCCCCCCCCCCCCCGAAATGATGTACTGTACTGCCCAGCCCTCTCCTGCACAGTACAAATATTTTAAATCCGTTATTCCTTTAAGGGAATAATAACCATCTTATTATCTCAAGTAGGTATTCAGACACTTCAATTTAAGCACACTGGATTAGATAAAACAATAAAATAGGTGTATTAACTACAAAGAGAGATTTTAAGTGAGTATAAGTAATGAGCAAGGCTACTATTTAATCACACGTATTTTTAGTAAAAGTCATGGACAGGTCATGAGCAAGAAACAAAAAATCATGGCCTGTGACCTGTCCATGACTTATACCATAAATACCCCTGATTGAATCGTGGGGGGAGCCCGTGGCACCAGCTCCTGGGGAGGGGGGCCCACGGCCTGCTCTGGCCCCCACTGCCCCCAGGACTGCTGCTCAGGTGGTCCCCAGGGGCGGCCTCATCGGCCGCTGTTCAGGCGAT
This sequence comes from Platysternon megacephalum, assembly GCA_003942145.1. Classification (NCBI taxonomy): domain Eukaryota; kingdom Metazoa; phylum Chordata; order Testudines; family Platysternidae; genus Platysternon; species Platysternon megacephalum. The sequence goes on along the minus strand of QXTE01000024.1, from coordinate 1,353,309 downwards.
TTCCCAGGGCCGGCTGCCAGAGCAGCAGGCAGTGCAGCTGGCCCCCAGAGCTGTGGGCGGCAGGGGTACCCCGCAGCTCCCAGCCCCCGTGGGCAGCAGGGGAGCCCCAGAGCTGCAGGCAGCTGGGGTACCCCGCAGCCCCCAGCTGCTGCAGGTGTGAGTGAGAAATTTACATCTTGGCAAACAGATTTACTGTCGTCTGAACCCCAGCTGGAGATGATTCTCAAAGAAGAGAAATGCTATAAGAAGGGAGAACAGAGGCTGTAAATCACCTCTCTCCCCTCATCTCTCCTCTCAGCATCAACAACATTTGAAAGACACAGGAAGCACCATTGAACTGGGGGAATGGTCCTGGCTGAAGATATTTAGCCAGACTGCTGGGAGCATGTGGTGAGAAAAAGTTTTTGCTTCAAGTTCACTTCGCTTCAAGTTCACATAGCTTGGTAAGTTAGGTATTAGTAAGGGTAAGATTTTGTCATGGCTATTTTTAGTAAAAGTCATGGACAGGTCACAGAAAGTAAACAAAAATTCATGGAAGCCTGTGACTTGTCTAGGGGCAGCTGCCAGCTCGAGCTCCACCGCTGAAGTGGGGAGGGGACTGACAGCTCCTCCAGCCCCACCTCTGTGGGCAGCGGGGGCTGAAGCTGAAGCCATCATGGAGGGCCATTCAAAACACAGAATCCGTGACGAAATCGTATCCTTGGGTATTAGTTTGCATTTTACCTTTTATTTCTTTGTACCAATTCTGACATTTATGCCTCATTACTTGTAATCACTTAACATCTATCTTTCTGTAGTTTAATAAACTTGTTTTATTATTTTATCTAAACCAGGGTGTGCTTGGATTGAAGTATTTGGAAACTCCATTTGAGATAACTGGGTTTGTGCATATCAATTTCTCTTAGTGAAATGACGTACTGCCTATGAGTTTATACTGCACAGAAGGACAGAGCTGGGTGGTACAAGGCACCCATTTCTGGGCACAAGTCTGGGACTGGGAATTTGCTGGTATTACTCTGCAATATAATTTAGGAATGGCTGGATAGAAACACTCAGATAATTCTGCTGGGGGTGATAGTCTCTAGAATACACAATGTGTAAACAGACCAGGAGTAGTGGTTCTCACAGTGAAGCAGTGTAAAAGGCACCCCAATTGGAGAGTTGAGGGGACACCGTTAAACTGTCCAGATTGCACTGTGGGGAATGTCACACCCCCATACAGTACTAGTGCATTTGGGCCTCCATCTCAAATGTCATTGCATTCATTTCCCCCCTGAACTTTGACCTAAAATCACTGTTGCATTAATCAGATCTGCAGCTCCAGCACAAGATCACTTGCTAGCTCAGCCAGTAGAGTATCAGGCTCTTAATCTGAGAGGTCAGGGTTCGAGCCCCTGTCTAGCACTTAGCTCTTAAGTTGCCTTGTGTGCCAAGAGCCAAATGATTCCTGGTGGTGTTCAGAGCCACACATGGATTCCCAGAAGATGTGGCAATTTCCTGGAAAGGTCCCTTTCTCTTGCTCCCCCTGAGTGATCCTGGTTCAGGTGCATGGCCAGCTTCATCAGGAAGGTATCCTGGTCCTGCCAGGACCCTGACAAGGAGGATGAGCCCTCTGCTGTAGAGGAGGCCACCCTGCTGCTGAATGACTCCTGCCCAAGAATGGCCCATGCACTCCGAGCTGGTGAGTGATGGAGCAGGCCATGGCACAGAGCTTGTGCAGTTTATTTAAATTGAATCCTGCTAAGGTTATTTATTCTATAGATCACTTGCAGAAGTAGCTGACATTTCTGCAGATACTAACTGTTCATACTGTTGCTTTGTCGCTTGAAAATCCCCCATTGTAGTTCCCCTGTATTCTCACAAACTGAAATAATTTTGGTGCAGGTAGAACTGTCCGTCTTCCTTTGATTGAATATCTTAGCCAAATAATTAATAAAAAATGTGTGCAGAAGTGAATCTGAAAAGTGGTTGAGGCAGCCATTTTTTATGTAAAACTTAATGAGTTGAGTTTTGTTTTGCAAAACTAAAATTGAGGCTGGTATGGATGTGGATTGTAATTTATCTGTCTCGCCATAGCTGAAGGGGCAGCAGAAATAGGTAAGTTTTTGGCCCACTTCTTGTTGATTACTTCCCCCACCTTCTCCATGAAAGACCTTAGAAACAGTAGTTGCTGTTTTGCATTATTCCCTTTCTCTGAAAAATCTTATCTAGCACAGCTTTTTGGTTTAATTTAAAAATTAAAATTAAGAAAAGTCTGCTGTTCACTGTTTTCGAATAGGAGTTGAATATTGTTCAGTCCATTCTGTATTATGAAGCTGTCAAGATAACAACTTCCCTTATGACATGTTACATCTTTACTTCTGGTGTGCTAAGGCCATTCTCAAGTCAAATGGTGTAGCAATAGTTCTGTGAGTGCTACTGTAGATTTCACCTGCTCCTTCCTAACACTGTCTTCTAGTTCACTGTCCAGCCAATTCATGGCTCTATTGGCTTCCTTTTCTTCATGCTTTTCTTTTGGTGCCCCTACTCTGCTTAACACCTACCTTCAATAAAAGGGTTTATTTACACAGTAACTTTTAACCAACTTAAGTTATACTGAAGTAGGGGACTCTTAATCTGAGAGAAGAGAGTCCACAGAGATTTGCACAGAAATAACTAAAGGTCTGAATGATAATAAATTTAACTTAGTTTTTTTTCTGTCCAGTTACAACATAGATAAATCCTAACACATCTTATTTTTCTTTGTTTTAGAACTTCTCATTACCTGCAGTCCACTTTAAATCAATTGTTGTGTAGTAATTACAGGAGCAGATACTTCTGAGTTGGTGCAAAAGGAAATGCTACAATAGCTTTCACAAACCATATGGTTTCACTGGTCACTGGGAACAAAGTGCTATGGAACATAGACATCCTTGGTTCCAGCTATCAGTGCAAGCTATAAAATTCTCCCACAAGTCTAACAAAGGGAGTTCTGTCAGTATAACTTTGTCTAAACTCACAACTTGTACCACTTGAATTACATCCGTATAGTAAAATATCACACAGCTAACTGAAATAGGTATACCTCTACAAAATCTGTAGACCAAGCCTAAACTGATAGACTTGCTAAGAAGACCATAGAAATCTATCATACCAGTCTTGGGAAAAAATTTCTATACTTGATGTAGCTTAAATTATTTAAACCTTTTTGTTTTTAAAGGTGCTCAAGCATAAGAAGTTAAAGAATCAGATTACTAAATTAGGTTCTAATCTTAAAGATGTCTAAAGAGGAACTTTTTTCAAAGATGCACTGAACAGTTAAATAATTCTGTACCAGTTGACTGTGAAATCTCTTAACTCAGATATTCACACATTATCAAGTAGGACATAAACTCTTTAAAAATATATCCTATTTATTCCTTGTATCCACTGATTCTTCATTACAGGATTGCCCTTCTCCACTGAGGGAGGGAGGTGGTGATGGGACTTGAAAAAGTTGTCACAAATGGGAAACATCACTAATGACTGCAGAAAAACACACATGGCCATTGGAAGCTTGAGTACTAATTCTTATTTTGAGAAGTGAGTGTTAATTGCTCCTTGGTTTAGTTCTTGCTTTCTATGTTTAACTTTTGACTGTGGGGAAAACACTGTTCTGTTTACATTCAGTGAATTTAGCATTCCTGAAAAGTGCTAGCTTGGTAGCTCTGGAAACTGTAGACTTTTGTTTGCATAATGCGTACGGTTGAGGCAGTTCAAGCTCACTAATTGCCTCATCTTTGATACAGGCTTTGTCTTCATTAGGGGGAAAAAAAAAGGTGTGTTCTTAATGCAAGTTAGCTACCTCCATGTAGAATCTTAGTTTTCACACAAGTGAAAACTACAACCTGCCCTGTCTTCACTAACCTGCCTTCTCCTCACTAGGATTTTACATTGAGTTACAGAACTTGTGTTAAGAACACACGCCTCTTCCCACCCCCCTCCCCCCACTAGTGAAGTCACAGCTACAGAGGGGTCTTCTGATGATAGGACAGTAGTCAGGTTTCATGCAAATCAGTCTTCAGCTTCTCTGCTGAGATGGTCTGAAAGGATGATGATTGTGATATTTTGTTGTTGTTGTTGTAATCTTGAGCACCTGTCAATTGCCAGAAGACTAAAACAATTATCGGTAACTCCTTTCTTACCAACCAGTGAACAGCCCTCAAATGTTAAACAGCCATTTCAATACAGAATTTTCCAGGTTGTGTAATTATTAGGGCACTGGGTCATCTTGATATGGGTATTGTCCAGAGTGACGTGGGGTATGAGAGTAATCTTGATTTAATTCTGGGTAGGGGAAAACATAGATTTAAGTGATATCCTGCATGAATGGGTTGTAAAAAATTATGAAGTCCATAATTAAATCCAGATTACTCTCTCACCCCACGTCACTCTGGACAATACCCATAGCAAGAGTGTACGGCAAGTTCAGGTAGCGCCCATCCATTATAGTGGAAAGACATATTGTGACTCTGGGTGTTTTGGGGCATCATTCAAAGAAGGCAGAGTTAAGGTTGCACCAGGATATATAGAGTTGAATATTGCGGAACTCGATGTTCTGGAAGGGCACGAGCTATCGCCAGGCAACTGTAACTCTGTATTAATGAAGTCTTTCACCATTTTATTTCCTAGGGTTTCTTTTTGTTTTTTAAACAAACAGAAGTCTTTGTTGGTAGGCGTTAATGGCGATTTATGCAGTTGTAGTTCTTACCTAGATTTGCAGTTGGTGTGCTATTGTGGCTAGGCGATAATGAGCAGACCTAACTTTTATATAGTACTTTTCAGTAGTAAATTTCAAAGAACTTTACATTATTATCTCTATTTTACAGATGGGAAATTGAGGTAGAGAGAGATTAAGTGATTTGTCCAAGGTCAACTAGCAGGCCAGTCTGGCAGAGTTAGGAATAATCCCAGTTCAGTGTTGTTGTAGTTTTTTTTTTTTTGGTTAAGTGATTCCTCAGTTCTCTTGCCCCCACATTTTGTCATAGTGGAATGGGGATAATGGCCATACTTTGAAATGTTTGCAATGTGTAGTGGTTAAAAGAGCCATTAAGAGAAATCTCATCCATGATCTGTGTCCCAAGATCTTGACAACTTGTATTATGTGGTAATTTTAAGTGGGTGGCACGGGTGGCTTGTTTTAGATCACCGAGTGAAAAGCCTTGATCCAAATCATCAATTTTAATCAACTTTTCCATTTACTTCAGTTACTTTTTAAAGAAAAGTGGATTCTCAGTGGTTGATATAATCATTAAAACATGTTGATTTACAAATAAATAGTCTTTACACTAAATTTCATACATCTTTTTGCTATCTAGCAGGATGCTCTATAACTATATACATTTATTTAAGCAATTATATAGTTGCATATTTGCAGACTCTCTAATCATACATTTTTAGTATGTTTGTGTAGTGAGGCGGACAGGCCTTCCTGCTCTGGGGTGAGTGAGGGAGTGTTACACGCCCCTTGGAGGGCGGAGCCTAGGCCGCCTCGCCCCCTTGCTGGAAGGACAGGGGCATGGCTGGCAGTATAAAAGACCAGACCCGCAGCCCATTCAGGGGGAAGCCTGCAGAGAGGAAGGACGTCCTGACGGTTCCGGAGCAGCACGGAGCGGATCCCCGCCTGGCTCGGCCCACGCCCCGGATGCGGATGACAACTGGCCCAGAGTGCCCACCGCCGCTTACCCGGAGGAGCCGGACGACGACTGGACGTCAGAGGTAACCACCCCAGGGGCAGCCGCCGTAGGGCTGGCTGCAAAACCCAGAGCCCCAGAATCGGTGTGTTGCGGGGCAGCTGATTCTGCCCCTGCCAGGGCCCTGGGCTGGGACGCAGTGGAGTAGGGAGGGCCCGCGTCCCCCTCCCCCCCCCTCCGGGTGGCTGACCCTCGTTCCTCTGCAAGAGGCTCTCGCTCTGAAGAGGAGTGGCCCCAGCCCCTTAAGACTGTTGTTTGCTGGCTGCCTGAGCCCTGCAAGCCCAGGCCCCAGTTAAACTGAGATGAGCTTGGAGGCGGGCTACCGCCAGCCCTTCAGTGACCTCCCTCCTCCGGGGTGAGTGAGGGAGTGTTACAGTTAGAAAATGGTGAATAATATATTGCTTATTCCCTAGAGGATTAACTTTTTGCTCATGACTTGTGTGAAGCTGCATTAGAATGGTAACAGAATTTAATTAAACACATGAAACAGCATACAAAATTATTTTTGTTGAACAAAACAAGCCCATAATATAGTGTATGACCTATTGTGCAATATTTATAAATCATGACCTCAAAAGTTAAATGTTTTTCCCCTGATTCTTTATAGAGTAAAGCAGCCTTTAAATCAAAGTTTTTGTAGAAGCTCTTTGATTCAGCATATTTTTTTTATTTCAGTGTTTTAAGAGAATATAGTAAGTGTCGGCCTTAACATAGTTTGTATTAAACTCAGATTTCATTTTAAACGGGTTTATTTTTAAAAAGAAAAAATTAATTATAATCTAAGTAACAAAATAAAAATACTATTTCAATCAAAAATATCTATTTTTTAATTTTTTTTTTTTTTTTAAATCATTGATTTTTATCCACCCTGGTGGGAGAGAAGATGGATGTGTCTTTTTCCTTCACCTGCTTCTCCATCCATTTTCCACAACATGTAGTCCCACTGCCAGCACTTTCAGCTCACCCTCTCCTTCCCACCCCATTAAGCCATTAGTTAGCACTGTAGAGGCCATTAACATGTAAGATGTTGATCCTTGCTGTCTCCTGCCGTCTGCTACGGTATATGCATCAGACAGCAACTTAATGGAGGGTTGACTCGCACACTTTATGTAGTGTGAGCTGAATGCTAAGCTGGATCCCTCGTTCCCATTAACCTCCTACCTAGCTGGGACTCCTTCCTCTGTTTCAACCTTCCTCCTTCCTCCTTCCTCTGTTTCAACCAAGCTTTTCTAGGCCCACCCAGTCTGCCCCTCTTCTAAACTGGGCCCTTCCCACACACACTCTGGACTTCCTTCCCCACTCCACATGTGGGTGTTGTGTATCTTAACTATTTTCTGGGTTTCGGATGTATAAATTAGCATTCTCTTCAGGCACCACACACGCAGCAGGTTCCAGTTTACGTGGGGGGCAAAGGGAGGGGTTCAAACACCCCAAGAAGAGCAGGGTTCCCCCCCAATCCCAGAACATGCAGTGGGCAGGGAGAGGGGCTCAGTCCCCTGCAATGGGGTAGGGCTCCCCCAGGTCATACTGGACACACAGGAAAGGGGAGAATTCAGGGCTGGCAACCCCCGTTTCCCCAAATCCCCAACTACCTTTGGTACCCCTCACATTCTACAATCCTTCCCACTAATTCCAACCCCTCCCCTTACCTGAATACCCAACCCCTTTTCCTCCTCTGCAACCTATTCCCATTTGTCCCCTTCCCTATAATACACCATCACTTGAGGCAGACCAAACTCTTCTCCCCCTGTTACTACTACCACCTACTCTTGCACTCCCTAATCACCCTTCCCTTGTCAGTGAGCATTTGCGTGTGTAATTTATTTTATTTTCAAACATAGTTTGAGTGCCTTCTTTATTATCTGCTGTATCCAAATGACATTTCTCCAAAATAAGAGTAAAAAACAATGACCGTCAGATTTTTCTCCAATATTTACAGTTCGTTCTCAGATTTCTGCCCAGGGTGGGTTTCAAACGTCAACATTTGCTAGAATCTGTGACTGCGATGAAATGCTGGGGGTGGGTTTTTTTAGGGCTTTATCTTGGGAACCCCTTGCTCAAATGACCCCACACTTGGATCACTAATCCTGTGCTACACTTCCATTAGCTATGTGGAGTAGCACGTCTTTAATGTTCAAGAAATATTATAGATAAACAGGATATACACTTTGGAGCTTAAAAGACCGTTTAAACAGTTTCTTGAAAATTTTGCATGATTTCTAAAAGTTTGTGTGCCGATATAAATTGCATTACCCCACAAAACTTGAATACTACTATAAATAGGCTTGACAGTCTTGCATACGTCATTTTGCAAGAATAGGAACAGAAAATGTTAAATTGCTTGTTGAAAACTAGACAATAAAGCAGGGCAAAGAAAAAAATTGCTACAGAATATTTCCAGTGTGTGCCTCCAAACTGGCTGGAGCTAATTTTCAAAAATTAAGAAACTCCAGGATCTGGTAAAACCCCTACTAAAATGCCCTGTTTGCCTAGGTGGAATGTGTCCATACCCTTTTCAGAATGGGTAACTGACTTGCCGAAGGTTATGTAAGGAAACAAATGGCAGAACTGGTAACAAAACTCAAGGGTGGTAGACCTGTTTATCTCGTAGACCATTCTATGGAGTGTTTTATGAGTTAGTGATAGAAAACACTATTACTCATTCAATAAATGTCCTGATTTCCAGAAGTACTGAGCTTCTACCACTCCCATTCAAGAAGTTGGGAGTTGAAAGTACTTGGCATGATTTTTTTTTAATTTTTATTTATTTATTTATTTTATTAAGGAGCTCCTTTTAATTCATGTGTCTAAATATGGATTTTTGGAGCCTAAACTTTAGGTACCTGGGTTTGAAATTGTGGTCAATGTTCTTAACTCGTCATATCCTCTTTTAGCTCTTGAAGTTTGAAATGATATTATAGATAAATATTATGTTGTCACCGCGGAACCTTAGTTTCTAGAAGCCAGATATGCTTTTCTCTTTTGGAGTAAAAGAAGACATTCAGATACAACAGAGAAGATTATAGTATAAATGTTTAGACAGTAGACAACTTTCCAAATTGTGGAAATGTTAAAGTACTGTACCAAGTCTTGGAGAAACATACTAGACACCTGCTAATCAGAGGACTGAGTCATAGATCAGAACGAAAGATTACCGGAGGCAGTCATCATGCATGACTTCTATGGACAGTACTCACAGAATCAGCTGAGTACTACCCCCAGGTTCTAGAAAAGGGGTGGGTTCTGGACCCTACCAGATGGTTTCATTTCTTGCTCCAGCCTTTTGGATGCCTGGTGAATATGAAACTCCCAGATATATCTCAGAGGGGAAAGGAACTTGTTTGCTCTTGTATATCATTCTCTACTCCACTGTCCCCAGAAAACTCAAACAAATGCTGAGTTTAATCATCCCCAGTCTTGTTAACTCTACCTCTTACTTGTTTCTCCTTTTTTGGTCCTCTTTTCCTATGACTATTCCAGGTATCTGTTGCTACTACTGTTGGTAGCTTTTCCAAGCAGTAAAAGGGTCACATTGATAACTGTCTTTTTAGTTTCATTGATACGCAGAAGAGTTCTTAATTGTGTGGGAGATAAATTTGTTAATTTTACTTTACAGTTTCAGAAAAATCTGAGCTTCAGCAGAGGCTATGTGCTCCTTCGAGAAGAACAGCACGGAGCAGCTTTGTTTTTCCCTTATGTCATCTTCATATATGGAAGGTTTTCTTTGCAACAATAGAACTAGAAATATCATCCTTTTGGAAAAAAGACCTTACTGTGCAGAAATTAAAAGTGAAGGTCCCCTCACTTACTATGACTGTCTTCAGTCAGGAGTGTCATAGAATCATAGAAGATTAGGGTTGGAAGAGTCCTCAGGAGGTCATCTAGTCCAACCCCCTGCTCAAAGGGTTTTCAGGCTTGGCTAGTACTATCCTACAGCCATGCACCAACATTTACAATACCTCTTTTGCTTAAAATCATAATGTGCCTAGATATTTCTCCCTTACAGTTCAGAGATCTCTCATCACAGAATCAATTGGTTGCTTGGTGAGATCCTGCTATTGCTTCCAACCAAGGAATTTCAAATCTGATCAGTGCTGTATAATAACATTGCTATAGCTTTCTAAAATATGTGTGGTAACTGAAATGTAACAAATATTATACAGGAATATGGTTGTCTAATAAAGGAATGTCCAAAATACAGCTTGTGGGCCATTGTCAATTTCATCTTTAATTTGAAGGTGTGGCCTGTGGACACTCAAGGCCCAGCTTGTTACACTCCATGTTGATTTTAAATGAAGTAGTGTAGTTTGATACTCTGAGGTTGCAAAGAGGCACATTACAAATTTAAAAGTAAGGGTTTCTAAATGTTCTGTTCTATTCAAACAGGGTGTGCCCTCATATAAAGTTCCACTTACTCCCCCTCCATTAGAGAGATTTGAAATAAATATGGATGCTGGGCAGAGATGGAGGATTATAATATTTTTAGCCCTCTGTGTCAGATAATCAATTTAAATATATAATATACAGTATCAGTTTAAATATAAGGACGGCTATTAACTTGCCTACTTTCTTCTGGGACTGTTTCTTCCCTCTATTATCAGTTTTTTGTTTTGGTTTGGTTTTTTTACATCTATAAAAGGCATGCCAAGGCATGTTGCTTGCTAAAGTCTGAGTGCTCACTCTGTATCCCATCTGAACACATTTGTGGGCAGTCGCTTTATGACCTTCTGAACTTGGCTATCCCTGGATGAATTTACTTCCCCTGGTTCTCCCCTCCCCCCCCCGCCCATCTTCCTCCATGGCTAGAGAACTATTGAATGCTGTTTTGTTCAGTGAGAATCTTTTACCACAAAGCAACGGTTGGATCCAAAGCGTGATAGCTCTTAAATAAAATGTTGTTCTAAGAAGGAAAGGAAAGAAAAGCATTGAAAGGTAGCACTCCATTAGCAGTTATGGAAAGCTGTATGGGTAGGGTGACCACCCATCCCTAATTGGGCAGGACAGTCCTGAAATGTACCTTTCAAGTCCTGGTCCCAGGCTGAATGACTCCAGGATAGCATTTGTCCCAGATTCCCTGTGGCGCTGCTCCACACCTGCCCTAGGCTCAGGGGCGGCACCAGTCTCTTCCCAATGTGGACCCTGCCCCTGGCCAGGCCAGAAGCCGGAGCTGGGCAGTAGTAAGAGCCGCTCAGGGAGCCCAGGCCACTGTGGCGAGCCCCAGTGTGCCCCAGTGGGCCGGGGACATGGGCCGGGGACTGCGCTTGGGCACTGTGGCCCCCTGCCCACGGCAGGAGGAGGGTCTGGGGCTCCCAACAGCAGCCCCTGCATGTGTCCCATTTTTGCATTTTAAGTAGGGGGCATGAGACTTTATTTACAGAGGTTAAAGTCTGATGGCTATAGATGTTGCCTGTGGGATGCAGGCTTTTGTTCCTGCTTTATGAAACTCTCAAAATCCACCCATTGTCTTCATTAGAACTAGCAGTCTCTCCATTCCCTTAGTTCAAGCCAGGTTGTGAGGGAGGTTCTTTCTTAAGTGAGTCTCTTCCTTTTTAATAGTTCTTTGGGTGACTTTGTGTTAAATCCTTGTTAGCATGCTGGGATATTCTCATTCTTCAGTTAGGACGGAATACACAATTATTTTCCAATTTACAAAATATTTTAGACCATTGTCCTTTAATAAACAGTCTTTTCCTGTTCTTATTTTAGAGCATATTACTGGACTGTTTGAAAAATCTCTCTTGACCCTGTGTATGGCTGGCAACTTATTTACTACTTCAAAGGGAAGTCCCTCCCTCCATGGGTATCTAAATACTTTTGCAAGAGCTAGGTTTTCTAGCATTCTAATTAATTCTCCACCCAGGGAATCTTCCTCTACAGGAAACCTGCAATTTCTTTACAAAAATATATTAAAACAGATCCCATGAATTAAAATATACAGGAAACTTTAACTTAGAAAATAGGTTATTTGTCACTGTTTTTAATTGACTGTTGAATTACACTCATGTGTGAAGCCCTCGATATTTGTTTCTTTTGGTTGCAAATCAATAAATTGTGCACATGTGCACAAAATACACAGAAGTACAAAACTTTCAAGTTCAACAACCTACACTAAATTTGTAAAGTTAAAATTGCAAAGTACGCAACATTTTAAAAATTTCAGAATTAAGGTTGTCAGTCTAGCGGAATTCTTGTTCTGACAGATGCTGAGACCCAGAGAGAATGAAGTAAACATTTTCAGAAATGTCCACTAATTTTTGGATGCCCCACTTTCTGGTTGCTCAACTTGAAATGCCTATGATCAGCTCTTCAGAGGTTTTCAGCAACTCTGAAATCTCCATTGGTCTCATTTGGAGTCGAATGCTTAGCAGTTTGGAAGGTCAGGCAATAGGTATCTCAAGTTATGATCCCTGAATAAAACACAATTAATGGTTACTTCTGAAAACTTTTTAAATGACTTCCTCAACATTACACAATCTATGGGAGAGACCTTTCCCTGGCATCCCAGGTCAGTGCTTTAACTACAAAACGATCCTTTTTCTTCCTGCATCCCCCGATTCATTCACTGTTTTGTGTGCACTGAATGAGGCAGAGGTCCAGTGGAACAAATAGTATGTGGTCATGTAACTAAAGACTGGCAGTATGTATACACACAAGGGGGTGGAATTAAGACTGCATGGGAAAGACAATTCTGCCACATTAACACTTTTATATAGAGTCCTTCTAAATGAGATATAAACAAATAAAACTACCGTAGGTCCTTCTTATTTGGGGAAGAAACTACTTCTTCTTTTTTTTTTTTATAAACATGATTGCAATGACCTCCTTGAGTGAGTCAGCAGTGACTGAACCTATGACTTAGCGCACAGCACCACTGGAGTTAAAGCAGTAAATTTATTAGCTTATAATAGTAGTGTAAATACCAATATTCAGAGGCTTGTAACTACTAATATGGATGGACTTTCATGGGGATATCAATACGCACCACTCTGACTCCAGGACTAATTCCCTGCCAAATTTCTAGTTCCTACTCTGAAACATAGGGATATTAGAACTGTTCAAAAATGCTTGGACACTTTTTATTAAAAAAAAAAATACTAATAAAACTATCTATTTTTTCCTAACCTCATCCTCAGACAATGTTTTAAATGATCCTGCTTGAACTTCCCAGACAAAGACATCAGACATGGAAAATTTCAGCCTGAATGGCTAAAGTTTTTGTCAAAGTTGTAGAGAACTCAAAACAGAAGGTTACAATGGAAAGTGTTAGGCAAAATTAATTACAAGCATCACTGTGTGCTCTGGATCTAATGTATACATTTAATTTTTATATAAAAACCATGGTTAAAAGAACCATGAAGATTGCAAAGTCAAGCAGGCAAAATTAGGAAGTACCAGAATTAAGGCTACTAATTCAAATTTAATTTGAACCTTTGTAGGTATGCATCTTCATATAGTCTTGAATCATATGATCACCTCCTACCCCTGGACTACTGCCTTTCTCGTACTTACTGAATGGGTAATTATTCCATATTTCTCTTTATCTTCATCACTCAGCATGTGGCCCCATGCCTCAAAATGGTCAAACCCTGCATTGAAAGCAGAATTATTGCCCTCTTGCTTTTCTGCAGCACTCTTCACTGTAGTAAATGAGTGCCTTACAAATATTTAATTTAATCTTCATATAACACCAATGGTGGTATCCCTATTCTACAGAAGGGGAGCTTTAGGTCTATTGAGAGAGCTTCTTAAGCCCATCACTTTGGCCATGGCATCCCTCCACTGGCTTCCTCTTCTCTGTTGTATCAAACTTAAGCTACTTGTCTTCATTTTCAAGGCCCTTTGGGGCCTATCTGCACCCTACCCATTATCTCTTTCAATATTGAAAATTCAACTCGCACCTTTGATCGGCCTGTGATGTCAGCCTCCATCACCTACTTATTAAACTTTTAAACATCATCTCCCATGCTTTCTCCTCTGCTGCCTCTCATGATTGGGAGGAGCACTTAGTAAACATCTGCAAAACTAACTCATTATTATCCTTCTTAAAACTCTTCTTTGCCATGATGCCTACAAAAATCTTCACAATGATTAGGTTGTCAGTGGGCTGAGACCACTGGCCTAGCATGCTGACCAATATTATTTCATTGTTGCGCCATATGTTCAGTAGCCTACGTTCCCTGATGACCCTGGTGAAGAATTTCACAAGCCAAAGTCGAGAAAGGGGGCCAAAGTTTTTCAGGAATTCTAGAGATATGTTGTCATAGCCCGCAGCTGTTCCACACTTGATGCTACCCACTGTCTGTTCCAGCTCTATTACAGTGAATGGTTCTGGGCAGCTTCTGATCTGGTGTACACGTTTAAACTTACACCATTTGTTCCTCGCTTGTCTTCGCACCTGTTTCTCCAAAGGTGCTCTGGCCACTTTAAGTAGGTGTAATGCCTACTGACTAGGTTCAGTGGTGGCCTAGAAGAACTGCATCATGCCACTGAAGATGCCATCGCTTGGCTAGATGACTGTGCACACACTAAATAAATAAACTTCATTGTTTTCATGTGCTCCCTGTCAGTCTGTATCTCTGTTATGTCTTGTCTTATACTTAGATTGTAAGCTCTTTGGGCCAGGGACTCCCTTTTCGTTCTGTTTATACAGTGCCTAGCACAATGGAGTCCCGTTCCATGACTGGGGCTTCTAGGTGCTATGATAATATAGATCTAAATAATGCCAAAATTGTCAAGTTTCTGCTATGTTTGCCCAACTTGAGATGCCTATGGCCTTTTTTTTTTTTTTTTTTGGTTTTATCATTCCTATAGCACTTCATATGTTCAAAACATAGCTTCTGTTGACTTCATTTGCAGTTGTGAGTGCCCAGCACTTCTCCAGGTGTCTCAGGTTGGGCACCCAGATAATGAGGAATGAGTGATAATCTGTGAAGTGTGGTTTAAGTGACTTGCCCATCACCACATAGGAACTGTATGTATGTCTTTACTGCAGTGTTGTCTCGGGTGTGAGCACTTGAGTTTGCCTCCTTCAGGTGAGAGTAGCCACAGTGCAAAGCCATACTCAGTTGCATCCGCACTGGTTCTGTTGTCAATTGGCTAGAACTCTAGACCTTATGGGGCCATATCCTGTGGCTTTTAGCTCTGCACTCATCTGAGCAGTCTGTAAATTCTTTTACAGTGTATGGTGGGAGACTTGGCTGGCCACTTGTGCAGAAGTGGTCTGAGCCCACTGACTCGTTAAAGTATATACCACTTTTGGCTTTTGTTCTGATGGCAAAGCACAGATACAACTGGGAGCAGAGACTTATACTGGCTGTTGGCATTAATTCAACCTTCATTTTGGGAAGAGCAAGAAGATGGTAGGAGATGAGATGGAGGGCTTTTTGGCAGTGATCTGTCCCCCTGAGAAAATGGTGACCTGCTTTGCTAATGAAATCACACAAGGTGTATGAACACGTGGAGGAGTGCATACTGTTGATGCAGGTTTTAATAGCTGTGGATTCATTCCCCCTATACTGAGCAGTGGTTCAGGGGCAAGGACAGCAAGCATAGAGTGGTGGCACAACATCATACAGACCTAGGATGACCAGAACTTCCGCAAAAGGAAGGCTGCATTGGTAGAGCTGTGTGAGGAACTTGCCCCAGCCCTTCAGTGCCAGGAGACACAGATGAGTGAGTATACACGTGCCCAGAGGTTGGTGGCTAATCAGTTTGGTGTGGACAACTACACTGTTGGCTTTTATTTTGGCATAGGTTTGCCATGCAGTTGTTGATGTGGTTTACAGTGGTGGTGAAGGTTGTTAATGTCCTCAAAATAATAGTGAACTTTGAGTGAATGGGTTATGCTCGTGCCATGCACACTCCCCCAGGACACAAGTGTCCATTATCTGCCCTCCTCCAAGGTGCACATGTTTATGTAAACTGGAAAGGATACTACTCACTCATTATGCAGGCCTTGATGGACCAGAGAGGGAGGTTAATGGACAGCTACTTGGGATTCACAGGCAGAGTATATGATTCCAGGAGGTCTGATATTCTTGAATTTGGACAGTTTTGAACTTTATTCCTACCTACTAGTATGGATGTTAATGGGGTGTCTATGCCCACTGTTAGGCTGAGTCTCCCAAAACATCATTTTCTGCTCTGGCTCAGGAAGCCCTACCCAGATATGAAAGCACCTGACTGAAGGTTTAATTACATGCTGAGCAGGTGTAGGATGGTGATGGAATGCGCCTTTGAGTGACTGAAGGTAAGATGGCACAGCCTACAAAACCGTCTGGACTGCTGTGCGTATAGTATGATTTATATTGTTGAGGTGTGCAGTGCACAGTCAACGTGTGTGAGGGTAAGGAGAAATACTTTAGCCAGGAATGAATCCATGATTATGCTGGTTTACAGATTCGGTACAAGCAGCCAGAAAGTGCTCCTCTGATAACTGGGGTTGGGTATATGTGAGCAAGGGAAATCAGAGGGATCCCTTTTGTTTTCACATCCTTGCTTTGGAGGGGGGAAAAGGAGAATGAGATAATGTGAGTACAACTTTACAATACGGTATCCATTTATTGTGGTATAATCAACTGCATGTATTGTTAGCATTAATGCACTATATCTATTTGCTTTATCTGCTTTATTAAAATACTTGCTTTGAAGTTCTTTTTTTCCAAGTACTCACAACAAAGGATTGAACAACAAAATTTAACAACACAGTCAGTCAGCTGCTGCAAACTAGAATGAAAAAAGAATTCAAGTGAAACAGTGAAGTATAATGTTGCATGTATAGAAATGCACATTATCAGTGTGTGTATTGTTCCCACAATAGATGCAGCGAGACAATAATAAGCCCTTTATATTTATTAAAAGAAAAAAATGGCTTTTGCGGGCTTGTGGGACAGGCCAGGGACAGGAACATTACTATGAATGGTCTTAACATTATTTCAGGCTGTGGTGGCATTGGAAGATGTGAACTTGCTGGAGATTCCTGAGTGGAAAAGAGAAAAGTTATTTCAAGCCTCTGATAGAAATCCCGGTGTCATGGAGCTCTTTCATCTCTTGGTACATGGTGGGCAAATTAATGAGCTGCAAGGAGGTCCTGCCCAGATATCTCATTGAATGTTTGGAGTTCTTGCTGACTTATGCAACACTACCCAGGAGTGGACCAGAATTCAGGGTGCTAAACTAGGATGCACCAGCATAGAACCACTGCAAATGTGCCACAGTCCCCTCCCTTTCCCCTTGTGGTAGCCAGATGCTGGACTGGTAGTACTAAGGGACTCTGCGAATGTTCTGGACTTAATACCACCAGAGTTCATGCAGTGAACTTAATATCTAGGCTGCCTCTGGAAACACTGTAATGCTAGAGCCAGTGTGAGGAAAAAGCACTGCTATATATTTATACAAGTATGCTTGTCCCTGAGTTTGCAGTCATTGCATGGCTTGTATTAATAATCACTGGCTGTCCTGCATGCAGCAATGTGTGCCACAATAAATCACATTTAACCTTTTTTCTTCCTGCTTGGAATCCATCTTGGATTGTATGTGGTTGGGTTGGAAGGTGGAATAGGGAAAATGGAGGTACATTCACCCTCAACTGAAGTTAAAATCATTCACTGTATAAAAAGCCCACCCCCTAGCATGCAATATCCTCCATTACAGTAATAAGATTGTCATAAGTAGGCAAAGCTGGCCCTTATGTTGTAATATTCCCCAGCAACAAAAATGGCAGCTTGCATCTTAACCAACTGAGGTGCTGATTTCTCCACTGCTTCCTCCCTGGTCTTGTTCTCAGTCTCTTTCCCAGAGAGATCTAGGATTCTAGCCTAAGGTCAGACTGGCAGTGCCTAGAAGTGGTCGGTGTCTGCTCTATCTCCTCTGGGTTGGGTATCTACTCTGACTGGTCTAGGTCTTTTGCCCCTGACAGACTACAAACCCTACCTACAGAGTCATAGAATCATAGAATATCAGGGTTGGAAGGGACCTCAGGAGGTCATCTAGTCCAATCCCCTGCTCAAAGCAGGACCAATCCCCGACTAAATTTTCCTCAACCCATCCAGTGTCTACACAGGTTCCATGTTTGGAGTGCTGCTGGGTACCTGGTACAGCTCTTCGTAGAATGCGCATGTTCTCAAGCAGTGAGTCATCACACTAGGCATTGTGGTTCTCGGTGTGCCAGTTCAGATTCTTCAGGGACTTAGGATCTCAGTGCAGGGAGAAAATTATCTGGTGGATTCCTCCTTCTGCCAACTTCTTGGAGATGGTATTGATATGTGGTGTAAATTTCAGGGTCTGCTCCCAAAATCTTACATCCTACTGGCCTGATGCCAGAGGTCCACCAGAAGCCTGATGTCAGCCTCTGGCCAACTGGCAGTATGCTGAGAGGACGATCTCCTGGACTCCATCTGTTCTCAACATGTGCTGTTGTCCGAGCACTAGTAATGTTGCAAGTACAGCAAGCCACATGTGAATATGGGTTTCAGATGCCAAACTGGGCTATATTAAATGCAAAAAAATTCATTAACATAAAGTTAAGGTTGCCAAGTGGTACCTAATGGCCTTCCAAAATGTGAAGTGAGGCTAACCTTAAACCTTTGCAAACCAGGAAATACAAAATGCAGATGCACGCCACCCCTGCAACACAACCTTAACTCTGCCCTCTGGAGCTGGCAATAGCCAATGGGAGTAGTTCAATAAGGGAGGTGCCATTGTAGTCAGTAGCCATGAGGAGGTTCTTAGAGAATCTGCCATTATCTGTATTGTACTCCACAAATTAAAATTGCAGCATTTATCTGCGGGCATACTAACTGCCTTCACTATGTTTAGGTGTAGCTGTATTCGTGGGAGCAACTCAGCAGGTCTGTTACTGTGATATGACAGGAGGTGCATGTGTACTTCAAAGGATCAACTATGCCTCATATCAGCGCTGAGTTTTGTAGGTTGTATCCTCAAAGGTACACAAGGGTATCTTCTTGCAATGAGGCGTGTCAGCAGTCTGGTGGTATAAATGACTGATCTTAACGCTTACTGATGGTAAGTGAAGGCAGTGTTTCAGAAGGAATTCTCAGGGCAAGGGTGACAATGTAACATTTAGCAAAGCTGGGGTGGTTTGTGTGCAGCAGCCTCAGTGTTTGAGTGTAGGCCACATGTAGGTAGCTTTTGTTTATATCTGACCTAAACCCAAGTTTTGCTGTAGCAAAGAAGCGGTACTAGACTTTGTCCACCGTGCTCATCAGGGCCGGCTCCAGGCACCAGTGAAGGAAGCAGGTGCTTGGGGCGGCCAATGGAAAGAGGTGGCACGTCCGGGTCTTTGGCGGCGAGTCCCTCAGTCCCTCTCTTCCTCTTTGAGCTGCCGCTGAAGAGGAAGAGAGAGAGCGAGGGACCCGCCGCCGAATTGCCGCCAAAGCAGCGTGATTGAGCTGCTGCCGATTGGCTTTATCTTTTTTTTTTTTTTTTTTTTTTTTTTTTTT